>CM060311.1:33719591-33727091 GCA_030674185.1 Monoplex corrugatus | reverse complement strand
ACCCATTCTTGTTGGATGGAAGTAGAAGGGAATATTAACGTCCTAACCTAGGGCATCATTCTGCAGTCTATTGATATGGAGAAGATCCAAAATGACCATGGCATAAGCCTTAAGCCTGCGCCTATGCTGTATGAGTTGGCAAGGTCTTGAGGTCCAACATGGCATACTGAGTTTTTGTTTTATAGTTGAATCAGAGGTTGATAAGTTCAGATATCTGGGAATGATCATTTCACCAGACGGCAGATGCACATCAGAAATACCCAGCAGAATCGGCCAAGCCAAAACAGCATCCAAGAAGATGAAAAGAATTCTTACCAACTAATGCCTATCAATCAACATCAGGAAGAGAGGTCTTGAATGTTATAAAGAACCAACACTGTTGTACGGTTGTGAGGCGTGGACAGTCAACAAGCAAAACCAGAACAAAATTGAGGCAGACGAAATGTGGTTCCATGGACAGCAAAGAAAACAAAGGAGACAGTCTTGATGGAGGCAGACACAAGAAGATCATTGACAAGGAAGATAAGGAAAAGACAGGCAACATTTAGAGGCCATTTTATGAGAAAAGAGAAAGTAGAGCACCTGGTCACAACAGGAAAGCTGGTTGGGAAAGAGAACACCAGGTAGACCCAGGGGGAAAATATTGGACGGGCTTGCAGGGTGGCTGAGGACAGACAGGGTGGAAGATGTGCTTGCAGCGACGACGGATAGATGCATATGGAGGGCCATGATCGCCAACGCCATGCAGCGGGGCACATGATGATGATTAGTAGAATCAGAGAACTGAGGCAACGTTGTCCGTCGTATTCTACGCCATTACAAAAACCATCTTCCCGCTTTGCGTGTAATGCCGTGAACATGTCAGAAAGAAATATGCGCCTGTGAATGAGCTAATCTACAATTCATGATGTAAACTGTTTGCTCATATCCACCTATCATGGTAACCATTTATCGCTCTACAAAGGAATGTTTCATCATATCCCATCTTCTGCATCGCTCCGGTATCACTACATCCAAGCGGATCATTTCGGCTCTCCATCACACCTCTAAATCCACAGCAATTCAGGTTATTCTTATTCTTCTTGTTGCTTAAAGCCCAGCTGACTGTGTAGAGCCATATAAGGGCAATAACCGTTTCAAAACACACGCAGTACTTCTTCAGGAAAAAAACAACAACAACAGAAAATTAAGCACACACATCAATGCATTCGCGCACATAATCTACGGAGATGTCCCTGGCGTTGACCACTCCGTCTAATTTAGCACACAGAGGATTAAAAAAAACATACCTGAATACAAATTTAAGCATAACTAAAGACAATAAAACATATATATTTTATTGAAAATTCTAAGCGTTTCTAAATTGTCTACCTGGATGATCTGCGGTGGTGTGCCGGACCTCCAGTAAGCAACTCTCATTCATCGCCATTCCTCCAGCATGTTGGAACTAAGTCTTACTCTTTTCATCTATTATTTATGTTTGTAGTAACATGTGATATCAATTGTGGGTGTTTTTGCCTGCTTTGTTGGGTTTTTCTGAGGTTTTTTTTCTTCGTTAGTTTGCTTGGTTCATTTTTGTTGTTATTGTATTCTTTCACCTAATGTGCTAGGGATATGATCGTAGTGCTTTAGTTGTTTTTTTTTCTTCATTTCTTTCTCGTTTCTTGTTGGTTTAAATTTCACAAGTCGCCCACATTTGAACCAATAGTGTGTCAATTGTTTTTGGGGAGGGCTAACATAAGCCATTGCTTGATGCCCTGCCCATGCTTTGCTGTATTTATGACTCTTCTTTTCTTGAATTAAATTCTGTTTAAACCATACAAAAACGGGCTCAAATTACCTAAAATTGCTTCTGCATATCTCATTTCCTAGAGCCAAAAATGCACTTAATGTATGTACCTAACTACCAATCCTAAGAGACAGTGTGTAAGACTTTACTGAACACATATCTGCTATAAATTATTCCTGTCAGTGCAAGCTTTCATCGACTCGCCTTCACACATAAACTGCCATTAAATCAGCCTTTTTTGTTTTTTACATTAACTGCAACAACTTTGTGTGTATGAGTGTGTGTGTGTGTGTCTGTGTGTCTGTGTGTAAGTGTGTGTGTGTGTCTGTCTGTGTGTAAGTGCGTGTGTGTGTGTGTGTGTGTGTGTGTGTGTGGTGTGTGTGTGTGTGTGTGTGTGTGTGTGTGGTGGTGTAAGTGTATGTTTTGTGGCATTTGCTGTACTAAACTAGAAATCTTTCAATACTGTGACAAACGCTGCCAGATTGTCAGAAGAGAAAACACCGCGTATCAACCAAACGGCAGCACCTGAGTTTCTGTTTGAGAACAACGATGTCTTCAATACCTGAAACAAGTGATGTCGCTCGCTGACCTACTTCATGATAACAAGATAACAAGATTTTGTTTTAGCCCAGTGCACAGACACAAGGAAAATGTTTTGGCTATGCATACAATCACACTCACGCCTCACAACAATTATAATATTCAACATCATAAAAGACATATTCGCCAGTCATCCACGGAATCGAAGAAACACACACACACATACACGCCCCCCCCCCCCCCCACACACACACACATACACACACCCATGGGACTTAAACAACACAAGGTAAAATTATTCTCTTACTTTCCCTCCCCCTCCTCACACGCACAAGACTAAAATCGAAAGACAGGTAAAAAAAATGTTTTTAAAAAGCTCTGATGTATAACAAAATATTTTGTTGGAATACATTCTATCGCGAATTGAGAAAAACCATTACTATGATCCAAGCCTGGAGAATTAAAACAGTAATAACGAACAGATAAAAGGCATACAAAGTTCCTTCTAACAACCATCACCAAATTTCCATAAGCCTTCCTCGAGTACGCAGACTAAAAATTAGAATTCAAAGACAAGATAAATAGCCTTTATAAGTTTGGTTAAGAATAAGTTCATCACAGGGTAAGAGAAATGTGCTTTATAAATGGTAATGCAATAATTCACAACAATTTCTGTTTCAATTTCTCAAGGTAACGTCTCAGAACTCGGAACGAATTCCTATATGCACCGACGCGAATGGTGCCACATGATGAAGAAGATCCAAACTGATCATGGCACAAGACTTAAGCCTGCACAGAAGTCCCTTAGAAGCTGGCGAGGTCGTGAACAGAATGAAGTGATGCCTTCTCTTGGTCGTCAGAATCAAACTGCTCGTCAGCCACCATCCTGAGAAATAAAAAAGATTAACTGTCGTCCTGAAAAAAAATTGACTTGTCATTTTTGAAGCATCCGTTTTGTTTGTTAAGAAAACAACAATAACAACAAAAAACCGCCTCAACTGAATGCTATGCGGTAGTTAGCTATCTGCCACCACCATGGTCGGTGACCTGTCAAGCGACTTGGGAAAAAGCCAGGGGTCTGCACACTTCATCACGACTCAAGATATATGCTAATTACATTTCTCATAACCTTTAGACCTCTTCACCCACACAGCCAACCACCCCTCACCACCACTACCACCCGATTTCCCTAAGACTGGAGCCAAGCCCCAAGCATATGCATAGCCCAACAGAGCAATCACCCCATTCAAACGTGTGGCGTGGTCCCCAACCTCCCATTAATCCTCCCAGCTTAATCAGGAGCCACTGTAAGGTATTCCATGGTGACCGTCCCACTGCAAGCATAAATCCAAAATTCCTGTTCGGTTTTTGTTGTTGTGCCAAGAGTCGAGTCTGCTGTTGGCGAGGTGGAGATGGTGGTGGTGGTGGTGATGTTGGAGCGTTCAGAGTCTTTGGGGGGGAATGACGTAGATGGAGTTGAGTCATATTGCCAGCCTCTCTACACCAAGCGTGACTGAAACTATCATCGCTTCTGCAACCTGCATTCCCTGGCTGCTCACATGTATCTGACAGCTTTGCACATAATTTCCTCCGCCCCGGGGGGATGTCGGGGGCTCTTTCAGTATGAATAGTATCCCCCACCTTCTGGAAATTCTGTACTAGAAATTTCCTCTTTTCTGTCACTGTCTTTGTTTCTGCCTTGTTCCTTTGCTTTCTTTCATTTCTTCCTATCATTTTCTGCCTTAATGGTCCATTCACCTGTATGTGTTCGATAAAGTCTTGCATATTTTTTCTTAGGATTGATAGCTGGGTACATGTATTAAATGCATTTTGGCTCTAGGGAGGTGAGATATCCGGAAGCAATTTTGGGTAATTTATGCCTGATTTTGTATGTTTTGGTGTCTTTAGGTATGTTTATGTTTGTACTCAGATTTTTTTTAATCCCCTGTGCGATAATTTGGACGGAGTGGTCAACGCCAGGGGCATGTCCTTAGATTATGTGCGTGAATGCATTGATACGCACACACACAAACACACACACGCACACACACACACAAAACACACACACACACAAACACAAACACACACACCACAAACAGAGAGAGAGAGAGACAGAGAGAGAAGAGAGAGAGAGAGACACACACACACACACAAACACACACAATACAAACACACATACACACAAACAAACACACAGAACACACACACAACACAACACACACACACACACACACACACACACACATACAACACACACACACACACAAACACACATACACACAAACAAACACACAACACAAACACACAACACACAAACACACACACACACACACACAACACACACACACACACAACACATCAACACACACACACACACACCATACAAACACACACACACACACACACAAAACACACACCCTCCCTCATTACTACAGTACACCCACATACTTACAGCACAACACTTACTAAGAAAGCTTCTGCTGAGTAAAAAATAAAGCGGTGGCAGGTTTGGCCACAAGACAGCCCTTCGGGGCAATTTGCAATATGCTTCACGACAAAGCCCATGAATATTTGATGCCGTTTGCTAAAGACTTTCCCTTTCAACAATCGAGTTTTTGTGTGTGGTGGTGTGTGTGTGTGGTTGTGTGTGTGTTTCTTTTTACCGCCTACTTCAGAGTCTTTCCAAATTTTCAAATTCTCCCTGCGACTTCTCTCTTTTTCTCTGTCTCTCTCTCTTTCTCTGTCACTACTCTCTCTGTGTCTGTCTCTCTGTCTTTGTCTCTTCTCTCTCTGTCTCTCTGTCTCTGTCTGTCTGTCTGTCTGTCTCTCTCTCTCTCTTATCGCTCTCGCTCTCCCTCTATCTCTGTCTGTCTGTCTGTCTCTCTCTCTCTTCTTCTGTCTGTCTGTCTGTCTGGTGTGTTCTTTCTCTCCCTCCCTCTCTCTCTCTCTCTGTCTATCTATATCTATCTATATCTATCTATCTATCTATCTATTTATCTATCTATACATTTTATCTATCAATCTATCTGTCTGTCTGTCTGTCTGTCTATACATCTATCTAAATTTCTATATGTCTGTCTGTCTGCCTGCCTCTCTCTCTCTCTCTCTCTCTCTCTCTTATCGCTCTCGCTCTCCCTCTATCTCTTTCTGTCTGTCTGTCTGTCTGTCTGTCTCTCTTTCTGTCTATCTCTCTATGTGTCTATCTGTATCTATCTATCTATTATATCAATTTTATATATATAATATATATATATATATATATATATATATATATATATATAATATTATCTATTTTATGAAAGATTAATTGATCGTATGTTGCAAAACTGGATTTCTTTCGTTCAGGAGAACAATATGTTCGATTAGTATCAATCATAATAACCATTTAGATCGTTTCCCTGCGTGTTTAACGTTGAATATTGATATGATGAATATTTTAAATTTTCAAGGGAAAATTCACACTTGAGATATCAGGAATATTTGTTCATTCATCGTCATTGACAAAGTTCTTGTGCGATATGTTTTGCTCTATAGTATCCAGATGCAAAAGAAGATGGAGGTTATTTTATACTTTCTTGTCCAATGTTAAAAGAAATCAGGGAACAACTTACTCCTTCAAAATATTTCAGGATTTTGTAAAAAAAAAACTTATCTTGTTTTGTTTTTGCTGTTGTTGTTGTTGTTGTGTGTGTCTGTGTGTGAGTGTGTATGTATGTATGTATATATATATATATATTTGTTTGTGTGTGTGTGTGTGTGTGTGTGTGTGTGTGTGTGTGTGTGTGTGTGTGTGTGTGTGTGTGTGTGTGTGTGTGTGTGTGTGTTTAATTGTCTCCCACGCACAAGTGTCTTTCCTATTCGCTGCGTACTCCACAAAGTCGCATCTCCCCGAAACTTCTGAATAGACAATATACCTACAACTTCACTGGCAGAGGCAAACAGCGAAAACCACTCGCCATCAGTGTCCATTTGGGAGCAGAAGCGAGCGCTATTTTTCCTGGTCGTTATGTTTGTAACCAGTAATGAACGATTGCTGGCATTTTGAGAGAGTCTGGAGTTTGGAGTTTGGAGTGTGTTCAAGAAGGATTCATCGCACTCGGACAATTCCATATGTGCTCCACCCAAATCTGCCAACAATTATTTAGCTGACTCCCTAAGCCTGCGCAAAAATCTTAAGATGGGCAGCGAACAGGACAGTTTTTAATGTTGCCGGCTGGGACTGAACTCGAGATTTTTTTCACGACCCTACCACTTCTGAGGACTAATAGTTGGGGTGGTGTGGTGGGGGTGGTGAGGGTGGGGGTGGGGGAAGTAAATGCCCCTGTTCCTCTGTCGTTAATGGGAGGTGGGGTGGGGAGTACAGGGGGTGGGGGTGGGCAGTTTGGTCCTTTCGATAGAATCGTGGACTCAAAATGTAATAGCTTCAGTTCGATCCTAGCCCGCAACATTAGATATGCCTATTTCGTTGCCCATCCGAATGGTTCCATCAGTCTGGTGCTGTCAGCTTAGCGTTTTTTGCTCCCACCTCCCCCGCACCCCCCCCCACCCCCCTACACACCCCTATCCCTATTTCAAGAACTTTGCCAGCGAGTAGGGATTTTTGCGTAGGTTCAGGGAGTCTGCCAGATCATAGTAATTGCTGGCAGATTTGGGCGGAGAGCCGGTTCAAAGAGTCTGGCGAATAACTGCTGGCGGATGTGGGCGAAGCGCGTCTGGAACTATCCGTGTGCCATGACTCCTTCTTGAACACACTGCAAACTGTCTAAGCGCCCAAACTACAGTTCACGTGTCCCCCAGTCCCAGCCTTCAAGCCCGTCAAACTGGGAGCAGTCTGAAAACTTGGAATTTCCCTACTGTGCTTGGAGTTTGTCTAGAGGTGGGAGATTCCTTATGGAACACTAAGCTGACACCAGCAGAATGATGGGGAGACATTAAGATTAGCAAGAAAAAGGCTAGTTTATTTCTTTGCTGGTTTTTGTTTTTGTTTTGGTTTTGTTTTGCTTTTGTTTTGGTTTGGTTTGTGTTTTGTTGTTGTTTTTTGTTTTGTTTTGTTTGTTTTCTTTTGTTTATTTGTTTGTTTGTTTGTTTATTTGTTTGTTTGTTGTTTTTTAATGTTGCAGGCTGCAATGGAACTCATCATCGCATTCGGACACTTTCCTATGCACCACCAC
>CM060311.1:33712091-33714591 GCA_030674185.1 Monoplex corrugatus | reverse complement strand
AAGTAGACTGTCGTTTATTTGTTTGTTTGTTTGTTTGTTCGTTCGTTCGTTCGTTCGTTCGTTCGTGCGTCCGTGCGTTCGTTAGTTCGTTCATTCGCTCGCTCGCTCGCTCGTTTGTTTGTTCCTCAGGACCTGGCCAGCTCATGGGTTTATGTGCAGGCTCAAGGCTTGTGCCATGATCACCATACACATGGCACCTGTGACGTCAATGCATATGGAATTCATTCCGAGCACGAAGACGTCATCTTGAGAAACTGAAACTGAAGCTTTGTTTCTTTCTTTGTTTCTTTGTTTCTTTCCTTCTTCCTTCCTTTCTTTCTTTCTTTCGTTCTTTCTTTCTGTCTTTCTTTCTGTCTTCCTTACTTTCTTTCTTCCTTCCTTCCTTTCTTTCTTTCTGTCTTTCTGTCTTTCTTCCTTCCTCCCTTTCTTTCTTCCTTACTTTCGCTCTTTCTTTCTTTTCTTTCCTTTCCATAAATTAAGCCAATCAAGACGTCTGGAGAGAACAAGTCTGAAAGGCCACTGCCGATTTCAATGTCACAATGCCTACGATATGACAGAAATGGAAGAATACAATAATCTGGCCAAGGCACGATCCATATCTACGATCACAAAAATACACAGAAGAATCTCGGTCAGCAAGACTGATACTTCAGGGACGTCCTTACGAGACTCAAAAGATGAGGAATTGTAACAGCGTAAGCTGAAATAAAACTTGCTTTATTCAGTTATCACATCAATCTTCAAAGTGTCCGTACTCGTCGTCATGTTTTGGGGTTGTTTTTTTGTTTTGTTTTGTTTTATTTTTGTTTTTGTTTTGTTTTTGTTTTTGTTTTCTTCTATTTAACCCTTTTCCATAAAGGAATCAGAAAAAAAACACGAAAAAGAATAAGAATGCGTATTCAATAAAACAAGACAAGAGAGGCGCAAATTTTTGGCCAACTGGCCTTTGTCAAGCGTAAGATCCCTTACAAACAAACACCAGATACAAAAGTTAGGAGAAAAAGACTGAAACTTCCCTGCTGCTCCGTCCAGTGTGAGAAGAGAACGGGTTCCTGTTGCTTGAACGCGGGCAGTCACACTTGTTTTGGATTTCCTTTTCCATAACTTTAGATCATATTTTTCAATAGTCATTATCATCATCAGGTGCCTTGCCGCATGGCGTTGGCGATTATGGACCTCCATCTGTCTATATCTCTTGTTGCCTCAAGCATCTCCTCCACCCTCCCCGTCTTCAGCCACTCTGCAAGTCCGTCTAGTATCTTCTCCCTGGGTCTACCCGGTGCTCTCCTTCCCTCCAGCATTCCTGTTGTGACCAGGTGTTCCAATTCCCCTTTCCTCATAAAATGGCCTATGAATGTTGCCTGTCTTTTCCTAATCTTCCTTATGAATGATCTACTTGTGTCTGCATCCATCAAGACTGTCTCGTTTGTTTTCTTTGCTGTCCATGGAACGCTCAACGTCCTTCTTTAGAAACCACATTTCGGCTGCCCCAATCTTGTTCTGGCTTTGCTTGTTGACTGTCCACGCCTCTATGTAACATTCAAGAACTCTCTTCCTGATGTTAATTGATAGGCATTTGTTGGAAAGAATGCTTGTCATCTTCTTGAATGTTGTTTTGGCTTGGCCGATTCTGCTGGCTATTTCTGATGTGCATCTGCCGTCTGGTGAAATGATCGTTGTACGTTTGTTTCTTTGCTTTGTGAATTATTATCGTAATGAAAAAAGATTGATTTGTCTATGAAAATTTCCTTTTCAGGGAATGGGCTTACAAATCAGACAGAGTCGTCTCGATAGTGAATCCCCTAAAACTATGTTTGGCTAGCCGGACACGTTTGGACGGGCATTACCGGCTGTTTCGCTTGACTTGTTACTTATTAAACCAGGTTAATCTTCAGACAAACAAACAAACAAACAAACAAACACAAGAAAACTTGCTTAAAATTCAACAAAGAAATATTCCTTTAGAATGGCGGTCGAGACAACTCAGTTTGATTTGTAAGCCCGTTCCTTGAAAAGGAAATGTTCATAGACAAATCAATCTTTTATTCATTACGATAATAATTCACAAAGCAAAGAAACAAACATACAAAAAAAAAGTGGATAAGACTATTCAAAAACATTTTAATAACATGACCATCAATTTCGCTATTTTTGGTAGTCAGTTGTTTGCGAAAGAAATTCGATACAGGTATATTCCATTCTGTAAGACGATGTGTGTGTGTGTGTGTGTGTGTGTGTGTGTGTGTGTGTGTGTGTGTGTGTGTGTGTGTGTGTGTGTGTGTGTGTGTGTGTGTGTGTGTGTAGGCTACTCACAGGAACAATCTTGTCGTCAAGGAAACAGGGTTATATCACCAATAATACAAAAGAAGTTTAGAGCTGTGTAGTTTTGTCTCTGGAGATTTTTGTAGACTTTGGTGTTGCATAAAAAAAATGTCCAGGCTGTTGTATGCTACCAAGTGTTACTCTAACTATTAAATTAACTCTGTATCAGGTTTGATAC
>CM060311.1:33659591-33689591 GCA_030674185.1 Monoplex corrugatus | reverse complement strand
CAAGAAATACGGAGAACGTATTACAAATATGACAACATATATCAAATGTAGTACAGATCTGAGTGTCGTTCTAGAGAACAAGTACTGCTCCATCGTATCTTTACGACAACATCAACATTTATACGCCAACTCGCACCTTTCGCTCAGCTTCAGACACTCTTTCCCTTCGGGTCCCTAGATTTAAACAATCAAGTGTTGGCCAGCGTTTTTTGCTGTTTCAAGACCGTCAGCCTGGAATAGACTTCCGCTCTGCCTTCGCCTAATACCTACTACACCTTCTGCTTTTAAATCCAATTTAAAAACCCACCTCTTTTCCCAACAATGAATTCAACAACTACTTCTTTCCCTCAGTCTGTGTGTTAAATATTGTAAGGTGGTCTTTGTCGATTGTATGCGTATGCCTGGTGCTTGAGTGTTTTGATTTAATTGTCATGATTTGGCGCTATATGAATACTGCAATGATTATTATCATTTCTATTATTACTATTATCATTGTTATTATTACTATTCTTATTATTTATTATGATTATTATTATTATAATTTATTATCATTATTATTATTATTGTTGTTTATATATCATTATTATTATTATTATTATTATATTATCATCATCATCATTATTATCATCATCATTATTATTGTTGTTGTTACTGTTATTGTTGTTGTTATTTGTTGCACGTGTATCCAGCTCACAGACGAAGACGGTGGTGTTTACACACAAAGGCAGTACACACAGGAAGATAACAGAGAGACAAGCGACGTATCAGTGGGTACAGGGAAAATCAGCCTGCTATCAGCCCCTCAGGGAACTGGGTACCAGACAGTCTTCACTGATCGCTTTCATACACCACACGCAAAAACAGAAGGAAAGAATGACAAAAAACAGATTAAGCAGCCGGAGTGTGCGGAATCAGAAGACGATGTATTGAAGATCATGTTTGACACTAGCTGCCTTATTCCCCAGAGAAAGAGACAGCAGGCTGACGCTACGCTGTCTTCTGGTTTCCATCATTCTGTGAAGCTTTTAAGACTTTTATTCTTCTTTTCCTTATGCGCGTACGTATATGTGTTTGTGGTTGGACAGTTGATTGGTTCGTTCGTATTCTTCCACTAACATAAGGGAAGGGAAAGCATCGAAGGAGAGGACATGGGTGATGTCCTCAAAACAGTGATCCCAAAAAAGCGTTTGAGGTTCCTACCATCTCACTCCCCTACGAGTTCAGAGTAATGGGACAAACTTCAGTGGTATACTTCCTCTGGTGTTGGAGGTGTTTTTTCGCAAAGGGTACGCAGGTTAAAGATCTGTTCGACGGTACGAGCTTGTATTTCTGCCCTTTCGGACTTTTATCTCTGCTTTTTGCGGCCTGTTTTTCAGCAATGATGGTATCTGCGTGCAACTGTCAAGTATTCAGATTGATTTTGAGCATCATTTTGCTGGCATGACTGATCAACCTGACAGAACGATAGTCCTGGCAGCGTTCATCATCATCATCAAGTGCTCTGCCGCATGACGTTGGCAATCATGGCCCTCCATAATATGTATCTGTCCCTTGCTGCCGCAAACACATCTTCCACCCTCTCCGTCCTCAGCCATCCTGCAATTCCGTCCAATATTTTCTCCCTGGGTCTACCTGGTGCTCTCTTTCCCTCCAACTTTCCTCTTGTGACCAAGTGCTCTAATTCCCCTTTCCTCATAAAATGGCCGATAAATGTTGCCTATCTTTTCCTAATCTTCCTAATGAATGGTCTTCTTGTGTCTGCACCCATCAGGACTGTCTTGTTTGTTTTCTTTGCTGTCCATTGAACTCTCAACATGGAACTCTCAACTCTGGCAGCGTTGGAGATTTCATTGTTTTGAAAAAGGTGACGATTAATTAACGATTGTGTCCATGGCGCGGGCCACTCGCCTGTCTGTGTCAGATTTTCTTGTAGAAGACAAGATACCAGTTACCCCATCTCCACCATGTTTCCAGAGTTCTGCAGGGATATAGTCAATGTCTAAGTCTTACCACATTTCAGCGATTTTACTTCTGCTACGACTTCTTCAAGGAGTATTACAAAATTATCTATATCTCTTGAATCTTGTACTATTAGCACACACACCTGGATCTGCTACGATCTGTTTTTCTGTTTTGTTTTGTTTTGTGTTTTAAATTAATCAGGTCAGACGTTGTCCACTGCTACTGGTGTCATGTAACCCAGTACTACCTGACGCGTGTGGGGAGTGAACCCAATAAAAACACCCACTTGGAGAGGAATGGGCTCCGCCAGGATCAGTCTGCCCAAGACAAACCGTATGACAAGACAGAGTATACAGTTCCATATAAGCTACCGAATTCTGTCACCAATTAGGTAATTATTTGAAGGAACTCTTGAACCGACAAAGCACTCATGGTCATGCACGATCTCTACTACGGGAAGGACAATATAAAACAAAACTTTGCGTACAAGCATCCTAAAGGATTCAATTTTAAGCAGAAATGTTCAGCACTATGTAATTATTTTGATAGGATGCATTTGAATTTTTGTTAAATGGTTTCCCTGTGTAAGATTCGTGGAGATTTGACGTTTATAACAAAATACAGAGTCAAGTAGAGAAACAAAATATACAAAAAGTCTAATCTAATTTCGCCTTAGCATAACAAATTTCGCGCCATTCACTTTTCATTCTGCATCAGCCTGACCGCAAACAGACGAAGATTAATATAACAAACACTGGCTATATGTAAGGCTGTAGCTGCCAAAAGACTGAAAAACAAGTGTTTAACTGATGGTTACCGAGACAAGAAATAAAATAAGATAAAACCATCACAATAACAGTAATAACAATAACAAAAACAACAACAATACTGATCATAGTGATTAATGCTGATGCTGATGCTATGCTGATGATGCTGACGATAATGATGATGATGGTGGTGATGGTGATGGTGGTGATGGTGGTGGTAGTGGTGATGATGATGATGATGATGATGATGATGATGACGATGACGACGACGACGACGATGACGATGACGACGACAACGATGATGACGACGACGATGATGATGAGGATGATGATGATGAGGAGGAGGAGGATGGCGGCGATATTGATGATGATGATGATGATGATGACGACGACGACGACGACGACAGCGACGACAATGATGATGATGATGATGATGACGGCGATATTGATGATGATGATGATGACGATGACGACGATGATGTTAGTGGTGGTGATGGTGTCAGAGGCAGTGGCAGTACTGGTGATTGGTGATGACAGTGCCGGTGACGACAACGACGACGACAACGTAATCCGTTCAAAATAAAGAAATAAATGAGTAAAAAAAACTGCAGCTAGAAAGAAACTCAAACAAAACCAGTTGAGTCGGCCGAACATGATCCTCATTTAAAACAACACACACACACACACACACACACACACGCACGCACACACACACACACACACACACACACACCACGCACGACACCACAACACACACACGCACACACACACGCACGCACGCACACACATACACACACGCATACACACACACACACACACACACACACACACACACACACACACACACACAACACAAAAAGCGTACACCTGAACCACGCTTAACCCTTTGACTCCCGCAGCCTGTCCACCTAACGTCCTTCATTGTTAACCATGCTAGCAAAGCAAAAATTTAACCCTTTGACTCCTTCACCCTCTCCACCAGCTTCCTTCAGGAAGGAAGCTGGTGGATAGGGGGAGGGAGTCAAAGGGTTAATTTTTTTTTTGTAGTCGGTGGATAGGGTGCTGAAAGTCAAAGGGTTAATTCCTTGGACCGCAGTTGACGAGACCACAGTATGGAAAAAAAGAGACACAAGCACAGAGCAAATCTTACTGCTACAGATGACGCTGAGCTGAGTATACAGGAACCATTCAAAGACTGTTATCGCCAACAAAACCGCAGCACCATATACACGAATAAACCGTCGTAAGAAAACCACAGGCTTTTAAGTAAGTCCAGATACTGAGAACGCCTCTCAGAATGATTAGTTGACGGCGGTTGCCAGGGAAACAGACACGTACCCGCACGGAATGTGTCCCATTACCTGGCTATTTTTTTTAATAACAGTCTGTGGTCAGGGGAGAAGGATAGTATTGCTCTTGTTCACACCCAACGGTCATTTGATCTCTCGCATGTCCAGTTGCTGAAGAAAAACGGTCATAACTATGGAGACGTACCATCAGGACTGAATGCTAAACCACCTACCGTCTGAGAGGAAAGACAGACAGAGAGACAGACAGATAGACAGTAAGAAAGAAAGAAAGAGAAAGAAAGAAAAAAAGAAAGAAAGGAAAGAAAGAAGAAAGAAAGAAAGAAACAAAGGAAGGAACGATGAACGAGAGAGAGAAAGAAAGAAAAAAGAAAGAAAGATGGGAAGAAAGAAAGTAAGACAGAAACGAGGAAAATAACGGAGAAAGAAAGTGAAAAAGACATAACAAATGAAAGAAAGAAAGAACGAAGGAAAGAAAGAAAGAAAGAAAGAACGAACGAATGAAAGAATGAATGAATGAATGAAAGAAAGAAAGAAAGAAAAAGAATGGATTAACAAATCATTCATCATCATCATGTGCCTTATTGCATGCCGTTGGCGATCATGGCCATCCATATGAATCTATCCTTTGTCGCTGTTAGTATATCTCAGCGCTCCAGTTTTTCCTGCTTCATAAAGTGTTCTATGAATATTGCTTGTCTTTTCTGATCTTCTTCATTATCATTATTATTTTGTGTCTGCCTCCTTCGAGACAGAAATACAGAATGTTTATCACAAATGTTATCAGTCAACTTATAAAAGTGGTAAGAGCAACGGACTATAGAATTGAAAGTCGTAGGTTCGAATCCCACAGATCAAGCTTTTCTTCAAATAAAACGCGATGCCCATCTATTACAACAACAGGCCGTTACAAACAGTGAAAACAGACTTCGCACATCTTGTTAAAAAAATCTTTAAGAAAGCACTGTTGTCATATCTTTCTCAATAAACGCTGGTTTTAGGGAAGTTTGCGTCCGTCTGACCTTGACCTTTTTAAAAAAACAAAAAGTACTGTTCTTATATCTTTCTCAATAAATACTGGTTTTAGGCAAGTTTTGGGTCCGTCTGAGCTTGACCATGATCTTTCAAACAAACAAAAACACTAGAGAGTAGGTTAATTTCCCATGTCCATTCCTTTGAAGACCAATTGTGACCCGCTCTGACTAAAGGTACAATAAGTCGGGCGAGGCCTTCTGCTGCTGTGGGTTGAAAACTCTGAACAGGGACGATTTTGTCAATTTTGATTTTTCTGCATTTTCATGCTCTATAACCACTTTTACGCCATGTCCTGACACAATAAAGTCAAATTTAATCGATAAGTATATTTTTTGTGTGTGTTTTAATGTGTGGTAAGTGCTACTATCTGGTCGCTGAAAGCTGCCCGATCGCCCCATTTTGGTGATTAAAGTACGCTTTTCTTAAATAAATCTTTCTTGTTTCTTGTTTTGGATGGATGGACAATTAAGAAAACAAGGAAAGTATGGAATTTCAGCTGATTTAGTGGATATTTAATGCTTGTTGCTAAGGAGTTTCTGACCATACCCTTTCAATTCAGGCCTATTCTCTTCAACACTGTTTTCCTTCAAATGGCTGACTTGACCCCTCTCATCTTTGAAAGCCCATAACTTTTGTTTTTGTTTTTGTAGCCTGAAACTCAGCGTTAGTACCATTTAAAACCTGAGATTCTAAACTTTATAGTGATACCGTAACCTGAAAATGCCTAAACTGATACTTAGGGTACCTTTTACGAGAATGGGTCACAATTACCCTTCTTGCCTTTCTGACGTCTTGGTCTAAAAAGGAAACTGGGTAACTCCGCACTGCGGTGACGCGCTCTCATCATCATCAGGTGCCCTGCCGTTTGGCGTTGGCGACCATGGACTTCCAACCATCTCTATCTCTCGTTGCCCCTAGCATCTGTCCCACCCTCCTCATCCCCAGCCACTCTGCAAGTCCGTCCAGCATTCTCTCCCTGGGTCTACCTGGTGCTCTCTTCCCTCTAGCTTTCCCGTTGTGACCAGGTACTCCAAATCCCCCTTCCTCATAAAATGGCCTATAAATGTTGCTTGTCTTTTCCTAATCTTCCTTATGAGTGATCTACTTGTGTCTGCCTCCATCAAGACTGTCTCGTTTGTTTTCTTTGCTGTCCATGGAACTCTCAACATTCTTCTTAGAAACCACATCTCGGCTGCCTCAATCTTGCTCTGGCTTTGCTTGCTGACTGTCCACGCCTCACATCCGTACAACAGTATTGGTTCTATATAACATTCAAGGACTCTCTTTCTGATGTTAATTGATAGGCATTTGTTGGTAAGAATGCTTGTCATCTTCTTGAATGCTGTTTTGGCTTGGCCGATTCTGCCAGCTATTTCCGATGTGCATCTGCCGTCTGATGAAATGACTGTTCCCAGGTATTTGAACTTATTAACCTGTGTCAAGGTTGTGCCATTTGCTGTTATTTTGCATGAGGGGATTTCATGTTTTTTACTGATCCCCATGACTTCAGTCTTCCTGCTGTTTGGTTCCAACCCCTTACCTTTGCTTTCTATTTCTAGTATATTCACAAGGTTTTGTAGGTCCCTTTCATTTTCTGCAATTAGCACGGTGTCATCTGCGTACCGAATGATGTTTACCATTTTCCCTCCAAACTTTAATCCAGGGTCTTCTTCTAGGTTTCTCATGATGTTTTCGCGTGGTAAATCTACTATGACAAAATAAATGAATATGAAATATATGAAATAGAAAGCTTTTATTCTTACGCCTCGTCAAAAGTCGATTGCTTTGACCAGAATCTGGTAAAGACATCCTATAAAAAGCTAGTTGAGAAAATCTTGTTCACACATTTTTGTCTCTCTCACACACACATACACACACGCGCGCGCGCTCGCGCGCACGCACACACACACACGCACGCACACACGCAAACACACACACACATACACACACACACACAAAACACATACACATACACACCAAACACAACACACACATCACACACAACACACACATACACACACATACACATACATACACATACATACATACATACATACATATGCATACATACATACATACATACATATATACATACATACATACACACACACAAAACACATACACACACACACCGCGCGCACACACACACACACACATACCCACACACAAAACACACACACACACAACTCACACACACGCACACACACAACTCACTCACACACACACCACACACACACACACACACACACACACACACACACACACACACACACACACACACACACACACACACACATACACACACACTTTCCTATCCTCCAGCAATTCAGACAGCATGATAATTTCATGGATTTGTAATCCACTGCTATCCTTATGTTGTTTTCATTTTTGTGTTATTATTCATAATTCATATTTGTTATTAATCGTAAAATTTTCTGTACTATATATTTTTTGGTGTGGTTTCTGTATCCTGTTCTTAACGATTTACGCTTGTGTTATCCCTAATCCCTATGCAATTATTTGTGATTTCTATGTTTATTATTCGTGATTCCTGTATGTTATTCGTTATTGCTAAGTGTTATTATTCATATGCGGTAGAACTCGTGATACCTACATCATTATTTGTGATTCATATGTGTCAGTATTTATGATACATATGTGTCAATATAATATCCATGATTCATATCTTTATATTACTGATACCTGTATGTTCATAATCATGATAGTGTGTGCTATTTTCTGTGATTCCCAGCACGAACGAAAGCAAGCAAATACATTGTTTGCTGTCCATGGAATACCACGAAAAGAAAACACAAACGTGGGTTGGACGAAGGAGGAAGACATGTGGGGTCAATGAAGAAAAACCCCCCAGAGAGAACATGAATGGAAAAAAAAAACAAAGAAAGAAAAACAAAAAAGAAGTGAAGAACGAAATCATTACAAAAAAACGATATCGTGGATTGCGACATGTGTACGAGTGGAACGCGCAGAGTCCTCTACCCCACCCACATATAAACATCTGAAAAGAACAGAAAAAGAAGAAAAGGAAAGTAGGAAGGAAGGAAGAAAGAAAGAAATGAAGGAAGGAAGGAAGGAAGGAAGGAAGAGAGAAAGCGTTCAAGAAAGAAAGAAAAAGAAAAAAGAAAGAAAAGAAGACAAAAAGACAGAAAGAACGATAAAAGAGAGACAAGAAGAGAGAGAGAGAAAGAAAGGAAGGAAGGAAGGAAGAAAGAAGGAAGGAGGGAAAGAAAAAAAGAAAAAAGAAAAGAAGAAAGATAGATAGATAAATAGATAGATAGATAGGTAGATAGATAGATAGAAAGATAGACAGATAGATAGATAGAAAGATAGATATATAATAGAGAAGATAGACAGACAGACAGATAGATAGATAGAAAGATAGAAAGATAGATAGATAGACAGACAGAAGATAGATAGATAGATGACAGACAGACAGTAGAGAGATAGATAAATAGAGTAGAGATATATAGAGATGATAGACAGAGAACAGATAGACAGATAGATAGATAGATAGACAGACAGACAGACGAGAGATAGATAGATAATGAATAGACAGATAGATAGAAAGATAGAAAGTAGATAGACAGACAGATAGATAGATAGATAGAAGACAGACAGAGATAGATAGATATATAGATAGATAGATAGTAGACAGACAGACAGACAGAGATAGATAGATAGATAACAGATAGATAGACAGATAGATAGATAGATAGATAGATAGATAGATAGATAGATAGATAATAGATAGATAGATAGATAGATAGATAGAAAGAAAAAAGAAAGAAAAGAAAAAGAAAGAAAGAAAGAAAGAAAGAAAATGGCCTCTACTCTGAGCAACACTGCTAGCCATTATAGCCCCACCACACAGTAGCAAAGCCGGGGTTGCTGACTGTGTGAGGAAGTCCTCGCAGTATTCTCTTCCAGATCTTAAAACCCTTTTAGTCACTGACTTTGTCTTCCACTTCGACACAGAACACAATCAATGCACCACGATCTCTGGCTAAAGACGATGTATTCTAATGACAAAGAATGAGGTTAGCTGCATTTATCGATACAGACGAGGATAAGCGTATTTCAAGATATGTAGAAACAAGTAAATGAAGCTTTGGGGAGACATGGACTAAGATCATTGTATTTCACAAAGAGCTGTATGGAACAGGATGAGCGCCGTTTTTATGATATTTGGACTAGGGTGTTTCAGCAGATGTAAAAAAAAAATGTACCCCTGCTCACGAGGGCTCATTGTCCTCCGAAAGACCATCACAGCTTGCTATAGTACCTATAGTATCTTAGTGGTATCTATAGTCATCATCGTCATCATCACGTGCCTTGCCACATGACGTTGGCGATCATGGCCCTCCACACGAATCTATCCCATGTTGCTGCAAATAAATCTCCCACCCTCTCTGTTTTCAGCCACCCTGCAAATCCGTCCAATATTTTCTCCCTAGGTCTACCTTGTGTGTATCTATAGTATCTTAGTGGTATCTATAGTATCAGTTGTGGTATCGATAGTATTTCAGTACATGTAGTATCTATGATATCTTAGTGGTATCTATAGTATCTTAGTGGTATCTAGAGTATATTTGTGGTATCTATAGTATCTTAGTGGTATCTATAGTATCTTTGTGGTATCTTTAGCGTCTCAGTGGTATCTACAATATCTAGTGGTATGTATAGTATCTTAATGGTATTTATAGTATCTTAGAGGTATCTAGAATATTCAGTGGTATCTATAGTATATTAATGGTATCTTAGTGGTATAGTATCTTAGTGGTATAGTATCTTAGTGGTATAGTATCTTAGTGGTATCTAGTATCTTAGTAGCATCTAGTAGTATCTTAGTGCCGGTATCTATAGTATCTTAGTAGTATCTATAGTATCTTAGTGGTAGTATCCTTAGTATCTAGTGGTATCTATAGAATCTTAGTGGTATCTATAGTATCTTAATGGTATCTATAGTATCTTAGTGGTATCTACAGTGTCTTAGAGGTATATATGGTATTTTAGTGGTATCTATAGTATCTTAGTGGTATCTACAGTATTTTAGTGGCATCTATAGTGTCTTAGTAGTATCTATAGTATCTTAGTGGCATCTATAGTATCTTAGTGGTATCTATAGTATCTTAGTGGTATCTATAGTATCTTAGTGGTATCTATAGTATCATAGTGGTATCTATAGTATCTTAGTGGTATCTACAGTATTTTAGTGGCATCTATAGTGTCTTAGTAGTATCTATAGTATCTTAGTGGCATCTATAGTATCTTAGTGGTATCTATAGTATCTTAGTGGCATCTATAGTATCTTAGTGGTATCTATAGTATCTTAGTGGCATCTATAGTATCTTAGTGGTATCTATAGTATCTTAGTGGCATCTATAATATTTTAGTGGTGGTATCTATAGTATCTTAGTGGTGGTATCTATAGTATCTTAGTGGTGGTATCTATAATATCTTAGTGGTGGTATCTATAATATCTTAGTGGTGGTATCTATAATATCTTAATGGTGGTATCTATAGTATCTTAGTGGTGGTATCTATAATATCTTAGTGGTGGTATCTATAGTATTTTAGTGGTGGTATCTATAGTATTTTAGTGGTGGTATCTATAATATCTTAGTGGTGATATCTATAGTATCTTAGTGGTGGTATCTATAGTATTTTAGTGGTGGTATCTATAATATCTTAGTGGTGGCATCTATAGTATCTTAGTGGTGGTATCTATAGTATCTTAGTGGTGGTATCTATAGTATTTTAGTGGTGGTATCTATAGTATTTTAGTGGTGGTATCTATAGTATCTTAGTGGTGGTATCTATAGTATCTTAGTGGTGGTATCTATAGTATCTTAGTGGTGGTATCTATAGTATCTTAGTGGTGGTATCTATAGTATCTTAGTGGTGGTATCTATAGTATCTTAGTGGTGGTATCTATAGTATCTTAGTGGTGGTATCTATAGTATCTTCGTGGTGATATCTATAGTATTTTAGTGGTGGTATCTATAGTATTTTAGTGGTGGTATCTATAGTATTTAGTGGTGATATCTATAGTACCTTAGTGGTATCTATAGTATTTTAGTGGTGATATAATAATAATAATAATAATAAAGAGCATTTATATAGCGCCTAATCTGATGAAAACAAGAGCCCTAAGCGCTTACAGGTATCACGCAGACACAACCAAACACACCCCACACACACACACACACACACACACACACACACACACACACACACACACACACACACACACACTCACACACACACCAGCCGACATTCAAGGCTCAAAAGACAACAAGGGGGGATTTGGGGAAGTTAGGTGGTAGAGTCTTTATAAGTATCATGAGAGGGACTGGAAGAGATGGGTTTTCAGAGAGGACTTGAAAGAAGTGAGAGTTGCAGAGTGGCGAACAGAGACAGGGAGCTGATTCCAGATTACAGGGGCCTGATAGGAAAAGGAGCGTTGACCATAAGTTTTAGTGCGACAGAATGGTATGCGGAAGGTACGAGTATCAGCCGAGGAACGAAGTTGACGAGAGGGGGTGTACAGATGGAGGAGGTCAGAGATGTAAGGGGGTGCAAGACCGTTGAGAGACTTAAAACATAACAAAGCAATCTTGTAGCGAATTCTCTTTTCAACAGGTAACCAGTGAAGAGATTTTAGAAGAGGAGTGATATGAGAGGAACGAGATTTTCTGAAGATGAGCCTAGCAGCATTGTTTTGAACTTTTTGAAGCTTTTGAATGAGAGAGAAAGGACAGCCCGAGAGGAGGGAGTTGCAGTAGTCGAGACGAGAGAGAACAAAGGCACAGAGGAGAGTTTTGGTGGCTTCGACAGAGAGGATATTGCGAATAGAAGAAATTCTGCGTATCTCAAGATAGCATAATCTGCAAACATTCTGGACGTGTTTTTCAAAGGACAGGGTGTTATCAAGAGTGACTCCAAGATTGCGGACAGTGGAAGATAGTGGAATGTCAGATCCAAGCAGAGAGACAGACAGAGGAAGGGAAGAACACTTAGCCAATGTGGTGGGAGAGATAAGGCTAAGTTCAGTTTTAATGGGGTTGAGTTGAAGTTTGTTTACAGTCATCCAGGAGTGAACATCAGAAATGCAGCCTTGGGTTTGTCTGATTATAGAGGGCAGTTGTGGGAGGGAACCAGAAGTATAGAGTTGGTTGTCATCAGAAAAGCTATGATGGGACATAGAGTGAAGTCGCATAATTTCAGAGAGGGGTTGTGTGTACAGCACAAATAGGATGGGACCTAAAACAGAGCCTTGGGGCACACCAAACTGGAGGGTAGCGGGTGCAGAGGATGAACAACAGACAGAGACTGTTTGAGTGCGATTGGAAAGGTAGGACTGGAACCAAGACAGAGCGATGTCAGAGATACCGAACACTTTATGGAGACGTGTGAGCATGATAGAATGGTCGATGGTGTCGAATGCAGCCGAGAGATCAAGGAGAGATAGAAGAGAGATTTGATTTTGATCAAGAGCAGTCAGAATATCATTTGCAATTTTTACAAGAGCAGTTTCAGGGCTGTGTCCAGTGCGATAAGCCGACTGATAAGGGTAAGAGAGGTTGTTGGCGGTGATATGATCAGAGATCTGTGCGAGAACAATTTTTTCAAGGACTTTGGATAAGAAAGGTAGGTTGGAAACAGGTCGATAGTTTTTGAGGTTATTGGGGTCAAGACTAGGTTTCTTTAAAAGAGGTCTGACCAGGGCAGATTTGAAGGAAAAGGGAAAGATACCAGATGACAGGGAATTGTTGATGACAGTTGTGAAGTGAGGGAGCAAAGTATCTAGGCAGTGTGTTAAGATAGATGCTGGAAGAGGATCAAGCTCACAGGTCTTGATGTCAGAATGGCTGATTACATTGCGGATAGTAGTTTCAGAAGCAGGCTGAAAAGAAATAAGTGGTGTGCCTTGAAACAGAGGGTCGGGAATAGGAGGTTGAGAGATGGGCTGGGAGTCAAGACTGGAACGGATGGACCTAATTTTATCAATGAAAAAATCTGAAAAATGTTGTGCTAGACGGGCAGGGGGAAAGCATGATGGGAGAGGAGATTTATCTGATTTGCCAAGGAGGGTATTAGTAACGGAATATAGCTGTTTTGATGTAGAGCATGCAATAATTTTCGCATTGTAAAAGGCAGACTTAGCAGAGTCAACTATAGCATTGACAGTTTTGTTGGCAGCCTGAAAAATCTGTTTATTGATAGTAATGCTGTTCTTCAGCCACCGTCTTTCAGCACGACGGCGTTCACGCTTGGCCTTAAGAAGATCAGGGCCAACGGCAGAAAACCAGGGCGATGGTGGTCTCTGGGATACCCTACGTCTGGTGGCGGGGGCGTGCATGTCCAGCAGATCACCAATAGTCCGATTGAGGTCGTCAGCAGAGGCTGGAGGACAGGACTGAAGAGCGGCCAGGAGATCTTCGTTGAAGACGACGGTGTTGATATCAACTAGTTTTCTGACCATGACATAGGTAGTTTGGGGTGGAGGCTTGGTCATTGAAAGTTGGCCGAGGATACAGACATGATCCGAAGGAAGAGTATAATCAATTTCAATGGATTTGATGAAGGACTGGTCAGTTCTATGAACAACCCAATCGAGGATGTTGCCTTTTTCGTGGGTTGGAGTGTCGATAGATTGGGTCAAGCCAAAGGAGTTCAAAGAGCTTATCAGTTTAGCAGTGTGGGTCTGGTTAGGTTCATTATAATGAAAATTAAAGTCTCCTGCAATGATGAAACAGCCTTTCAAGGTGTTACAGTAGGCAAGGAGGTCTGGAAACTCTTCTACAAACACATGGTTTTTAAGCTGGTTCTTTGGGCTGGGTGGTGGACGGTAGAGGAACAGCAGATGGAAAGTCTGGTGGGGTAGAGTGAGGGAGAGCTGGACAATTTCAAAAGTAGAGTGTTTGAATTTAAAGTCAGTCTTGGTAGTAATTCGGGGCAGGAGGGACTCGGCAACAACAAAAGCGATGCCGCCGCCGAGACCAGTTTTGCGAGCGAACGAGAGTGTACGGTGACCGGGAGGAGCAAGATCCCTCTCCTTGGGTTCATCCCCGACAGGCTGAAACCAGGTTTCATTGACGGCGAAAATATCGACGACGTGGTCATGGATGAAGTAGTTGATCGCGGATCTCTTCTCGTGTCTGGTACCGAGGGCCTGAGCATTGAACAGTGCAAGAGTCAATGAGTCAGTGCGTAGTTTCTTTTTGCCGGCTGTGAGAGGAATGAGGTTATCAGGGTTGGAGCACAGCGGTCTGGGGGACGGATGGGTATCATAGACAGGAACAGAAGGCAGACCACTGCTGCCATGACGCTGATGTACATCAGTGACCACTGGAATCGTACGTCTCTTGCGCATTCCACCACGACATGATCGACGACGGGGGAGATTTCGGCCGATTTTCAGCGATCTCAAGTGTTCAACCAGGTCAGGGTCAAGGATCGAGTCAGGGGGGCAACATGACAGCAAGCAGTCCCGATTGTACTGCACACGAGTGGAAGAATATGTAGACACAACAGCTGGTTGTGAAGCGGGGCGTGATGAGGCAGACGCACGCAGTGCGAGAGAGACAGAGCGGGGAGGGTGCACGTGCACTGGCGAGAAACATGGCGGGCTGAGTTGAAAATTCAAGTGGAGTAGGAGAGATAAAATACACAAAGAAAACAGTACCTTGGCTTGCAGCGAAGCATTCATAAACCACCACATACTGAAACAGGAGCATTCACAAACACAATCACTTGCTTTTAGCCATCAACAATCGATATAACTCCGTGCACACACACAAATAATCGCAGCGAGGTAGCCGTGCCTGTGAGGCGGCTGAACTATAGTATCTTAGTGGTATCTATAGTATTTTAGTGGTGATATCTATAGTATCTTAGTGGTGGTATCTATAGTATCTTATGTGTGGTATCTATAGTATTTTAGTGGTATCTATAGTATTTTAGTGGTGGTATCTATAGTATCTTAGTGGTGGTATCTACAGTATCTTAGTGGTGGTATCTATAGTATTTTAGTGGTGGTATCTATAGTATTTTAGTGGTGGTATCTATAGTATTTTAGTGGTGGTATCTATAGTATCTTAGTGGTGGTATCTATAGTATCTTAGTGGTGATATCTATAGTATTTTAGTGGTGGTATCTATAGTATTTTAGTGGTGATATCTATAGTATCTTAGTGGTGGTATCTATAGTATCTTAGTGGTGATATCTATAGTATTTTAGTGGTGGTATCTATAGTATCTTAGTGGTATCTATAGTATCTTAGTGGTGGTATCTATAGTATCTTAGTGGTGGTATCTATAGTATTTTAGTGGTGGTATCTATAGTATTTTAGAGGTGGTATCTATAGTATCTTAGTGGTGGTAGCTATAGTATCTTAGTGGTATCTATAGAATCATAATAGTATCTATAGTATCTTAGTGGTATCTATAGTATCTTAGTGGTGGTATCTATAGTATCTTAGTGGAAGTATCTATAGTATCTTAGTGGTATCTATAGTATCTTAGTGGTATCTATAGCATCTTAGTGGTATCTATAGTATCTTAGTGATATCTATAGTATCTTAGTGGTGGTATCCATAGTATCTTAATGGTATCTATGGTATCGTAATAGTATCTATAATATCTTAGTGGTATCTATAATATCTTAGTGGTGGTATCTATAGTATCTTAGTGGTATCTATAGTATCTTAGTGGTGGTATCTATAGTATCTTAGTGGTATCTATAGTATCATAATAGTATCTATGATATCTTAGTGGTGGTATCTATAATGTCTTAGTGATGGTATCTATAGTATCTTAGTAGAATCTATAGTATCTTAGTGGTATCTATAGTATTTTAGTAGAATCTATAGTATTTTAGTGGTGATATCTATAGTATTTTAGTTGTGATATCTATAGTATCTTAGTGGTGGTATCTATAGTATTTTAGTGGTGGTATCTATAGTATCTTAGTGGTGGTATCTATAGTATTTTAGTGGTGGTATCTATAGTATCTTATTGGTGGTATCTATAGTATTTTAGTGGTGGTATCTATAGTATCTTAGTGGTGGTATCTATAGTATTTTAGTGGTGGTATCTATAGTATTTTAGTGGTGGTATCTATAGTATCTTAGTGGTGGTATCTATAGTATTTTAGTGGTGGTATCTATAGTATTTTAGTGGTGATATCTATAGTATCTTAGTGGTGGTATCTATAGTATTTTAGTGGTGATATCTATAGTATTTTAGTGGTGGTATCTATAGTATTTTAGTGGTGGTATCTATAGTATCTTAGTGGTGGTATCTATAGTATTTTAGTGGTGGTATCTATAGTATCTTTATGGTGGTATCTATAGTATCTTAGTGGTGGTATCTATAGTATTTTAGTGGTGGTATCTATAGTATCTTAGTGGTGGTATCTATAGTATTTTAGTGGTGGTATCTATAGTATTTTAGTGGTGGTATCTATAGTATCTTAGTGGTGGTATCTATAGTATTTTAGTGGTGGTATCTATAGTATCTTAGTGGTGGTATCTATAGTATCTTAGTGGTGGTATCTATAGTATCTTAGTGGTGGTATCTATAGTATCTTAGTGGTGATATCTATAGTATCTTAGTGGTGGTATCTATAGTATCTTAGTGGTGATATCTATAGTATTTTAGTGGTGGTATCTATAGTATCTTAGTGGTGTATCTATAGTATCTTAGTGGTGGTATCTATAGTATCTTAGTGGTGGTATCTATAGTATCTTAGTGGTGGTATCTATAGTATCTTAGTGGTGGTATCTATAGTATCTTTAGTGTGGTATCTATAGTATCTTAGTGGTGTATCTATAGTCTTAGTGGTGAGTATCTATAGTATCTTAGTGGTGGTATCTATAGTATCTTTAGTGGTGGTATCTATAGTATCTTAGTGGTGTATCTATAGTATCTTAGTGGTGGTATCTATAGTATCTTAGTGGTGGTATCTATAGTATCTTTAGTGGTGGTATCTATAGTATCTTAGTGGTGATATCTATAGTATTTAGTGGTGGTATCTATAGTATTTAGTGGATCTGATAGTATCTTATAGTTGGATCTTAGTATGTTAGTGGTGATATCTATAGTATTTTAGTGGTGGTATCTATATATCTTAGTGGTGGTATCTATAGTATTTTAGTGGTGGTATCTATAGTATTTAGTGGTGGTATCTATAGTATCTTAGTGGTGGTATCTATAGTATCTTAGTGGTGGTATCTATAGTATCTTAGTGTGGTATCTATAGTATCTTGTGTGGTATCTATAGTATCTTAGTGGTGGTATCTATAGTATCTTAGTGGTGGTATCTATAGTATCTTAGTGATGGTATCTATAGTATCTTAGTGATGGTATCTATTATTAGTTATCTATGTATCTGTGGTGGTATCTATAGTATCTTAGTGGCCAATGTCCTAGTTCTTCAGCTAAAGTAGTTAATGGTCTTGCTTTTTGTTAAAACTTCCCGAGAGGAAAATATCTGTAATTACACCTGCTACAAGGACAGACCTGCAGAGAGTAGACACTATCCATTTTTTCGTGACAGCCCCATTGCGACTGACCGGATTGACTTGTCAAGGAACCCTGCTTTTATCTCTTTCTGTCTTCCATGTGAACCCTTTGACCCCCCCCCCCCCCGCACTTTATCTACTTCATCCTTCATTGTCAACCAATGCTGGTAGAAACAAAAACTTAACCCTTTGACTCCATGCAAGAAGCTGGTGGATTAGGGCAAGGGAGTCGAAGGGTTACGTTTTTGCAGTTGGTGGATAGGGTGTATGAATGAAAGGGTTAATTTTTTTTTGCAGTTGGTAGATATGGTGCAAGAGTCAAAGGGTAAAGTTTTTGCAGTTGGTGGATAGGATGCAAGAGTCAAAGGGTCAAGTTTTTGCTGTTGGTGGATAGGATGCAAGAGTCAATGGGTTAAGTTTTTGCAGTTGGTGGATAGGATGCAAGAGTCAAAGGGTCAAGTTTTTGCAGTTGGTGGATAGGATGCAAGAGTCAAAGGGTCAAGTTTTTGCAGTTGGTGGATAGGATGCAAGAGTCAAAGGGTCAAGTTTTTGCAGTTGGTGGATAGGATGCAAGAGTCAAAGGGTCAAGTTTTTCCAGCTGTTGATAAGGCTCAAGAGTCAAAGGGTTAAGATTTTGCTGTTGGTGGATAGGGTGCGGGAGTTAAAGGGTTAATAATGAAACATGGCTTTCCGTCTTTCTCTGCTCTGCTGCTTCCCAGTTCCATGTCTAATAAAACAGTGGGCGTTGTTACCAGTCTGTTCGTTGTTGCTGCTTGCTGTGCTTTCTGACTGCAGATTTAGAATAGAAGTAGGGCCCTGCCAGTACACCTACTACTGACAGAAGTAGGGCCCAGTCCAGTGCGACTACTACTGACAGAAGTAAGGCCCAGTCCAGTACACCTACTACTGACAGAAGTAGGGCCCATTCAGTACACCTACTACTGACAGAAGTAGGGCCCTGCCCAGTACACCTACTACTGACAGAAGTAGGGCCCAGTACAGCACACCTACTACTGACAGAAGTAGGGCTCAGTACAGTACACCTACCACTGACAGAAGTAGGGCTCAGTACAGTACACCTACTACTGACAGAAGTAGGGCTGTACTCAAAATGTGTGCAAAATGAATACCTCACTTCAACAATCTGCATGACTGTACACAAAAATGTGTGCAAACTGAACTCCTTATTTTAATAATCTGCAAACGAACAGACAGACGGACGGAGAAATAGAGACAGCAGAAATACAACAACAAAAATGTTTTAAAAGATTTAAAACAAAGGGCACACACATACTTAGATATCACACAACAACAAACAAAAATATTCTTCAAGCTTACAAAGGTTTGAAAGGACCTTCATCCAATTATGGGGGGGGGGGGGAAGAGGTGATCTGAAGAGTTTCTTCCCTTGTCTGTTACTTTGGCTGTATAGCTTAGAGCGTAGATGTTGGAGACAGCAAGGGGGGGCAGACATAGCCCATTTAATATAAACCTCTGTGACTGGTGAAACCCTGTGCAGTCAATTGAATGTCGCTGGCGGTGACACCAGAGGCAGAATAACACGACAGCTGGGGAACAACCTTCCTGGAGTTTACACTTCTACAACTTCCTGGTGATTTCAGTGTCCTGTGGGACAGACTTCTCTAAGGCAGACAGACTCTAGGCAGCGTTGGTGTGATGGACATTTGTGGAAACTCTATCACAAATTTCATTTAAACTTGCGGAGGCGTCTGATGTCCGTACATGTTTTGTGTTTTGGTTTTTATTTTTACTTTGAGTTGACAAGTGCGACAATTGTTTTTGCGTTTTGTGTGTGTGTGTGTGTGTGTGTGTGTGTGTGTGTGTGTGTGTGTGTGTGTGTGTGTGTGTTGTGTGTGTGTGTGTGTGTGTGTGTGTGTGTGTGTGTTTTATGTCTATACATATTGTGTCTCTGTGTGTGTGTCTTCTATCTGTAACTCTCTATGACTCTCTCTTTCTCTCTCTGTCTGTGTCTGTCTGTGTCTATCTGTTTGTCTGTCTGTCTGTCTCTGTCTCTGTCTCTGTCTCTGTCTCTCTCTGTCTGTCTGTCTGTCTGTCTCTCTCTCTCTCTTTCTTTCTTTCTCTCTCTCTCTGTATGATTGCATCTCTCTCTCCCCTCCATCTCCCTCTCCCTCTAAATTTAGGCAGAAAACGTCCTTTATTTTCAACTCCAACATTATTTCAGATGTGACATAAGACTCGTCTGTGTGATTCTATAGTCTTGGGTGACTTCTAAGAACATTAGTGCTTCTGGGGGTAGGTCAAGAGAATGCCGCCTGGAAATCAGATTGGTTCAGTTAACATATATTGCCATGATCCCACAGTCTCAGGCCTTTGAATTCAGACGTAACCCACAACATAAAAATGGCCTGTCCATCGCCCCCTCTTAAAACACACATCATTTTGTTAGTTTCATCATGGCATCTGATATTGAATAATGATAATAATAATAAATCACATTCATATAGCGCTATTCTTCCACACATAGGTAAGGACTCACTGCGCTTTGTTTGTTTGTTTGTTTGTTTGTATCTGTGTATGTGTGTGTTTGTGTGAGTATGTGTGTGTGCAACTCCCAAACCGCCCCCCCCCCCCACCCGTATATATCTCAACATGTACTCAACCTCACTTTCATTTCTACACTTTTGCCCACGCATTGGCTTTTGTACAGAGTCACAAAATCTTCCAGATAATTGTTCATTGTTGGCAGATCTGGGTGGAGCAAATGCAGAACTATCTGAGCGTGTTGAGATGCTCTTCAACAAATTCCAGGCTCATGAGTGTCTACTCTGCTAGTCCTGCAACTTGTCTTGGCTCAAGAAAAGAGATTTAAGATTGTCCTCCACTAACTTATTCAACTCACTGAAACACTTTTCTTTTTTCTTTTTCTTTTTTCCTCTCACTTTATCTAGACTAATACCAGTGAAGACAGAGTGGAAGGGGTCATAAGGTAAGAAAAGAATACGGTTTTTGTTTTGTTTTGGTTTGGTTTGGTTTGGTTTGGTTTGGTTTGGTTTGGTTTGGTTTGGTTTTGGTTTGGTTTTGTTTTGTTTCGTATTAACTGACTTTTTCTTTCGTTCCTTTTGTTGCTATTGTAGTTTCTTTAATTTTTTTTTGTACTTTCTTTCTTTCTTTCTCTGACTTTTTTCCCTTTTTTGCTGCTATTATGTTTTCTTTCTTTCTTTCTTTCTTTCCTTTCTTCGTTTCTTTCTTTCTTTCTATCTATCTATATATCTTTCTTTCTTTCTTTGTCCTTTCTTTTTTTTTCTTTCTTTTTTCTTTGATTGTTTGTTTGGTCGCTCATCAGAAGTTCAGCAGCTGACCCTCACACTTTACATCATACAAAGTTTCCTGTTAGCAGCTGAAACAAAAGATATGCCCTCTTCTATAGCTTGCTCCAAAGTCCATCTACTATCTATTTTTACGGCCTCTCTCTCTCTCTCTCTCTCTCCATATATATATATATATATATATATATATATATATATATATATACATATATATATGTGTGTGTGTGTGTGTGTGTGTGTGTGTGTGCGTGTGTGTGTGCATGTGTTGTATGTGTGTATGTATGTATAGATAGATATATATACATATAGATATACATATAGATATGTATACAGATGTAGATATACATATGGATATAGATGTAGATATACATATGGATAGATAAATATATACACAATATTTGTATAATGAAAATCACACAAATAGAGGTCTGGTTGACAACAGATGAAAATGATAGCCCTGTAGAATTCCAGCGCCGATGATTAAGTTATGTTTCCTAAAAGGTTACGGCTGTGAAAAACGACATTCATGTGGAATGGCTTTTCTTGCAGGCAAATCTTACAAAACCCTATATGTTCTTGTGCTAATGTCAAATGTCACAGATGCATTTTGTGAACTTCGAGTTGAAATAGACAGATAATTCATGTTTGAAACAAACCAGGGCAAATTACTGAAAACAGTTTGGGTGCTCTTAAGCTTGAAGGCTTCTTTGTGTTTGTGCGTTGTGTGTGTGTGTGTGTGTGTGTGTGTGTGTGTGTGTGTGTGTGTTTTGTGTATATGTGTGTGTGTATGTATGTATTTGTGTGTGTGTGTGTGTGTGTGTGTGTGTGTGTGTGTGTTCATCTTCGATGCTGAAACTTAGAAATAAGTTCCTCACCCAAAGAAAGATCCCAATGGCATTGAGCGGATATGTTATATTCAGTCAGCCTTGCGAACACCTATCTTAAACATGTTGTCGTTTTTCTATTGTTAGTGTGGTGTCAAATAGGCCCACTGTCCCCTCTATCCTAAGATGATTATCATCTCAACCGTAACATCATCTGAAGTGTGTGTGTGTTCATGTAGCAACTCAAACCAACCACACGGTCAGTCCATCAATCATCTTAAAGATTTTAAAAGAAAATCTGAAAACTCTGCAAGATTTTTGTTATAGAATTAGTTTTCCAAAACAAGTGTGACTGCCCGCGTTCAAGCAAACAGGAACCAGAAAAAAAACACTAAAGAAGATTAAGAACGCGTATTTAATACAATAAGACAAGACAGGCGCAAATTGTAGGCCAACTGGCCTTTGTCAAGCGTAAGATTACAAACAAACAAACACCAGATACAAAAATCAGGAGAAAAAGACTGAAACTTCCCTGCTGCTGGGTCCAGTGTGATAAAAAGAATTAGTTTTGTTTATTTGTTTGTGGAACCGGTGAACCTACAAACAGAAGAGATATTCAGTAAGATTACGCTATTCGTACAAAGGCTGTCGATGAAAACAGTATATGTGAAAGTACAGCAAAGAATATATGATATCTTTTATTACAATGATTTAGAAGTAGGTTTTCAATTAGCACACATGCATGTTTTTAACATGTTATACACTGATCTGTTCTTAAGTGGATATCCGCACAAGCACATGACAATAAAGTTACCTATAATTAAATTGACTTATTCATATTATCATTATGTATTGTGTATGATGGAATTATGAACTAACATTTACGTTGTATTTATACTTTGTCTTCGTTCTCACTGAGTTCTTTCCACGTACATCTTGCAACCATATGAAAGCAGGACCTGTACTGTGCATTGTTTTATTGCTTGTTTGTTTGTATATTTGTTTCTTTGTTTGTGGGTTTCCTTTTTTGTTTGTTTGTCTGTAAATAACGAATCTCTATGTCTCTACTTTAACAGTCATTTAAGGTTAACAGAAATGTAAAAATTTCAGTTTACTCCAATTCTTTTAATCTTTACAAAACATTATTCTCATCACATGGATGCAATGTGTACTTGCGTAAATGTTGTGTATGCACTCGTGACGCATTCCTATTCCTATTGCTATTACGAGCCTAATACTGCCGTCACTATTTCTATTACCACCGGTACTTTCACCAGATCATGACTCATACCAAGCCCGTTCACAACAGTAGGAAGACATCATTTCTCCACTGTTGGTATTAATGTGTTACATGCTCTCCCTGACAATCAGAAAAAATAAACATGCCCATGTTAAATTGGTCACGTATAGGCACAGTTCACGTCCCTGGTTTTTCACATGACTCAGAGTACAAGGAAAAAACAGAACTGGAGTGCTTGATCAATACAGGTGGCACGAACGTATTTCATACCCACCCACCTTCAAAGTCCTTTTTTTCCGGTATCTAAAAACACAAATCCCAAATGTCTTCCTGTCATGCGCATACAGTTTAAACACAACCCTATCCCCCTTTCAAGTATCACGTTTAAACTGTCTGCGCCCCCCTCATCTTTATCATGGTGAATGCCAACATTATGTACTATTCGTAAGCCAAAAAGCCAGCCAGGGGTGGTCATTTTCCATCGTGACTGCAGTGTCATCGACACCAACACGTGGCACTAGACAGATGTTGAATTATTGACAACCATCACTTTCAGAAAGAGAGAGAACAGGCACGACTGCAGACAAGGTGGTAGAGAGTTTTGCAGACTAATGTGGCACCGGGGGACACGCTGCTGTCTGAGATCAGCTCTTTATCAAACAATTTCAATCACATTTCCCTCAGCGGATTTTCCCTTCTGCGTGAGTGCGTGGGAAATGGACAGCTAGGGTAAACAGACTATAAACACGTCAACATGAGAACAGTTTCACTCCAAATGTGATTTGATTTCCGAGTGGACTGACTGACACAATGGAAAATGACAAAATGTAATGTTGTGTTCATAAATATGAAGAGTAAATATGAAACAACCTAGTAACACTAAATTTTGTCTCATCTTCTTTATTGAAAAAGACATCTTTATTGTATAGTCACCCTTTCATTTACAGTAAACAGAAACACAAAGACAGAAGACAATGGACAAACCAACACACACTGCAAATATTATAGAAAAAGATATGTTGCAAAACTGACAACAACAAAAAGATGAAAGCACCTCAACCATTTACATAAAAAAATCTGATCTGAAGAGTCTTACTCTTGTCTGTTAAAAACAAACACACACTACAAATATTATAGAAAAAGATATGTTGCAAAACTGACAACAACAAAAACAAAGATGAAAGTACCTCAACTATATATATACATATATATAAAAAATCAGATCTGAAGAGTTTTCCTCTTGAATGTTATCGTTGCTATAGCTTAGAAGTTACAGGCGTCAGAGGTGGACAGATATCACCATTTACTGTGAAAAACACCAAACCTCTCTCACTGCTGAAACCCTGCGAATTCAATTGAATGCCATCACTGGTGACATGGGGGACAGAGGAACATGACAGACAGGGATAAATTTTCTCTGGAGCTGGAACTCTTACAGCTTCGTGCTGATTTCATTGTCCTCCAGGACAGACACCTCCAAGGAGACAGATACTAGACAGTATTGGTGTGTCTGGACTGACTTGTGGAAAAACTCGATAATGATTTTCCCTTAAACTGTGCGTTTGAGATAATGTCTGTGAGGATTTGTTTTGTTTTGTTTTGTTTGTTTGTTTGTTTTTGAATTAGACCTTCCAAGCTTCGTTTTGTGTTTAATTTGTACGTGAATCTGTTTGTCTGTATATATTGATGATATTCTCTCTCTGTCTGTCTGTCTGCTTACCTGTCTGTCTGTCTGTCTGTCTCTCTCTCTCTCTGCCTCTCTCTCTCTCTCGCTCTCTCTCTCGCTCTCTCTCTCTCTCTCTCTGCCTCTCTCTCTTTCTCTGTTTGCCTCTCTCTCTCTCTCTCTCTCCTCTCTCTCTCTGTGTAACCCTAATATTGTCAGATATGTCAGATGTGTCTGCATGGTTCTAATCGTTGTGGCTGGTTTCTCAAAAACGACATGACATTTTGGACTGGGTCACAAATGGGTCATATATGTCAGGCAGGTCATGTTACACTGATGATCTCAAGATCTGATATCTTGTGTTCAATCCATATCCACAGCAAAAAAGGACAGAATGAAAGAAAGACAGAAAGAAGAAGAAGAAAGAAAGAAAGAACGAAAGAAAGAAAGAACGAAAAAACGAAAGAAAGAAAGAAACAAACAAAGAAAGAAAGAAAGAAAGGAAGGAAGAAAGAAAGAAAGAAAGAAAGAAAGAGAGAGAGAAAGAAAGAAAAGAACTTGACTGTTTGCTCCCTACATTTTTATGTCGTTTTTTTCTTTAGTATTTGATACTAAATCAAATCCCGTCCATCATTACATACAGCCTAATTCCTCCACCCCCACCTCCACCCCCACCCCTTCACCCTCACCCCATCCCGAAAAACACTCCTACCACTTGTATCATTTTCAAAATCCCCAAAGTATTTTGCTTACTGCAGAGTCAAGAAATCTTCCAGACAATTTCTCTGTGCTGGTAAATTTGAGTCTAGCACATACATACTTTCTTGGGTCTGAGTGTCTTGGATCCCTCTTAAATGCATTTCAGTTCCAGTTCCATGGATATGTGGAACATTGTTCTCCAGCCTGATTGGGTTTTGTCTGGTGAGTACAAGGTGGAGATTTTCCTTATCTCCCAGGTGCAGACCTGCTAGTCCCTGAACCCCCTTCATGCGTATACGAACATCAAATATGCACATTAAAGATCCTGTAAACCATGTCAGTGTTTGGTGGCTTACAGAAAAACATGAAAACACAAAGCTTGCACACGTACACCTCTGAATATGGAGTATGGCTGCTTTAATGATCATGTTACTAAAACGGCCATGCACGTAAAAGCCCACTCGTATGTTGGAGTATATATGGGAAGTGCAGCCTACCAACGACATCACAGAAACTTGTCTTATTCCTTAGGGCTTCTTGGAGAGCACGTAACTGCAATGTTAACCCCTTTCTTAGTTTGCACTTTATTGGAGAGCACATAACTGCAATGTTAACCCCTTTCTTAGTTTGCACTTTAAGTGGAGAGCACATAACTGCAATGTTAACCCCTTTCTTAGTTTGCACTTTATTTGGAGAGCACATAACTGCAATGTTAACCCCTTTCTTAGTTTGCACTTTAAGTGGAGAGCACATAACTGCAATGTTAACCCCTTTCTTAGTTTGCACTTTATTGGAGAGCACGTAACTGCAATGTAACCCTTTCTAGTTTGCACTTTAGCTGGAGAGCACATAACTGCAATGTTAACCCCTTTCTTAGTTTGCACTTTAGCTGGAGAGCACATAACTGCAATGTAACCCCTTTCTTAGTTCGCGCTATAAGTGAGAGAGCACGTAAACTGCAATGTCAACCGCTTTCTTAGTTGCACTTTAAGTGAGAGCACATAACTGCAATGTTAACCCCTTTCTATTTTGCACTTTTAGTGGAGAGCACATAACTGCAATGTAACCCCTTCTTAGTTTGCATTTTAAGTGGAGAGCAATTATAAACTTGCAATGTTTAACCACCCTTTCTTAGTTTGCACTTTAAGTGGAGAGCACATAACTGCAATGTTAACCCCTTTCTTAGTTTGCACTTTAAGTGGAGAGCACATAACTGCAATGTTAACCCCTTTTTTAGTTTGCATTTTATGATGAGAGCACACAAGTGCAATTTCAACCTCTTTCCTATTTTTCATTTTGTCTGGAGAACACACAGCTGCAATGTCAACCCATTACTTTGTTTTCATTTTGTCTGGAGAACACACGGCTGCAATGCCAACCCCTAAGTTAGTTTTAATCTTGTCTAGAGAACACTTGTCTGGATTCTATAAGAGATTGCAGATTGTTTTCCACTATCTTCAACCCACGGATTCATTTTCTTCCTCCCTAAATCCAGACTGACACAGATGAAACCAATACCGAACGAGACTTGACCAGTCGCCGTGGTATAGTGGTTAACGCAACGGACTACTGACAGGAAGGTTGTGGGTTCGAATCCCCATCAGTCCACTTAAAAAATATATCATTTTAGGATTTTTCGGCTCTAACCGGCTCCTACCCAGAGTTGGGCGTGCTATGGGCTCATTGGGAAGACTGGGACCACACAATCGTGTCTCATCCACTTCACGGATGAGTTATTGAGGGTGTTGCTCAAATCTTTTGACCAGCACCGCAGGTGTCTGTATTTCTCGGGCCTGGTTGACGCCAGGATATATAATGACAATAAGCGTAGAGTACAACCCTGCCACATAGTCTCAATCCTAAATGGAACTCCATAGCATCATGATTATCATCCTCATCGACATCATAATCATCGCAGTGTTAAAAAAAAGAAGAAGAGAAAAGAAAAAAAAATGTGCCCGCTTCTGTGGCCATTAAGGTGCCGATAAAAAATGGGACGGGAAAAAACAAGTGAGCGCAAAGGTAACCTACCTGGGTGCGATGATCCTAAAATAAAAATACCGAACATGAGAACGAAGTTACAACCAGAGGCAAGCTTCAGTAGCTGAACGTTAGGCTCACATGTTAATGTTTATGGCGTCAAATCTTAGATGCGCCACAAAAAACAACAACAAAAAACAGAAAATAGCCCACTGCCTCTTGTGTTCACAGTGGGTATGCTGAAACAATTTTGGACATTTAATGTTATATACGTGTAGATTACTACTGATATTGTACATGTATTGTGTGGATGTAAATTGTCCAGGCAAGCTTAAAAGCTGTAACTGTTCATAACACCTAGGCGTGATATAACCAATAATGTTTTCCTGATTTTACGCCCTTAATTGGCACTGCCCCCCCCCCTCCCTCTGCTGTTCGTTTAAGCTGTCCAACACACTATCAAACACATCTTCATTCATTCAAAGTCTATGTGCCAATCCATGCAAGTTAACGGTATCACATAATCTAAGGCTACCTACCGAGAAAAGAAAGGACAGCACTGCTGCCAAGTCACTTCAGTGGACTTTAACAGAGCCGGTTTTAGTCCAATATATTCCAGAATCTGCTTACTAAGCTCGCTACTAATGGCAGAGACTGTTCGGTCAAAGAGTTGAACTGAGTAAATAACCCATGATAGGAAGCCTGTCACCACGTCCTTCTAATGGTAAGTCCTACAAATCACTGATACCACAGACATCATGAATTTACGTTGGGGATGCCAGCAGCATTAGAAACAAAACTCGAGATCACCATGAGGCCAAGGCACACAAAAGGCCACAAAATCTGTGATCACAACGCTGTCAGAATAAGAATGAGAACGAAATTTCCATAGAGTTCCTCTTAAGTTCAGACTGTTACAGCTCTGTATTCTTGTCTTCTTTTATAACAAATCCTAGCACAGGAAGGAGAATGCTGTTTCTATAAAGTTCTATTTCAAATTCACACTGTGTTACAGCGCTCAGGCTTGAGAGATAGAGACACATTCGACCATGGACAACTTGAGGAACAACTTCAGTGATGCATCCCTAAAGTAGACGAGTATACATGGTCCCTCTCTGTCTTCCCACTGAGCATAGCACACTCAACTCTGAGTAGGAGCTAGTAGGGGCTAAATATCCCATGGTGATTTAGACCAATAAAACTTGAATTCTCCACTTTCCAGATGTCAGTATGTTCTGCTTATTGCTTTGCATCAGCAGCTGATGATATTGCTGTTTTTATTACTGTTTATTTTGCCATTACTTATACCACATCTTTTCTGTGCCACCACTGTTAATTTTGTGGTTTTCTGGAGCTGACATACATGTGTCTAAAGGTATGTCTGCCTTTGTCTCTCCTTCTGTAAGTCTTTTTCTCCTAACTTTTGTATCTGGTGTTTGTTTGTTTGTGACCTAACGCTTGACAAAGGCCAGTTGGCCAAAACTTTGCTCCTGTCTTGTCTGTTGTATTAAATACGCGTTCTGATTCTTTTTTCGTGTTTTTTCTCTTCTGGTTCTTGTTTTCTTGAACGCGGGCAGTCACACTTGTTTTGGATTAGTATTAATTTATTCAATAAAAATAAATAAACAAATTACCGTTCACCATCCATTCCTCGGCTACATGTGGATGCTCGTCCGCAAGGCAAGCTATTTACATGCCACAGGCTACGACCAAAAAACTGGTGTGCTCCATCAAAGTGAATGATATTGAATAAACTTCATAACAATTTGTTGCTCAAGGATAGTAGCATTATGTCTCACTGGACCTGTCTTAAAGCTGTCTTTGCTAAACTACACATAACACAAGCATAAAAATCGTGAAAGGCCAAAAATGTTAATTGAAACTAAAGCGCAAAATTCATGAAAAAAATAAAAAAAACATTAATCAAAACTAAACAAAGGAAGAAAAGTAAAATTTACAAACAAAAAGAAAAACACCCTAGGCTAAAACCATAACAACAATGGAAAAGAAAAAAATAAAGGAAGCATTTATAACAGACAAGGGAGAGAGAGACACGTAAACTCTAACGCTGTGTTGAAAACAGATAAACTACAACACAGATGATGTCAAAAGAGGTAAAACTAAATTAAATGAAATATGGACTTCCATATATCAATCAGTCAGGCGCTTTACAGAAGCATAGACAAAGGCAGACATACTTTTAGACACATACATGTCAGCTCCAGAAACAGACAACAAAAACAATAATAACAGCACTACAAAATCAGTAATGTAGTATCAATAATAATTCGTGAAATCTTTTGTTAATAAAAAAAAATGAAAATACAAACATGATAACAACAATAACAACCAAAATAGCAATATCAAAAATGCTTTCAAAAAGCACGTAAATTTCAAACACAGAAATAGGGGGGGGGAATAAATAGAAGCATTCAAAAACAAGCAAGGGAGACGGGAAAACAGGAAAACACGTCAACTCTAAAGCTGTGATGAAAATGGATGACCATAAAACATACGACGTCCAAAAAGTTATAAAAATGAATTATCGTAAAATATCTACTTCCATATATCAGTCTGTCGGGCGCTGTACAAAAAGCATGACAGATAAAGGAAACATGCGCAATACATAACCCAAGCATTTTTGTTTGTTTTGGTTTTGTTCGTCTGA
>CM060311.1:33639591-33652091 GCA_030674185.1 Monoplex corrugatus | reverse complement strand
CAATACTAACAAAACTGGTCGAAAGAGCAATCTCTGCGTAATACCTTAGCTGTAGCTTAGAAGTAAAAGGCAGCAGAGGAGAACAAGTTGCCACTATATAATGTGACAGATCCTTAGCCTGGAGACTTGTGAAACCTTGTGGATTCAATTGAATGTCGCCATTGGTGACATGGAAAAGGGGAGAGAACACGACAGCAGGGGGAAGAACTTTCGCTAGAGTTGCACTTCTACAACTTCCTGTTGATTTCAGTGTCCTGTGGGACAAGACAGACTCCCCCAGCACAAGCAGACACTAGATAGTGGCTGGGTGTGATTGACTTGTGTGGAAACACGATAACACCCATTCCTTTGAATTGCGTGGTAGAGAATGTCTGTGAGCTTTTTCCTTTCCTCCTTTTTTTTTTTTTTTAATATTTTCATTGACCTGTCAGTGTGTGACACATTTTTTTATGTTGTGTTTCATGCGTGAATTTATTTGTTTCTCTGTCTATGATTCTTGTACATCTCTCTCTCTCTCTCTCTCTCTCTCTCTCACACACACACACACACACACACAGACACACACACACACACACACACACACACACACACACACACACACACACACATTTGAGTATGTATATGCACTTTTACGTTATTCTCAAATTATTTATCAAAATCAGGTTTGTTGTTATTTAATTGCACGCACACACCCACACACACACCCATGCACCCACGCTCCCACGCATCCGCACACCCACAACCACGCACCCACATCTACGCACAAACACACACACACACACACACACACACACACACACACACACACACACACACACACACACACACACACACACACACACACACACACACACATATCACTTCTATTTCAATACCCCGCACATATCCTGCCTATTGTCGAGATCTACTCCAGATAATTTTTCAATGCGACCAGATTTGGAGCTCATAAGGAACTATGTGAGTATGTTGAATCTCTTTTTTTTTTTAAATCCTTTTTCAATTCCACGGACGTTGACCCCTTATTTATTTCGCAGCATTTTGTCTGGACTCTATACGAGATTAGAGATTGTTTTCCACACGCTTCAGTCCTGGAAATCACTCTCTTCCTTTCACCTGGAAATCGCTCTCTCTCTCTTTCTTAATCCAGACTGACACCAGTAAAACCTATGAGGCAGGTTCAGAAAAATGAGAAGTAGTCTCCCACCCGGTGATAAACCTTAGTTGCTGAGAAGGTTGAGCTTCAGACTCACATGCAAATGGTGTGTTTGAAACTGGGCTCGCTACTCTTCTCACCGACGCTCTTGCCTAATGTGCTGTTGTTCTGACCGTATCAGTGCATTGTTAAATACGGCATCTCCATCATCATCATGTGCGTGTCCTGCCGCATGGCGTTGGTGATCATGGCCCTCCGTATGCCATCTATCCCTTGTCGCCGCAGGCACATGTTCCACCCTCTCTGTCCTCAGCCACCCTGCATGTCCGTCCAATATGTTTCTCCCTGGGTCTTCCTGGTGTTCTCTTGCCTTCCTGTTGTGGCACAGGTGCTGTAATTCCTTTTTTACTATAAAATGTCCTTACATGTTGCTTGTCTTTTCCTAATCTTCTTTATCAATGATCTTCTTATGTCTGCCTCCATCAAGATTGTCTCGTCTGTTTCCTTAGCTGTCCATGGAACTCTCAACATTCTTCTTAGAAACCACATTTCAGCTGCCTCAACCTTGTGCTGGCTTTGCGTCCAGGTCATGTCCATATGTCTTTTAGTCATTGGAATGGTTAACACCATTGGCCATACCGACTGATGTAATATCAACGTAAAATTTCAATTAATCAATCAACCAACCAATCACGCAGAGTGGTTTCAAAGACAAAGGGCCATTTAGATAATGTAGAATTGATTTTGTTTGAAATGATGAATGTGCAAATGACATATCACTTTTGATCCGGTCATTCTTTTTTGAAACTTGTATTGTCCATAAATGCTGAATGAAATAAACCACATGACCGTTTGAAATAATATAAGATAATATTGAAAAAAAACCCCATAAAAGTTTCTTTAGAAATGGTTTCCATTTACAAGTGATATTCAATAAAAGACAATGGCACGAAGATAACGTTAATCTCAATGAAATTAGGTTAAAGCTATCTAACCAGTGCTTATGCATTAAACGGTAAATTGACAGTTACATTCGCTTTGTTTACGTGGTGAGCTGGTTCTGTTTACCCACGCAAAGCAGATAATGATGATGATGACCATCATTACATTTCCATTTTCCTTTTAAAAGAAATGGAGCCCAAGAGGTGGGAATTTGTTCCAGAACAACTATTCACGTAGCAGCTAACCCAGAGGACAAAACATGTACATATGACAACACACAATGCAGCCATGTGATATGAAGAGTTAGGTGTCTTGTTTACATTTCATGCATTATGGATTGGATTTGTAATTGCACGTTATTGTTAACTACAACAATAACTAAATCAGACATGATGGGGGTTTATATAATTGTCTTAATGGATAGAGCACGACACTCAGGATGAAGCTGTCCTTTCTTTCTTTCTTCCCTTTATCTATTTTGCATGGTATAAGCAGAACAAGCTCACCAAGTTCGCAAATTACATTGGAAAAAGCCTGCTTCAGCATGAACATTGTAACTGTTCACGGTGCTCTGGGTTCTCTTTTGTATCCACTGATACTCCACGCCACATCTGTGGCACTGACCCAACGCCACTCATTTCAGTATGCCATATGATATGAATCCAAGCGTCAATGTCAGGCATTTCACAGGAGCTAGCGATTTCTTATTGTTCTGTCTTACACTGATGGAGTTCAGTAGTGCCTGTCCTAGAAGGCCGCCTGCTAATTCTCTTGCTCACGATCATTTCACTAGACAGCAGATGCACATCAGAAATAACCAGCAGAATCGGCCAAGTCAAAACAGCATTCAAGAAGATGAAAAGCATTCTTACCAACAAATGCCTATCAATTAACATCAGGAAGAGAGTTCTTGAATGTTATATAGAACCGATAATGTTATACGGTTGTGAGGCGTAGGCAGTCAACAAGCAAAGCCAGAACAAGATTGAGGCAGCCGAGATGTGGTTTCTGAGAAGAATGTTGAGAGATCCTTAGACAGCAAAGAAAACAAACGAGGCAAACTTGATGGAGGCTGACACAAGAAGATCATTCATAAGGAAGATTAGGAAAAGACAGGCAAGATTTATAGGCCATTTTATGAGGAAAAGGGAACTGGAGCACCTGGTCACAGCAGGAAAGCTGGAGGGAAAGAGAGCACCAGGTAGACCCAGGGAAAAAATATTGGACGGACTTGCAGAGTGGCTGAAGGGATAGAAACAAACGGAGGGCCATGATCGCCAACGCCATGTGGCAAGGCACTTGATGATGATGATGATGATGATAATAATGATGATGATGATGATGATGATGATTGATGATGATGATGATGATGATGATGATGATGATGATGATGATGATAACTAGCAAAGTCAAACCGACTGAGTGTCTCCTGGTTAAAGGACCTCCATCACATTCCCCATCATCCCCACACAAATCAGTGACACACAAGACCATGCAATGAACCAGCCTTAGGCATAGGAGCAGCAGAAGTAACCAAAATCTGAGATCACCATGAGGCCAAGGCATGATGGCTACACATTCTGGGACAATTTCAAAACGCCCCAATGTTTTATGGATCTTCATCATCTTGTGCCTTGCCGCATGGCGTTGATGATCATGCCCCCCCCCCCCCCATACGAATCTATCCTTTGTCGCTGCAAGTACATCTCCCACCCTCTCTGTCTTAATCCGCTCTGCAAGTCCATCCAATATTTTCTCCTTGCGGATACCTGGTGCTCTCTTTCCCTCCAGCTTTCCTGTTGTGACTATGTGTTCTAATTTCTCTTGCCTCATAGAATGTCCTATGAATGTTCCTTGTCTTTTTCCTTATATTCTTCATCGATGTTCTTTTTGTGTCTGTTTCCTTCAAGATTGACGTCCTCTATCACCCCTACAAATCAGTAACACCAAAGACCCTGACATGAACCAAACTCAGACATAGAAGCAGCAGAAGTAACCAAAAACTTTGGTTACCACGAGGACGGCATGACGGCTTCACACGCTGGGACAATTTCAAAATGCCCTTATGATTTATGGATACAGCGATGATATTTGATGTTAAAATTGATTTCGATTTTGAATAAGATACTCTGTGACTGGGCTGCATTCTTCATACTCTGTGACCGGGCTGCATTCTTCATACTCTGTGACCGGGCTGCATTCTTCATACTCTGTGACCGGCTGCATTCTTCATACTCTGTGACGGGCTGCATTTTCATACTCTGTGACTGGGCTGCATTCTTCATACTCTGTGACCGGGCTGCATTCTTCATACTCTGTGACTGGGCTGCATTCTTCATACTCTGTGACTGGGCTGCATTCTTCATACTCTGTGACTGGGCTGCATTCTTCATTTCTTTTCATTATTGTATCCTGATGTTAGTCAGACTTGAGATACAGACTACAGTATCTGTGACGTGTATGAAACTCATCTACGTGGCTCTAACCTTCCCAATGAACCCGTAGCAAACTGAAATCTGGGTATACATTGAAAACTCACACCATCATTTGGACAGATGGGATCTGAATCACCTTTGCACAAACCACTATGCCATAGTGGCTGGTACTTTTGTATTTCTGTTAGTATTGCCATTATTACATCTACTGCTATCAAAGTGTGCCTCATACCAACCCCTTTCATGGAAATAGGGAGACATATGTCTCTACCATTACTAATAATGTGTTGTTAAACACTCTCCTGACAATCAGAAAGTAATGAATGTTTCTGTACTGTTATATTTCGGTGAAGTGTGGGCGGTGTGCATCCGCATCATTAACTATTTACGTGGCACAGGCTACAAAGAGGAAAATGGAGTGCTCGATCAAAGTGAACGTCATTTAATACAACCCCCAAGAGTCTGGTTTTCGTTATTTAAAAACACAATCTACAAGCTTCCTTTTCCCCAAACCAGACGATGTATATGAACGATCCCCAAAAGTTTCTCTTTCGCGTATCACGTTTTAAACTGTCTGCACTCCTCATTCTGTTCCCCACGGTGACCACTGACATCATGTAGTATTCATAAGCCAAAAAGCCGGCCAGGGGTCGTCAATTTTCATCGTGCCTGAAATCTCGTTTACACCAACACGTGGCAGTAGACAGATGCTGAATAATTGAAAGTCCACAGTTCCAGAAAGAGAGAACAAGGCAAGACTGCAGGCAGCCTTGGGGGCAAGTGTTTTGTAGACAAACGTGGCACTGGGGACACGCTATTAGATGTGATCAGCTCTTTACCCAGTTGCCATCACACTCCCAGCCAGCCATGTTTATTTCTGACTTGTTTGTGGGAAAATGATAGTTTGTAGAGCAGGGTATACGTGACACCAACAGGCTGACACAGAACATTATGATTCTTAAGTTCAAAAAAAATTTTTTTTATTTCATTAGCAAATGGTGGTACTACATGGTATGGTCTGATGCCAAAACAAGCAGTGTTATGTGTGTGAATATTACACTGAGTCAAATTCAGTTTTCTGATTATATGTTTGCATGTGTTGTCTTTCAATTTTTAGAGAGAATTTTATTGTATTTCGGAGTAGTGTTTTACAGGAGACAACAACACTGCATCAGACATAACATTTCTGGCTAATTGCTTTTTGGGTGGACTCTTTTATGAAAAATCAAAGAATAACTATTGCATACCTTACTGAAAATCAAGGTATTAGAGAAACTCTCTTGAAATAGAAAGTGTAAGTTAACAAACAAAACAAAAAAACAAAGAAAGAAAATAATGATAATATAATAGATATAGAACTAATAATGATAAACTAGTGAAAACATGGCTGAAAAAAAATAAGATGATCGTGTATAATCTTCTTTACATACAAAAAGTTTTACTTATTTAAAGTTCTGGTTTCTAACACATTCATTTCTCATTGCAAATTTCGCTGCAGCTTAGACACTAAGATAACACAGCTATTAAGTACCACTAGTTTTATACTATCATGTACATAGATACACAGGAACTAAGATAACACAGCTATTAAGTACCACTAGTTTTATACTATCATGTACATAGATACACAGGAACTAAGATAACACAGCTATTAAGTACACTAGTTTTATACTATCATGTACATAGATACACAGGAACTAAGATAACACAGCTATTAAGTACCTATTTTATACTATCATGTACATAGATACACAGGAACTAAGATAACACAGCTATTAAGTACACTAGTTTTATACTATCATGTACATAGATACACAGGAACTAAGATAACACAGCTATTAAGTACCACTAGTTTTATACTATCATGTACATAGATACACAGGAACTAAGATAACACAGCTATTAAGTACCACTAGTTTTATGCTATCATGTACATAGATACACAGGTACAGTTTGTATTATGCTTTTCAATAATTAGAATATTAAAACATATGTAAGAATATAGGACAGTCTTGAAGGAGGGAGACACAAGAAGAACATTAACGAAGAAGATTAGGAAAGACAAGAAACATTCATAGGACATTTTATGAGGCAAGAGAAATTAGAGCAAATAGTACAAAATGATTCTGAAGTACGGAAAACATGCACTGTTTTCTTTTACAAATGACAAAATAGTCGGGCGAATAAGTCTTAACAGCAAAATCTGTGCTCTAAATTAAGAGGAAAAAAAACACCAACCATTGTTACTGAAAAGAAATGACCGATAACAAGGTACATGCTAATTAAAGATTTACCACAGCTTTGTGAGAAGAAATCTAAAGATTCTGAACAAGAAACAACTCTTAACGAAATAATGTATCCTTAATCTTCTTATTCATCTCCCTTAAGCCCGTGAAGAGTCATTGGAGCTTCGCATCAAAAGACCTATTCACCAGATTCTTCCAGCTCTACCGGTTGTGTGCCAAAGCCTGGGTCTCAACAAATAGTTTCTCTGTCCATTCTTAATGATTTTTTTTCTGTCTTCCGCTCTGTCTCCCTCCCCGTCTCCCTTCCCTCTGCAGAGCTAACTTACAATTCCATTGGAATTTGTTGCATAGCCATACCAATACAGGCATAGTAGTTAAAACCCTAGGTTCTGATCAGCCAAACATTTACATGTGTAATTTCTTACGTCCAGTCTTTTCACTTTTTAAGACCTCACTTGTCTACAAGTCAAATATGCGTGTGCGCGCACACGAGCACACACACACACACACACACACACACACACACACACACACACACACACACACACACATATATATATATATATATATATATATATATATATATATACACACACACTCACAGACACACACACACATACACACACAAACACATAACCAAATACACACACTCTCTCTCTCTCTCTATATATATATATATATATATGTATATCTTCCTGTTTCACACACACACACACACACACACACACACACACACACACACACACACACACACACACACACACACACACGGACGGACGGACGGACGGCACAGATCAAATGGAATCAAGTCCCTAATCCATTTTCTCCACCCTTTACATTATCTCCAAATGGACTACAGATCGGAAACCGTGTCCTGAGAAGATCAATAACAATGGCTGCTGGGAAGGGCGGTTTCACTCATAAGTTGTCAACAAATCTTCCTAAGCGATAAAAATACGATATTGGCAGAAAATGTCAAAGAAGGTGACACTGGTGGAATGCTGGCCCAAGGGTTAAAATATTTTAGCTCGCCTGGGCACGGAGACAGTGTCTGGTTCGATTGTCTATTGATTTGTTCCCGCTTTCCATCATGAGACCTGAGTAGTGATGCAGGTGCAAATGTTTTGGGTGGGATGATAAATAGAAGTCACATGAGACGACAAACTGAAGTCACATGAGTGTTATGCTCTTAGCACACTGAAAGAAAAGAATGTACAAATCCAACTCACCAAAAAAGTCGTGAAAGCATAAGTTTATATGGAAAGAACTTTACTTCGAAACCAGAAGAATAAACCATTGGGCAGGTTTTGCCAGTCCCACCACCCACCCCCACTCCCACTCCCACTATATTTTGTGTATTTGTTCGTTGTTGTCTTCTGCAAAAACACACAAGACAGTCTTGATGGAGGCAGACACAAGAAGATCATTGATGAAGAAGATTAGGAAAAGAGACGCAACGTTTATAGGACATTTTATGAGGAAAGGGGAATTGGAGCACCCGGTCACAACAGGAAAGTTGGAGGGAAAGAGAACACCAGGTAGACCCAGGGAGAAAATATTGTACGGATTTACAGGGTGGCTGAGGACAGACAAGATGGAAGATGTACTTGCAGGGACAAGGGATAGATTCAAATGAAGGGTCATGATCGCCAACGCCATGCGACAGGGCACATGATGACGATGATGTGTTAGAACATTCCTTTATGTTCTGAGCTTACCACTTTATGCTTTGTGGCTGCGTCTATGCTAGCTGACTGGGCAGCGCAAACTGTGTTGGGTTTGAGAAATTCCACATGGGAGACAACTCCGTGACTCTCAAGAGTTATGTTACTTAGGTAATTATCTGTGTAGCTGTCTCACAATCATGCTTGGTCTCTGCTTAATTACGTTTATTTCTCCTGTGAAAACACACCTTTTTTTACTCTCTTTCGTGTCATTTTATAACAAAGTCAGATTTTTTTTAAAAAGCAATAGATCTTTCAAAGCCAACAAAAAAGTAGCTCGCTTTTTTCCCACAAGCTTAACGCTGTTATCATATTCAGCCTACAAAAAAAGTGTCCGTATTTTCTTTTTTCTAAGAGAAGAGACAAAAGTGAGACAAGTACATGGCAACAAAACATTGTGTCTTGCAAAGGCTTGAGAGACTATCAGGTATGGTTAATGTTAATGAGGATCGGGGGGGGGGGGAGGGAGGATGTTGACTTTCTTTCCTTCCTGTCATATCTCCCGCCAACATCACTTCAGGCTCCTCTGAGACGAAGTCCTGAGGTCATGTCCCTGTGGGTCCATGTTGTTCTGCCGGCAATTCACCCTTACATCACCACGCTAATGACTCATTACGTCGATGTTACAGCATAAGAAAATTGCCTTGGTGATTTCAGTAACATCCAGGTGTTGCCAAACATCGCTTATGGATAATGACTGCTTGAAGAAGTAATTGCATAAATAGTTATCTTCCTGTTCGTGTGGTCAAAGTTGGTGTCGTGTCTTCCTATCACAATGCCCAAGTAAAGTGCAGTTTGAATTGAAATTATTATGCGCGTTTCTTAGTCACACTGAATTATTATTATTATTATTATTATTAACATTTAGTACGCCTAATCAAATTAATGCCCTAGGCGTTAACAATGGCAAAACATATAACCGAAATCACAAGCACGCACACACACGCCCACAAACACACACACGCACACACACACACACACACACACACACACACACACACACACACACGCACACGCACACACACACACACACACACACACACAGCACGACATGCAAATGCAATGACACATTGACACTAAGACATTATAAAGCCAACATTACGTTACATGGGGGGAGGGGGGCAGAAATTACCAGTTATTTGGGAAACATGATTTTCTAGTTACGCTGAATCAGGACGTATATCTTCTAGTTACAATGAATTATAATGTACATTTTCTGGTAACAATGAATTAGAATGCTTATTTTCTAGTTACAATGATTTGTAATGTACATTTTCTGGTAACAATGATATATAATGCTTATTTTCTAGTTACAATGATTTGTAATGTACATTTTCTGGTAACAATGAATGATAATGCTTATTTTCTAGTTACAATGAATTAGAATGTACATTTTCTGGTAACAATGAATTATAATGCTTATTTTCTAGTTACAATGATTTGTAATGTACATTTTCTAGCTACACTGAATTATAATGTACATTTTCTGGTAACAAAGAATTATAATGCACATTTTCTCGTTACAATGATTTGTAATGTACATTTTCTAGCTACACTGAATTATAATGTACATTTTCTGGTAACAAAGAATTATAATGCACATTTTCTCGTTACAATGATTTGTAATGTACATTTTCTAGCTACACGGAATTATAATGTATATTTTCTAGTAACACTGAATTATGATGTATATTTTCTAGTGACACTAAATCATAATGGACATTTTCTAGTTACATTGAATTAGGACATACATTTTATAGTTACAGGGAATTGTAATGCATGTTTTCTAGTTACAATCGATTAGGGTGTATATTCTCTAGTTACACTGAGTTACAATGTATATCTTATAGTTACACTGAATTATGACGTATAATTTCTAGTTACAATGAATTATTATGTACATTTTCTAGTTATAATCAATTATGACGTCTATTTTCTAGTTACAAGGAATCGTAATGTAATTCTCTAGTTACACTGAATTATGACGTATATTTTCTAATTCCAAGGAATTATAATGTACATTTTCTAGTTACACTAAATATTATGATGTACATTTTAATGTATATTGAATTATACTGTACATTTTCTAGTTGCAATAAATTAGAATGCACATTTTCTACTTATAATGAATTATACTGTACATTTTCAAGTTAAAAATGAATTAGAATGTACACTTTCTAGTTGCAAGGAATTACGGTGTATATTTTCTAGTTACAAGGAATTATGACATACATTTTCTAATTACACTATTAGCGCATCCTTTGGTGTTGATGTAATTAAAGGAAAGTTTATTTGTTTTAAATGCAATCTGACACAATCTGTAATTTCACTTGGTGGCATCAAACAAGTTTAAACCGTTTTGTAACATTTAACGTCGTAGTGTTAATATTTCCAGAGTCAGTTCCCATTAATATTTCAGTAAGAAAAATAACTTGATTAATGATGTAATATTTCAAAAAGACACTTGAACGAAACGATAATGACTGATAAAATCGTGCAAGTTGTGCGCTTTTGTAGCTGTCGTGCAACAGGACTAGATAAACATCTGGAAATGGCATGCAGCTCTTATTGATCTGAAAAGGCCTTTGATTTAATTTCCAATACATTCCTTCGGCCCACCCTTGGTAAAAATCGAATCAAAGAAAAGCTGTTAATTCCTATCAGAAGAGGGCACTGATCATTTGAAAAGAATGAGCAGTAATGACAAAATAACGGTCCACATTTGTGGGTGTGTGTGGAGACACACAAGGCAACGCCTGTGATTTTATGTTGTTCTCACCGTTTGAAGAAGGTTTCCCAAACAATTGATTACAACAAACACGGTTCAATAATCTTCTATATCTGGCAGAAATACTTTAAGATTATCACCAATACTCTATACAGTTTTCGTATAACCTATTCATGCCATTTTACAAAAGGGGAAGTGTATTGCTAAGAATGTTGGGGAATGACAGAGAGCGACCTTACCAAACTATGAACCTTCCACACAAAGAGCTTTCAAAGAGTCATCCGAATCTTCTCAGTCAATACTGTCTCCAACTAACACCTACTCGCTCAGTGGAATCAAAAAAAGTATAGACACCATTACCAAATAAAGAAAAAGAGCCAAAATCAAAAATAGAAAGACACGAAATTCTATTGGGCGCATCATTCGAAGAGATCACGCTAACATCACTGGGTTACACTTCACTGGACACTAGAAGGAAGAAGCAAAGAGGGGAAGACCCAGGAACTCATGGCATTGAATATTACAAGAGAACTGAAGGCTTAAATTACACCTGCCCAGAATGGAAAAGAGTAGAAAATCTTCACTACGACCCCACAACCAATGCCATAATAAACAGTAAGTAAGACGACTAAAAACCAAAGTAATTGCTCAGAAGTTGGTTCAGTTCTCAATGATATTTTAAGCTTCTGTGTGCTGCAGAAATACGGGTCCAAAAACTAAAGAAATACAGGTCCAAAAGCTGCAGAAATACAGGTCCAAAAACTGCAGAAATACAGGTCCAAAAACTGCAGAAATACAGGTCCAAAAACTGCAGAAATACGGGTCCAAAAACTACAGAAATATGGGTCCAAAAACTGCAGAAATACGGGTCCAAAAGCTGCAGAAATACGGGTCCAAAAGCTGCAGAAATACGGGTCCAAAAACTGCAGAAATACAGGTCCAAAAGCTGCAGAAATACAGGTCCAAAAACTGCAGAAATACAGGTCCAAAAACTGCAGAAATACGGGTCCAAAAACTGCAGAAATACAGGTCCAAAAACTGCAGAAATACGGGTCCAAAAACTAAGTTTTGTGTTCAAAAGCTACGTTTCACAAGATATGTATAAGTGAACAAAGTGAGAGAGGAAAGAAAGGACAAGAAGAAAATGACGGCTAATGAATTATCATAAAGAAATATTGTTCACGTTGAAATATAAAACAGGAATATGCATGGCTGATTGAGCTTTCCCAACAACAACAACAAACAACAACAACAACAACAGACAGACAGACA
>CM060311.1:33607091-33632091 GCA_030674185.1 Monoplex corrugatus | reverse complement strand
AGAAGAGAAGAAGAAGAAGAAGAAGAAGAAGAAGAAGAAGAAGAAGAAGAAGAAAGAGGAGAGAAGGAGGAGGAGGAAGGAAGAGAAGAGAAGGAAGAAGAAGAAGAAGAAGAAAGAGGAGGAGAAGGAGGAGGAGGACAGGAAGAAGAAGAAGAAGAAGAGAAGAAGAAGAAGAAGAAGAAGAAAGAGGAGGAGAAGGAGGAGGAGGACAGGAAGGAAGAAGAAGAAGAAGAAGAAGAAGAAGAAAGAAGAAGAAAAGAAGAGGAGGAGAAGAGGAGGAGACAGGAAGAAGAAGAAGAAGAGAAGAAGAGAAGAAGAAGAAGAAGAAGAAGAAGAAGAAGAAGAGAGAAGAGAAGAAGAAGAAGAAGAAGAGGAGAAGGAGGAGGAGGAAGGAAGAAGAAAGAAGAAGAAGAAGAAGAAGAGAGAAAGAGGAGGAGAAGGAGGAGGAGGACAGGAAGAAGAAGAAGAAGAAGAAGAAGAAGAAGAAGAGAGGAGGAGAAGGAGGAGGAGGACAGGAAGAAGAAGAAGAAGAAAGAAGAAGAAGAAGAAAGAAGAAGAAGAAGAAGAAGAAAGAGGAGGAGAAGGTGGACGAGGACAGGAAGAAGAAGAAGAAGAAGAAGAAAAGACATAAAAACAAACCAAAACAAAAAGCACAGTTACCCAAACAACTAACAAGGCAAACAAAAACGTACAACTGTCACCAATCGCCATGATACAATGTTAGCGCAATAATTGACCACTGACTAGAAAGTTGTGGGTCCGAATCCCATCAGTCTTCAAAGTTAGACTGTACTACAGGCTCAGTGGAAAGACTGGGACCACACTGTCGAGTCTCAGCCACTTCACCGATGCGTCGCTGAGGATGTTTGCTCAAAACTCATGACCAACATCGCAGACTAGACGTATGTATTTCTCGAGCCTGGATTGGTTGGTTGGTTAGTGTTAGTTGGTGTTGTTGTTTAAAGCCCAGCCGACTGCGTAGGGCCATATCAGGGCTATAACCGTTTCCAAATACATACAAGATGTCAACAGGAAAAAGAAAGTAAAGAGAATTAAGTACGGGCCTGGCCGATGCCAGAATATATTATGAAAATAAACGTAGAGAACAGCATTACAGCCCGAATATATTATAAAAACAAGAGTAGAAAACAGCTTCACTAATCTTAAATAGAACTCTATAGTGTGACTGATTATCATTTCCACTGTCATCATCAACATTATCATGATCCTAATATAGCGGAAAAAAAGTTCCGAGACTTTGTGACCATTACCGTGACATAAGATTGTTATTTTTATTGTTTATGTTATTGTTATTTTTATTGTTGTTTAAAGCCCAGTCGACTGCATAGAGCAACATCAGGTATAAACCCGTTTTAAAATATACAAAACTTCAACAGAAAAAAAAAGAAAAAGAAAATTCAGTACACATATCAATGCATTCGCGCACATATTCTAAGGACATACCCCTGGCTCTGACCACTCACACAGGGGATTAAAAAAAACACTTAAATACAAATATAAGCATACCTAAAGACACCAAAACATACATTAATAGATAATAAAACAGGATAGATAAAGAAATAATACAGTTAACAAACTAACCAAGCAAGCAACCAGCCAAGCAAGCAAGCAAACACACCTGAATACAAACATAAGCATACCTAAGGACACCAAAACATATATAAATAGATATAGATAAGAAACAGGATAGATAAAGAAATAATACAGTTCAGAGTTAAGAACCAACCAAGCAAGTAAGCAAGCAAGCAAGCAAGCAAGCGAATGAACACCAACCACCACCCAAAAAAAAAATCAAGCCCCAAAAACAAGCAGACTGTGGAGCAGTGTCGCACACCAATCTCAGTTTACTTCCGACATGGACAGACGAGGGAGAGACACTGCCTACTGGCAATTTCCGGGCACGCAACTCGTCTCTACACTTCCCTTAGTGCCACTACACGGTGTGCAGAGTCTCAGTGCCCCTGTCACTTTGTCCGCGGGTACAGTAGACTTGTAGTAGAAAAAAAAAAGAAAAAGAAAAATAGAGCGCTAATAACTAACATCCAGTTTCTGAACTTGCAGCGTTCTCTCTACTGAGTCAACTTTTTACAAGACAGGGAAATAAAAAAAGACGAAGTCGCTTTTTTTTGTTTGTTTGTTTGTTTGTTTGTTTGTTTGTTTGTTTGTTTGTTTTTTGGGGGGTTGTTTTCTTTTGTTGTTGTTGTTGTTTGTTTGTTTTTGTTTTGGGGTTTGTTTGTTGTTGTTGTTGTTGTTGATTTTTTTTTGGGGGGGGGGGTTAGCGAGTATTTCAAAACTCCAGGGGTTTTTGTTTGTTTGTTTGTTTGTTTGTTTGTTTGTTTGTTGTTTGTTTTTTCTTTCTCTTTCTTTCTTTGTTTTTCTTTTCTTTTTTTTTCTTTGTTCGTTTGTTCGCCTGCTTGTTTGTTTGTTGCTTGCTTGATTGCTTGCTTGCTTGCTTGCTTGCTTGCTTGTTTGCTTGCTTGCTTGCTTGTTTGCTTAATGACCCCGTTTGTTCAATTGGTTAACCCTTTGACTCCTGCACCCTATCCACCAACTTCAAAAACTTAACCCTTTGACTCCCTCATTGGTGAGTAGGGTGAGGGAGTCAAAGGGTTAAGTTCTTTGCTTCGTTAGCATGGTTGACAATGCAGGATGCAGGAGTCAAAGGGTTATCTAAAGCGCCATGCTCGTAACACAGCAATCGCAGGTTCGGCCTTCCAGGCAGACCACATGATCCAAAACAAGTGCGACAGCCCGCGCCCAAACAAACAGGAACCAGAAGAACAAGAAAACCAATGTAAGCGCGTATTTAACAAAACAAGACAAAACAAGCGCAAATTTTCGGCCAGCCGGCCTTTGTCAAGCGCGAACGCACGGTCACAAATAGACCACAAACACCAAACAACGGATAATAAAAACAGGACTAAAAACTTCCCTGCCGCCTCGTCCAGTGGGAAAAAAGGAACCATTTTGTGGTCTCTTTGTGACCGTGCGTTCGCGCTTGACAAAGGCCGGTTGGCCGAAATTTTGCGCTTGTTTTGTCTTGTTTTGTAAAAAATACGCGCTTACATTGGTTTTCTTGTTCTTTTGGTTCCAGACCACATGATGTTGCTTTTTTTTTTTTTTTTACATAGGCAGGACAGCAAGTTGCTTTGATAGAGTCGTCGACTGAAGATCTCGGGTCTTCAGTACCACCAACCCTACACCTACAGCACACACGTTGGCTTCTTCACCACCTGTGTCAGTAAGGTTCCAGACATTCTGGTAGCGTCACTGTTTCTTTTAAAGGTCCTATTTCCCCTTCCCATTTCAAAAACCTTGCCAGCGCGTAGAGTTCTGCGCAAGGTCAAGAAGTTTGCAAGATATATGCTAGCAGATTTGTGTGGAGCGCATATAGAAATGTCCAAGCTCGATAAGCCCCTCTTGAACTAATTCCGACCTGCCAAACCCTGACTCCTGGTGATCGACTTTCGAAACACACCACACACATACACACACACAAACACACACCCAAACACACAGACAAACAAACACAAACACGCACACACACACGCACACACACACACACACACCACACACACATACACGCACGCACACACACACACAGACAAATACACACACACACACACACGCATGCACACACCACACACGCGCGACACACACACACACACACACACACATAGCAAGAAAAAAGTCACACGCGCGATGGTCGTTCTCACTACTAACACAAAGAAAAGTACCAATTACATCGGCAATTGACACTAAATCCAAAACAAGTGTGATTGCCCGCGTTCAAGCAAACAGGAACAAAAAAAAAAACACACACACAAAAGGAATAAGAACGAGTATTTAATACAAGAAAGGCCAGTTGGCCGAAAATTTGCGCCTGTCTTGTTTTGTTGTATTAAATACGCTTTCTTATTCTTTTTTCTTTTTTTGTGTGTGTATTTTTTTTCTGGTTCCAATTGACACTAAAGCTTTGTCATTGTCTTCTTCTGTGACGTTCCAATTGCCACAATAAAACCAATGGTTTCTTACACAATTACCACGAACATAACAGGATACTAAGTAATGCGCTGTTGGTTTGTAATGTTGTCACCATACAACTTGCACAATATGTGGACACAGTCGCTTCAAATTCTTAAGGATGGGGGTACACAGGTGGGGGGGTCTTCTTTCTTTTTGTTTGTTTCTTTCTTTATTTCTGTCTTCTTTTCTCTTGTTTAGTTTGTTTGGTCGCTCATCAGAAGTTCAGCAGCTGATCCTCACACTTAACATCATTACAAAAAATAACGTGCAGGATTCTTTTTTTCCTTCTTTCTTTCTTACTTTCTTTCTTTTTTTTCTTTTTTTATCTTGCTTACTTGCTCGCTTTTGTTGTTGTTGTTGTTGTTGTTTGTTGTGCTTTTCTTATTTTTCTTTCCTTGGTTTGGTTGGTTGGTTGGTTGGTTGGTTGGTTGGTTGGTTGGTTGGTTGGTTAGTTGGTTGGTTGGTTGGTTGCTTGCTTGCTTGCTTGCTTGTTTGCTTGCTTGCTTGGTTGATTGGTTGATTGGTTGATTGGTTGGTTGGTTGGTCGGTCGGTCGGTCGGTCGATCGGTCGGTGGTGGTCGTTCGGTCGTGGTTGGTTGGTTGGTTGGTTGGTTGGTTGGTTCGGTTGGTTGGTTGTCGGTTGGTTGTGTTGGTTTGTGTTGGTTGGTTCGTTCGTTTGTTTGTTTGTTTGTTCGTTTGTTCGTTTGTTCGTTTGTTCGATCGATCGTTCGTTTGTTCGTTCGTTCGTTCGATCGATCGTTCGTTTCTTTTCGTTGGTTAGTTGTTGTTGTTTATTAAGTATGAGCAAGTAAGAGTCACTGCACTCTTACATTTTCACATGCCCTCCACCCAAATCTACCAGCAGTCATCTAGTTGACTCTTCAAGCCTACGCATCATCATCATCACCATCATCATCATCATCTTCAACTTCTTATTCTTCTTCTTCTTCTTCTTCTTCTTCTTCTTCTTCTTCTTCTTCTTCTTCTTCTTCGTCTTCTTCTTCTTCTTTTCCTCCTCCTCCTCCTCCTACTCCTCCTCCTCCTCCTCCTCCTTCTTCTTCTTCTTCTCCTTCTTCTTCCGGTATCTCTGCCTATTATAATCTTTGACAATAAGCATCCATTTGTATATTTCCCCACCTTTGTGATTGGAGCACTGTTTTACGGGGTATCAAGCAGAAATAGACGAATGCATCATCAAATATTCACCCACGTGTGTCTCCTATAAATCCGGCTTGTCCGAGGAAAAACTAAGATTCCAGTTTTCTTCCGTGATATAAATACCTGACAGTGCACATAACCCTGGTAGTATTCATAACTGTGTTGTTCACACACACACACACACACACACACACACACACACACACACACACACACACACACACACACACACACACACACACAACACGCACACACACACACACACACACACACACACAACACACAACACACGCTCTCTCTCTCTCTCTCTCTAATAATAATAATAATAATTACAATATTTATATAGCGCAAAATCTTGATAAAATCAAATCTAAGCGCTGAAACAGACACACACGCACGCGCGCACACACACACACACACACACACACACACACACACACACACACACACACACACACACACACACACACGCATGGCTATAAATGGGGAGAAAGAATAAAAGCAATGGAAAATTATAGAGCTTCTCTCTCTCTCTCTCTCTCTCTCTCTCTCTCTCTCTCTCTCTCTCTCTCTCTCTCTCTCTCTCTCTCTCTCTCTCTGGTAGTATGTCTTTCCTTCTTTCTTTTCTTTTATCCAGCCCCTTCAACTGGGAAAATGTTGCGAGAAGATGAAGCTGGATATCTGCCGCACAGAGGGAGGCCTGGAAAGCGCCATGCTGTGTATATAGAACCTGTTCGAGACTGTCAATCCACCTCCAGCGTGCTCTTCCTCTGGCTCTGAAGCCCAAGTATTTGGTAATGGCGTGTGAAAGTGGCGAGCTTATTGTTATTGTTGTTTAAAGCCCAGCCGATTGCGTAGAGTCATATGAGGGCTATAACCGTTTCAAAACATACAAAACTTCATCATCATCAAGTGCCTTGCCACATGGCCTTGGCGATCATGGCCCTCCATATCTATCTATCCCTTGCTGCTGCAAGCACCTCCTCCACCCTCTGTCTTCAGCCACTCTGCAAGTCCGTCCAGCATATTTTTTTCCTGGGTCTACCTGGTGCTCTCTTTCCCTCTAGCTTTCCTGTTGTGACCAGGTGCTCCAATTCCCTTTTCCTCATAAAATGGCCTATAAATATTGCCTGTCTTTTCCTAATTTTCCTAATGAATGATCTTTTTGTGTCTACCTCCATCAAGACTGTCTCGTTTGTTTTCTTTACAGTCCATGGAACTCTCAACATCATTCTTAGAAACCACATCTCGGCTGCCTCAATCTTGTTCTGGCTTTGCTTGTTGACTGTCCACGCCTCACAACCGTATAAAATTATCAGTTCTATATAACATTCAAGAACTCTCTTCCTGATGTTAAACTTCAACAGGAAAAAAGGAAAGAACTTAAGTACACATATCAATGCATTCGTGCACATAATCTAAGGACATGCCCTGGACGTTGACCACTCCATCCAATTAATCGCATGGGGGATTTAAAAACATACCCGAATACAAATTTAACCATACCTAAGGACTCTAAAACATGTATAAAAACGGGCATAAGGTACCTAAAATTGCTTGCGCATATCTCACCTCCCTAGAGTCAAAAATGCACTTCATACTTGTACCCAACTATCAATCCTAAGAAAAAAGTACGTTAGATTTTATCGAACACATACGGTGAATGGATCAGCAAGACAGAAAATGAGGGGAAGAAATGACAGAAGCAAAGGAACAAGGCAGAAACAGAGAGAGAGAGACAGAAAAGGGGAATTTTCTAGCACATAATTTCCAGGAGGTGGGGATACTATTTATTTTGAAAGAGCCCCCGGCATCTCCACTGGGGGGGGGGGGGGGAGCGGGGAGGTGTGGCGAGCTGACTGGCTTTCTTGTCAGTTGGCCAAACCACTTTATGCTTTGGTGCGCTATGTACTGATTGATAGATGTAGCACCAACCATTTGCTGATGTCATCGTTTCTGACCCGATCCTTCCGGTCTTGGGGAGCTGATTGCTGCAAATATCTCATCTCATAAATTGTCGGTTTTTCGCTTCAGGGCTTTTGTTCATGGTCCAGGTCTGGCACTGATAGATAAGGGTGGAAACACAGACTGCATTCATCAGTCTGGCTTTGTTTTCCAATAGATCTACTTGGACGATTCGGGAGGGGTGCTAGTTGACAGTAGTAGACATCAGTGGTACTATATGCAACATTGGTATTATAATTATGCACAAATCATAATCATATTACTGTACTGTGGTTACATTATATTCTGAGCTGTAATTTTTTTTTAACTTTTATTTTTCAGTAATGTATAGTCTGAAGTTTAAAAAAAAACACTCCCTCTTCTTTCTGTTGCCTATACACACGAACACATATAATACACACGAACACATATAATACACACGAACACATATAATACACACGAAACACCAATATAATACACACGAACACATATAATACACACGAACACATATAATACACACGAACACATATAATACACACGAACACATATAATACACACGAACACATATAATACACACGAACACATATAATACACACGGCTAACCGAAGATTTGTTCCCCATGTTTTACCTCCCCTTCGCCATGCGCTTTACCTCCCCTCATCCTCACCCCATCTCTTCGTGTTGTAGGATCTATGAACTTCTTATTGTTCCCGCCTTGCAAACGTGTTTACATGTTTCTTTCAACCCTGTATCTTTTTATACCCAGTTGAAGACTCACAGGTTGAAATCGGTTAAGTATTTCGTCTACGTATGAGTTCGTGTGAACACTGTATTTGTGACCTCCACCACGAAATTAATCTTAACTAGCATTTTGGGCATTTTGAGATATACATATCACTGGAAAGTGTATATTCTGCTGATTATTTTGGTACTTGAATAAAGCTTGTACCCCCAAAAATGTAGAGGTTATGTATGTTTAACGTCATCAAGTTGTATGACGGCCATTTTGAGAAAACGGCCTCTGAAGTTTTTGTGTGCTCTCCTACACATTTTCCTTAAATTTCTTTATTTGGTGACTTTGACCCAGTTTGTTTCTAATTTTCGCTGTCACTATCTGAATGGTGCACCAAAGAGCTTTCCGTCAGTATATTACATGTGCAGGTACTGCTCAGGTTACGGTTTATAATAAGAGACAAAAATAGGTACTTTTGGTAGGAAATTGCGTTCTTTCTGCTGAAATCAGTGCATTAAAACACCATTTTAAATTGATTAATAATATTTTCTTCAAGAAACATTTTCTGTGGGGAATAGATTATAGTCTACAAAAATCAATTTTGAGAAAAAGTCAAAACACCCCAGATAGATCCTCAGTCACCTTTTCAGCTCCTAGTGCTGTTCGACTGACTGCGAGTTAAGACTGATTTCGTGGTGGGAGGTCACATTTTAAGTCATAAGTGAGTACAGTGTATTTCTTTTTCATACCATGATCATGTTGCCAATAAATATGCTGAAAGTTTGTATCACTGGTATTAACATCCAGCCTTATGTTTTTGTTTCCTTATGCTTTCTTAAACAATTAGTCATCCCTCACTGGCTTTGCTACGCCTGTCATAACCGCGAGATGAGATGTCTCAGAAGAGCACCAGGCAAAAAAAGGCTGAAAGAACACTGGTTAGAAAGGAAGAGATCTGAGAGATGGTTGGGACAAACATCTCTCAACCATTATTACATCACACAGATCCGTGAGATGGGTGGAACAAACATCTCACAACCATTACGTCACTCAGATCGGAGAGATAGAGATGATTGGAACAGACATCACAACCATTACATCACACAGATCGAAGAGATAGTTGGAACAGACACTGTCAACCATTACATCACACAGATCGAAGAGATAGTTGGAACAGACACCTGTCAACCATTACATCACACAGATCGAAGAGATAGTTGGAACAGACACCTGTCAACCATTACATCACACAGATCGAAGAGATAGTTGGAACAGACACCTGTCAACCATTACATCACACAGATCGAAGAGATAGTTGGAACAGACACCTGTCAACCATTACATCACACAGATCGAAGAGATAGTTGGAACAGACACCTGTCAACCATTACATCACACAGATCGAAGAGATAGTTGGAACAGACACCTGTCAACCATTACATCACACAGATCTCAAAGATAGAGATGGATGAAACAAACACCTCTCAACCATTACTACATTATACAACAGTAGATCAAGTGATTAAAGGTTGGAGGGAAAATGATAAACAACGTTCGGTACGCAGATGACACCGTGCTAATTGCAGAAAATGAAAGGGACCAACAAAACCTCGTGAACATACTAGAAATAGAAAGCAAAGGTAAGGGGTTGGAACTAAACAGCAGGAAGACTGAAGTCATGGTGATCAGTAAAAAACATGAAATCCCCTCATACAAAATAACAGCAAATGGCACAACCTTGACACAGGTTAATAAGTTCAAATACCTGGGAACGGTCATTTCATCAGACGGCAGATGCACATCGGAAATAGCTGGCAGAATCGGCCAAACCAAAACAGCATTCAAGAAGATGACAAGCATTCTTACCAACAAATGCCTATCAATTAGCATCAGGAAGAGAGTCCTTGAATGTTATATAGAACCAATACTGTTGTACGGATGCGAGGCGTGGACAGTCAGCAAGCAAAACCAGAGCAAGATTGAGGCAGCCGAGATGTGGTTTCTCAGAAGAATGTTGAGAGTTCCATGGACAGCAAAGAAAACAAACGAGACAGTCTTGATGGAGGCAAACACAAGTAGATCACTCATAAGGAAGATTAGGAAAAGACAGGCAACATTTATAGGCCATATTATGAGGGAGGGGGATTTGGAGCACATGGTCACAACGGGAAAGCTGGAGGGAAAGAGAGCACCAAGTAGACCCAGGGAGAGAATGCTGGACGGACTTGCAGAGTGGCTGGGGATGAAGAGGGTGGGGGAGATGCTAGAGGCAACGAGAGATAGAGATGGTTGGAAGTCCATGTCGCCAACGTCATGCTGCAGGGCACCTGATGATGATGATGAGATCAAGTGATTAGGCCACCTGACCAGGATGCCAGTCAAACCAGTCAACCCCTTCGAACCTACCACATAAACGCTCAGGCTTTGAAGCCGGCTAGAGGAAAACCTACGCGGCAAGCGCTGTATGGAAACGAACGATAAACACACTCCACAAATACACCACGACTCTACGCCAAGCTTCCAATTTAGAACCTTCAAAAACAAGTGTGACTGCCCTCGTTCAAGCAAACAGGAACCAGGAAAAAAAACACGAAAAGGAGTAAGAACGAGTATTTAATACAACAAGACAAGACAGGCGCAAATTTTCGGCCAACTGACCTTTGTCAAGCGTAAGATCACAAACAAACAAACACCAGGTACAAAAACTAGGAGGAAAATAAGGAGAAAAAGACTGCCACTTCCCTGTGTGCTCTCCTTCCGTACAAAAATTAGGAGAAAAAGACTGAAACTCTTCCCCCTGCTGCTCCTTCCTTACTTTTTCTCCTTAATTTTTGTACCTGGTGTTTGTTTGTTTGTGATCTTACGCTTGACAAAGGTCAGTTGGCCGAAAATTTGAGCCTGTCTTGTCTTGAATTAAATACGCGTTCTTATTCCTTTTTCGTGTTTTTTTTTTTTCCTGGTTCCTTAGAACCTTCAGGTTCATCTTCCTGCCACATCTCCCGGTACAATTATAGGGGGGGGGGGGGGGGGGGGGAGAAAAGCAAAAGTACTAAAGTATCATATCCAACGCTTGGTACTACATGACCAAGAAACACGATGATGGTATATAGTATGTTTGTTGGTATGCTGCCAACAGAAAGAATGGATGATATTTATCTACCTGCTGCCAAAGACACACGAACATACCCGTGGTCGCCAGCTACTCAGCCTGGCTGCCTGTCCATCTTGCCTGATGGCTCCAAGCCATTTCCTGTTGCTTGTCTTGTTACCAGGTAGATATCTGAGTGTGTGTGAGAGTGACGGTGCGTGAGGATGGTGACAGCTGACAGACCATCTGGTCAGTATTTATATTCCAATCATACGGCGCACAAAGACAAGAGACGTTTGTGGACAGTATCGGTCATTATGGTCGTGCTTCACAGAATTAATCTTTGTGAGTGAGTGAGTGAGTGAGTTAAAACATACGTGCGTGTGTATGTGTGTGCGCGCGTGCGCGTTTGCGTTTGTGTGTGTGTGTATATGTGTATATATATATATATATATATATATGTGTGTGTGTGTGTGTGTGTGTGGCGCGTGTGTGTGTGTATATGTGTGTATGTATACATATGTATATATATATATACATACATGTATATGTATTAATGTATGCATGTATGCATTTAGATAGATAGATAGATAGATAGATAGATAGATAGATAGATAGATAGACAGATACATACATACATACATACATACTATAGATAAATAGATAGATAGATAGATAGATAGATAGATAGATAGATAGATAGATAGATAGATAGTTAGATAGATAGATAGATAGATAGATGATAGATTAGATATACAACGAGTTCGGTCATCTGTTTAAGACTAAAAAGGCAAAGCTTATTTTTAGTTCGTATTATCCAAGGAAACCAAACTTGTACACTATTGACGTCAATGATGCTTTTTCTTAGAATCTGATTCCCTTTTGATATGTTATCAAAAAAAAAAAAAGGTCTTCAAGTATTGCTTATAACTTATCACTGAAATGAGTTTCTTTTATCGATCATCACGCTCAAAAGTTTCCTCTCTCCTACCCCACCCCCACTACCACCACCACCATTTTTAGCACACCATGATGGCTACACAATTTGGCACAGTTTTTATAATGCTATGATGATGATGATGACGATGATGAAAATCATGATGCTGTGGAGTTGTACCTACAACTCAGACTGCGTGACAGGGCTGTACTCTACAGTGTTGATATCATCATGTATCCTGGAGCCTACCGTACTGACATCTGCGATGTTGAAACCAGGAAAAAAAAAAACACGAAAGAAGAATAAAAACGCGTATTTAATACAACAAGACAAGACAGGCGCAAATTTTCGGCCAACTGGCCTTTGTCAAGCGTATGATTACAAACAAACAAACACCAGATACAAACATTAGGAGAAAAAGACTGAAATTTCCCTGTTTCCTTTTCCTGCACTGGACCAAGCAGCAGGAAAGCTTCAGTTTTTTTTCCTAATTTTTTTTTATCTGGTGTTTGTTTGTTTGTGATCTGACGCTTGACAAAGGCCAGTTGGCCGAAAATTTGCGTCTGTCTTGTATTGTTGTATTAAATACGCGTTCTTATTCTTCTTTCGTGTTTTTTTTCTGGTTCCTACTTGCTTGAACGCGGGCAGTCACACTTGTTTTGGACCAGTGATGTTGGTCACGACATTTCAGCAACATCCTGAATGACGTATCCGTGAAGTGAATGGGACCAAACTCTGTGGTGCCAGTTATCCAGTGAGCCCATATCACACTCAACTCTGGCTAGGAGTCGGCTGGTGCCGAAAAACCCTAAAACGATTTTGACATTTCTGTTGGGGAATCCAACCCCACAACCTTCCAGTCGTTGATCCTTTGTGCTAACCACTGCCCTACGCCGAGTGGTTACCCAAATAGAACTGAAAAGCTATAGAATCGACGTTTAATGCAAAGTTTCTTTCTGTTTATATTACGTTAATAATTCTGTTGCCTAAACATCCTTTCACTTCCAGCGGCTTGGCTTGAACAATCCGAAAATTATCCAGAAAGATTGAAGTTTTTAAATCACAAAAGACATGTAATATTTTGTGGTAATCATTCTAGGTACATAAACGAAAATCATAGCTTACAACACTTCTACCAATGGAAAACAAAGTGTCTTTGTCATTATCATTATCGTTGTCCTTTCGTTTCCTTCCGTGTCCTTTCCGATAATCACCATCTTTGATTCACCAAACACAGGAAGCTCCTCAAAGCAAAGTACCTTACTTACGGTTTTCATTGACCTTCACTGATTACAAAAGACAAGATAGAGGGACTGTATCAATAGACTGAACTGAGGACAAATGGTTACTCAGTATGCTAATTCCACATCAAATGGCTTGATAGCGTGTCAAACTAAATCCTGTGGACCAGAGCCATCCAACAAACCATGGCAATTCAAATCAGGAAGAAAATGTCATTGGCCTGGACACGCTTTGCATAATGAGCCCTACGTAATGCTATGCAAGCCTTTTCACTGGAAATCCCACGGCAAGAGGAAAAGAGCACGTCCCAAGTAGACCTGGGGTTTCAGACTTCTGAAAGAGGTTTTTTTTGGTTCTTCTTGTTTTTTGTTAACGCTGCTGCTATTGCTGCTGCTGCTGGTGTGTTGTTGTTGTTGTTGTTGTTGTTGTTGTTGTTATTTATGATGATGATGATGATGTTGCTAGCATTTCTATTGTACGTATGTGCATATTGTTTCCCCTCATACACACACCACACACACACACTGTGCAGGCGATATGTTGCTGCACAGTCTGCAAGTTCCGTCTTCGGCGGGCACGCAAGCTGGGCGTTTTCCTGTTTTCATGAACCAACAGACAGTAACATGACTCACAGATCTTTAACACGTACATTTGATGTTCTTCGCGTATCTACTCAACGAAGGGGGAGTTTCAGCACTAGCATGTCAGTACAACATATTGACACAGGAAATCAGGAAAAAAAAACATTCTCTACCCTTTACCCAGCAGGCGGGAGGTACCCAGGCAGGATTGAACCCAGATCTTTTGACTGGAAATCCTACGTCTTAACCACTTGACTATCGCACCTGTCTGAAAGAATTCATCATCATCATCATCATCATCAAGTGCCCTGCCACATGGTCTTGGCGATCATGGCCGTCCATATGCATCTATCCCTTGTTGCTGCAAGCACATCTTCCACCCTCTCCGTCTTCAGCTACTCTGCAAGTCCGTCCAATATTTTTTCCCTGAGTCTATCTGGTGCTCTCTTTCCCTCCACCTTTCCTGTTATGACCAAGTGCTTTAATTCCCCTTTTCTCATAAAATGGCCTATCAATGTTGCCTGTCTTTTCCTAATCTTCCTAATGAATGATCCTTTTTTGTGCCTGCATCCATCAGGACTGTCTCGTTTGTTTTGTTTGCTGTCCATGGAATTCAACGTTTTTCTTAGAAACCTCATCTCGGCTGCCTCAATTTTGTTCTGGCTTTGCTTGTTGACTGTCCACGCCTCACAACGGTATAACATTATCGGTTCTATATGACATTCAAGAACTCTCTTCCAGGTGTTAATTGATAGGTAGGCCTATTTGTTGGTAAGAATGCATTTCATCTTCTTGAATGCTGTTTTGGCTTGGCCGATTCTGCTGGCCATTTCTGATGATTTCTGAAAGAATTGAAGTTTCAATATATACCCTGAGAAACAACCAAACAGAACACAAAAATTGGAGGATCATTGTAGAGTTTCTGTGGACGACGAGGAGCAAAGACCATCAAGAACAGTGACAACAACCAGTCGCCGTGGTTTAGTGGTTAACGCAACGGACTACCGACTGGAAGGTTGTGGGTTCGAATCCCCACCAGTCCCTTCAAAACTATATCATTGTGGGATTTTTCGGCTCTAACGGCTCCTACCCAGAGCTGGGCGTGCTATGGACTCATTTTGAAGCCTGGGACCACACAGTCGAGTCTCATCCACTTCACGGATGCGTCATTGAGGGTGTTGCTGATATCTTCTGACCACCACATTAGGTATCTGTATCTCTCGGGCCTGGTTGACGCCAAGATATATTATGATAGTAAGCGTAGAATACAACCCCTGTCACGCAGTCTCAGTCCTAGAAGGAACAACCATAGCATCACGAATGTCATCCTCATCGACATCATGATCATCGCATTGTCAACAAAAAAAAAGTGAAATGTGCCAGCTTCTGTGTGTGTGTGGGGGGGGGGGGGTGCATTAAGATGACGTAGAAAATGGGACGAAAAAAAAAGGAGCACAAAGGTAACCTCCCCGATTACGATGATCCTAAACAAAACAAAAAAACCCCAAACAAACAAAAAAGTACAAAAACAAAAGCAGTGGCCGAGTGGTTAGAACGTACAATTGGAAGGACTGGGTTCAAAAATGCTTAGGGACCGCATGACGGGAAGAAGGCGGAGATCTTTTTTTCCTGATCGCACAGGTCAACATGTGTGCAGGTCTGTTTGTGCGTAAACCCCCTCTGTGAGCATAAGCACGCAAAACATCAAATACGCACGTTTAAGATCCCGTAAGCCACGTTCGAGAGCCTAAATTACGCACATTTAAGATCCCGTAAGCCATGTTCGAGAGCTTAAAATACGCACGTTTAAGATCCTGTGAGCCATGTCAGTGTTCGATGGCTTAACCGTAAAACTAAAACACCAAGTATACACAACCCCGAAAACGGTGTATGACTGCCTCAACTTCTGGTAAAAAAACTAGTTTAAAATCTACCGGCCGTGCGTATGCGTTTAAATGCCTCTGGTAGATATACATACAATTGGAAGGTGTTGGAGGGTGTTGCTGATATCTTCTGACCACCACATTAGGTGTCTGTATCTCTCGGGCCTGGTTGAGGCCAAGATACACTTATATATAAGTGCACCTAGATACTGCGGCCCGCGAGCAGAAAAATATGTGCTTCTAAATGTAATTACATTTTATTTTTGACTTTCACACACACACACACACACCACACACACACACACACACACACACACCACACACACACACACACACACACAGACACACACCACACAGACACACGACACAGCACACACACACACACACACACACACACACACACACACACCACACACACACACACACACACACACAAACTACTTCCATTATTTTATTACGCAGTCCAAGAGCAACAAATGTATGGCTCAGAGAGACAGCATCATGAGACAAGTGTGAATTGGAGTGGTTATCTGCTGGCTACAAGGCCTGATTTGGAAGGAGGATCTCTGTCTGTCTGTTTTTTCTGTCTGTCTGTCTGTCTGTCCGTCTGTCTGTTTCTGTCTGTTTCTGTCTTTCTGTTTCTGTCTGTCTGTCTGTTTCTGTCTGTCTGTTTCTGTCTGGGCTGTTTCTGTCTGTCTGTCTGTTGTCTGTCTGTCTGTTTTGTGTCTGTTTGTTGTTTGTCTGTCTGTTTCTGTCTGTCTTTTTGTGTCTGTCTGTCTGTTTCTGTCTTTCTGTTTCTGTCTGTCTGTTTCTGTCTGTCTGTCTGTTGTTTGTCTGTTTCTGTCTGTCTGTCTATTGTCTGTTTCTGTTGTTGTTTGTCTGTCTGTTTGTCTCTTTCTGTCTGTTTCTGTCTGTCTGTTTTTGTCAGTATGTCTGTCTGTCTGTTTCTGTCTGTCTGTTTCTGTGTGTGTGTGTGGGGGGGGGGGGTGGTGGTGCATAATTACCACATATTGTCGCTATGGTCATAAACTCTAATATTTCTAAATTACCTAAAGCTATTTTCGAGGTTATAATGACATTGACAAGAATAAAACCTAGATTTTCATATATGAAATATTCTTAGTATTGTTTCACCGTCTCGTACCTTATTCCATCTGCCACTTCATACAAATCAAAATTGGTTCATACTTACTGCTGTTCTGAAAATGATCAGTAAATTTGCAAATGTTTCAGAATAATCTTGTGACATGCCTTACAATGATGGTACTCGTAAGTCACTGGTTCTTTCCTGCTTGAAAAAGGGAACGTTTACTTTGGACTCTGCAGCACATGCGGATAGTCTTTGACTCAAATGTAAACTTCAGGCTGCAATGACAATCGGACAAATGACATGGACGTTTCAGGTTCTGTTTCAGTTTCAGTTTCAGTTTCAGTTTCTCAAGATGGCGTCTTTGTGCTCAGAAGTAATTCCATAATTATTATGCACTGACGCGACATACGTAACCTGAACGTCAAAAGTGTTGGGTTGTTGTTGTTGTTGTTTTATTTTGTTTTGTTTTGTTTTGTTTTGTGCCGTTTTGTTTTGTGTCGTTTTGTTTTGTGTCGTTTTGTGTGTTTCCTTCTGTTTTGGAGTTGGTTTTTTTTAAAATTTTTTATTCTCTCTTCTTTTTTGTGTGTCTTCTATGGAGTATATATTTTTGGCTTGTTTGAAAGCATGCATGTATGTATGTATGTACATGTATGTATATATGTGTGTATGTGTATGTATTATATGCATGCATGCATGTATGCATGCATGTATGTATGTATGTATGTATTTTGTTTGTTTGTTGATTCGCTTGCTTGTTTGTTTGTTTGTCTGTCTGTCTCTGTGTCTATTTGATTTGGTTGATCAAATGGGTTGTTGTTATTGTCGTGATTATTGTGTTTTTTTTTGTTTTTTTTAAATTCGGTTTTCTTATATTTCTACAGCACACAGATCGTGAGAACGGATCCATGAAATTGCATAGGAGGATGGCAAAATGAAGACAAAGAAAAGTATCAAGTTCTAATAACCAAACACAGCACATCGTCTCTGACGGCACATTCTTTTACGAACAGTCTGTTGTTCTTACGAAAAGCTTTACGTGTTTGATTAATAACCGGTAATGATGGACCTTCTTCCATTATGTCCTGCACTGATTAATAACCGGTAATGGTAGACCTTCTTCCATTATGTCCTGCACTGATTCATAACCGGCAATGGTAGACCTTCTTCCATTATGTCCTGCACTGATTCATAACCGGCAATGATAGACCTTCTTCCATTATGTCCTGCACTGATTCATAACCGGCAATGGTAGACCTTCTTCCATTATGTCCTGCACTGATTCATAACCGGCAATGGTAGACCTTCTTCCATTATGTCCTGCACTGATTCATAACCGGCAATGGTAGACCTTCTTCCATTATGTGCTACAATGATTCATATCCGGTAATGGTGGACCTTCTTCCATTATGTCCTACACTGATTCATAACCAGTAACGATGGACCTTTTTCCATCATGTCTTACACTGATTCGTGAATGATGATGGACCTCCTTGATGGACCTTCTTCCATTGTGTCCTACACTGATTCATAACTGGTAATGGTGGACCTTCTTCCATTATGTCCTACACTGATTCATAACCAGTAACGATGGACCTTCTTCCATTATGTCCTACACTGATTCATAACCAGTAATGATGGACCTTCTTCCATTATGTCCTACACTGATTCATGACCGGTAATGATGGACCTTCTTCTATTATGTCCTACACTGATTCATAACCATTAATGGTGGACCTTCTTCTATTATGTCCTACACTGATTCATAACCAGTAATGATGGACCTTCTTCCACTATGTCCTACACTGATTCATGACCGGTAATGGTGGACCTTCTTCCATTATGTCCTACACTGATTCATAACCAGTAACGATGGACCTTCTTCCATTATGTCCTACACTGATTCATAACCAGTAATGATGGACCTTCTTCCATTATGTCCTACACTGATTCATGACCGGTAATGATGGACCTTCTTCCATTATGTCCTACACTGATTCATAACTGGTAATGGTGGACCTTCTTCTATTATGTCCTACACTGATTCATAACCAGTAATGATGGACCTTCTTCCATTATGTCCTACACTGATTCATGACCGGTAATGATGGACCTTCTTCCATTATGTCCTACACTGATTCATGACCGGTAATGATGGACCTTCTTCTATTATGTCCTACACTGATTCATAACCATTAATGGTGGACCTTCTTCCATTATGTCCTACACTGATTCATAACCAGTAATGATGGACCTTCTTCTATTATGTCCTACACTGATTCATGACCGGTAACGATGGACCTTCTTCTATTATGTCCTACACTGATTCATGACCGGTAACGATGGACCTTCTCCTATTATGTCCTACACTGATTCATAACCAGTAATGATGGACCTTCTTCCGTTATGTCCTACACTGATTCATAACCGGTAACGATGGACCTTCTTCTATTATGTCCTACACTGATTCATAACCATTAATGGTGGACCTTCTTCCATTATGTCCTACACTGATTCATAACCATTAATGGTGGGCCTTCTTCCATTATGTCCTACACTGATTCATAACCAGTAATGATGGACCTTCTTCAACTACGTCCCATACTAATTCATAACCGGTAATGATGGACCTTCTTCCATAATGTCCTACATTGACTCATAACCAGTAATGATGGACCTTCTTCCATTATGTCCTACACTAATTCAATTCATATTGCTTATAGCCCAGCTGACCACCAGAGCCATATCAGGGCTAACACCACGTCAAAAAAAACCCGTTAAGATAAAAAAACAACTGTTAAAAACCATGCTCACCGTGAACCTTGCAAATCTAATATGCCATTAAAGGAAAAACACGTAAAATTACATCAAGTGAAATCTATTGATCTCTTGTAAAAACTGGAAAATTGCATCAGGAGGGACGTCACGGAAGAACTCCTTTAAGGAATCTGCAGTGTAGTGCTGTTGTCTCACATCATACAAGTCCCAGCAATCGAGAAGGAGGTGTCGGTTGCTCAACGGCTCATCACACGGTATACACCATGGTGCTTCTTCATTTTTCAAAAGGTACGAGTGAGTGTAGGATATGTGACCTGTGCGTAATCTACATAACACTGTCTCTTCCTTATGGTTTTCTGCAGCAGATGGGAGAATTTCTTTAAGGTTAAGGCGGATTTGGAAAAGTTTGCTATCTGTCTGTTCATTCCAATTCTCCTGCCACAGATTTCTTACGTAACTGTGTACTTTCGATTTGTCATCTGTGTAAGGAATCAAGGACTTAGACATCTTTGTCATTGTAGCCTTCTTGGTCAGGTAGTCAGCCTTTTCATTGCCTCCAAAACCAACATGGCCCGGAATCCAGGCAAAATCAATCTCGTAACCTTCATTTGGAAGAGTAGAATACAGTTCAAAGAACTTCACAAGTTCAGGGTGACTAATGTTTCGGCAAGCGATTGCCTGCAAAGCAGAAAGGGAGTCAGAAAAAAATAGAAACTCTTGTGTTTGGATTGGGACACCATTTTTAGTGCCAAAACCAGAGCAGTCAGTTCAGCAGTGTAAACAGAACTTTCAGATGGAATACGTTTTGAAAGTGCTGGATTGGGAATCTCGGAGCAGAGGGCAGCGGCAGCAACACCTTCATCACACTTGGACCCATCAGTGAAGATTCTGCGGGATGATGGAGATTTTTCCCACAATTCCGCATAAAACGATTTGTACGCCAGTGCACTGGTATTGTCTTTACGGAAGGACGCAAGATCAAAACAAACTTTCGGTCCTACACTGATTCATAACCAGTAATGATGGGCTTCCTTCCATTATGTCCTACACTGATTCATAACGGGTAACGATGGACCTTCCATTATGTCCTACACTGATTCATAACCAGCAACGATGGACCTTCTTCCATTATGTCCTGCACTGATTCATAACCAGTAATGATGGACCTTTTTGATGGACCTTCTTCCATTATGTCCTACACTGATTCATAACCAGCAATGATGGACCTTCTTCCATTATGTCCTACACTGATTCATAACCAGCAATGATGGACCTTCTTCCATTATGTCCTACACTGATTCATAACCACTAATGATGGACCTTCTTCCATTATATCCTACACTGATTCACAACCAGCAATGATGGACCTTCTTCCATTATATCCTACACTGATTCATAACCACTAATGATGGACCTCTTATATCTACCATGTCCCATGTGGATCTTCCTATATCCTAACTGATTTATAACCAGCAATGATGGACCTTCTTCCATTATGTCCTACACTGATTCATAACCAGCAATGATGGACCTTCTTCCATTATGTCCTACACTGATTCATAACCAGCAATGATGGACCTTCTTCCATTATATCCTACACTGATTCATAACCACTAATGATGGACCTTCTTCCATTATGTCCTAATGATTTATAACCAGCAATGATGGACTTCTTCCATTATGTCCTACACTGATTCATAACCAGTAATGATGGACCTTCTTCCATTATGTCCTACACTGATTCATAACCACTAATGATGGACCTTCTTCCATAATGTCCTACACTGATTCATAACCACTAATGATGGACCTTCTTCCATTATGTCCTACACTGATTCATAACTGTTAATGATGGACCTTCTTGTTGGACCTTCTTCCATTATATCCTGTACTATTTGATAACCGGTAATGATGGACCTTCTTCCATTATGTCCTACACTGATTCAAAACTGGCAATTGTGGACCTTCCTGCACCGACTAATAGTCGGTAGTGACGGACATTCTTCCATTATTTCTTACATTGTAACTCATAACCGGTAATAATGGCCTTCTTCCGTTGTGTCCTTTACTGTTTTATTCATGGTTAATGGTGGACTTTTTTCGATTATCTCCTCGAGAGACATACTTAAAAGCATGGAAAAATAACCCTCTACAGCACTTGGAATTCCGCCCGTTCCCCCCCCCCTCCCTCCCTCCCGCCTCATTCCAACCTTTTTTCTATGAGCGCATAATGTTGTTTTTTTTAACTTTTTAAAACGAAATTGTTCTTAAGGAATAGTTTTACGTGAATTCTGAAATAATGATAGGAAAAATGGCGCTTCCTTTCACCTCTCTCTCTCTGTCTCTCTCTGTCTCTCTCTCTCTCTCTGTTTCTCTGTCTGTCTCTCTCTTCTCTCTCTCTCTCTCTCTCTCTCTCTCTCCCTCTCTCTCTCTCTCATGCTTTTTGAGAGCATGTATCTTGCTAAAAAGCATGTATCTTGCTAATGACATTAAAATATTTGCCTTGCCTTGCCTCTCTCTCTCTCTCTCTCTCTCTCTCTCTCTCTCTCTCTCTCTCTCTCTCTCTCTCTCTCTCTTTCTCTCTCACATCTAAACGAAGGAAAACTATTTTGTAAGATCATTATTCACTCTCAAAATTATAGATTTGAGTACTCTTGAATTATATCTTATCTCTGTTACTAAGTTGTTCCATATTGCAACTTTTCTTCGCGTTGGCTGTTGATTCTAATTATTTCAACACTGGATTAAAACTTGGACTAAACAGTGCAAAATATTGATGTGACAAACTGATCGTTTATGATGATGGTTAAACAAGGTGATGTTGAGTTTTATGCAAATTGGAAAAGAAAAAGGAAACACACAACAACAACAACAACAACAAAAATGAGGAGTAAAAAAGAGTAGAACAGAGGAGAAAGAAGTAGAACAGAGGACAAAGAGTAGAACAGAGGAGAAAGGAGTAGAACAGGAGAAAAGAGTAAAACAGGATAAAGGAGTAGAGCAGGAAAAAGGAGTAGAACAGGGAAAAGGAGCAGAACAGGAGAAACGAGTAGAACAAGAGAAAATAGTAGTACAGGAGAAAAGATTAGAACAGGAGAAAGAAGTAGAACAGGAGAAAATAGTAGTACAGGAGAAAAGATTAGAACAGGAGAAAGAAGTAGAACAGGAGAAAATAGTAGTACAGGAGAAAAGATTAGAACAGGAGAAAGAAGTAGAACAAGAGAAAATAGTAGTACAGGAGAAAGAGTAGTACAGGAGAAAAGATTAGAACAGGAGAAAGAAGTAGAACAGGAGAAAGAGTAGTACAGGAGAAAAGATTAGAACAGGAGAAAGAAGTAGAACAGGAGAAAATAGTAGTACAGGAGAAAGAGTAGTACAGGAGAAAAGATTAGAACAGGAGAAAGAAGTAGAACAAGAGAAAATAGTAGTACAGGAGAAAGAGTAGTACAGGAGAAAAGATCAGAACAGGAGAAAGAAGTAGTACAGGAGAAAGAGTAGTACAGGAGAAAAGATTAGAACAGGAGAAAGAAGTAGAACAGGAGAAAATAGTAGTACAGGAGAAAAGATTAGAACAGGAGAAAGAAGTAGAACAAGAGAAAATAGTAGTACAGGAGAAAAGATTAGAACAGGAGAAAGAAGTAGAACAGGAGAAAGGAGCAGAACAGGAGAAAGGAGGAGAAACAGGAGAAAGGAAAAATATATAGAACACAAGCAAAAACAGCAGAACAGAGGAGAAAGGTGTGGAATAATGAGACATGGAGTAGAACACCTGGAAAAAGAGAAAGATGCCGAACACAAGCAACAAAAACAGTGGAACAGAGAAGAAAGGAGTAGAACACAGTAGAAAGGAATAGAACATAGGGGAAAAGAGAGAATGGTTGAACAGAGGCAAACACAGTACAACAGTGGGGAAAGAATGTCGAAAGAGGTGAAAGCAGTAGAAACAGAATCATCATCATCAGGTGCCTTGCCGCATGGCGTTGGCGATCATGAACTTCCATCTGTCTCTATCTCTCGTATCTCCCCCACCCTCCTCGTCCTAAGCCACTCTGCAAGTCCGTCCAGCATTTTCTCCCTGGGTCTACCTGGTGCTCTCCTTCCCTCCAGCTTTCCCGTTGTGACCAGGTGCTCCAAATCCCCCTTCCTCATAAAATGGCCTATAAATGTTGCCTGTCTTTTCCTAATCTTCCTTATGAGTGATCTACTTTTGTCTGCCTCCATCAAGACTGCCAGAACAGCATTCAAGAAGACGACAAGCAATCTTACCAACAAATGCCTATCAATTAACATCAGGAAGAGAGTTCTTGAATGTTGTACGGATGTGAGACGTGGACAGTCAACAAGCAAAGCCAGAACAAGATTGAGACAGCCGAGATGTGGTTTCTAAGAAGAATGTTGAGAGTTCCATGGACAGCAAAGAAAATAAACCAGACAGAAACAGAATAGAAAAGAGAAAGGAGTATAACAGTGGAGAACAGAGAAAGGAGTAGAACACAGGAGAAAAGAGAATGGAGTAGAAGAGAGGAGAATTGAGTAGAACAGAAATAAAAGGACTAGAACAGAGGAGATAGGTGTAGAATATAAGATTAAAAATGTAGAACAGAGGAGAAAAGAGATAGGTGTACGACAGAAGAAAAAGAGAAAAGTACAGAATATAGGTGCAGAACAGACGAGAAAAGGCAAAAGATGCAGAACAAAAGAGACAGGTGTGGCTCAGATGACAAAGGAGAAAGGAATAGAACAGAGGAGAAAGCTATAGATTAAAAGGAGAAAGGAAAAGAACATCGGAGAAAGGAGTAAGGGGTAGAAAAGAATTGAAAGGAGCAAGGAGCAGTACAGAGGAGAAATGAGTAAAGTGCAGAACAAAGTAGAAAGGAGCAAGGAGTAGAACAGAGGAGAAAGAAGTGAGGTGTACAACAGAGGAGAAAGGAGTAAGGTGTAGCACAGAGGAGAATGGAGTAAGGTGTAGAACAGAGGAGAAAGGAGTAAAGAGTAGAACAGGAGAAAGAAGTAAGGTGTATAAAAGAGGAGAAAGAAGTAAGGTGTAGAACAGAGGAAAAAGAGTCAAGTGTAGACCAGAGGAGACAGAAGCAAGGAGTAGAACATAAAAGAGAGGAGAAAGAAGTAAGGTGTAGTGCAGAGGAGAAAGGAGTAACGAGTAGAACAGGAGAAAGGAGTAAGGTGTAGAACAGAAGAGAAAGGAGTAAGATGTAGCAAAGAGGAGAAAGGAGTAAGGTGTGGAACAGACGAGACAGGAGCAAGGAGTAAAACAGAAAAAAAGGAGTAAGGTGTAGAACAGAGGAGAAAGGTGTAAGGAGCAGAACAGAAAAAAGGAGTAGGATGTAGAACAGTGGAGAAACGAGTAAGGTGCAGAACATACAAGAAAGAAGCAAGGAGTAGAACAGAGGAGTAAGGAGTAGAACAGAGGAGAAAGGAGTAAGGAGTAGAACAGAGGAGAAAGGAGTAAGGAGTAGAACAGAGGAGAAAGGAGTAAGGAGTAGAACAGAGGAGAAAGGAGTAAG
>CM060311.1:33599591-33602091 GCA_030674185.1 Monoplex corrugatus | reverse complement strand
GTTGCATTAAATACGTGTTCTGATTCTTTTTTCTGATCATCTTTCTGGTTGCATTAAATACGGGTTCTGATTCTTTTTTCTGATCATCTTGTCTGGTTGCATTAAATACGTGTTCTGATTCTTTTTTCGTGGTGTTTTTTGTTTTTGTTGTTGTTGTTGTTTTTTGTTGTTGTTGTTGTTTTGGGGGGTTTTGTTTTCTGATTCCTGTTTGCTTGAACGCGGGCAGTCACACTTGTTTTGGATTTCTTGAGTAATCTGATCAGATCTCTCATTTATGAAATGGACTGGTTGACTGTTTTCATCATTCCTGATTGCAATATTATTGCGGCTTTTGAAGTTAACTGCCGCCTTTCATCACAGTTTCCATGCCCCCATAAAGATTCTCTCCTGGTATCTGTGTGTGTGTGTGTGTGTGTGTGTGTGTGTGTGTGTGTGTGTGTGTGTGTGTGTGTGTGTGTGTGTGTGTGTGTGTGTGTGTGATGTGTGGTGTGAGGGAGGGATTTAGGGGGGTATATGTGTGCGTGTGTGTGTGTGAGAGAGAGAGAGGCGGAGAGAGAGAGAGAGAGAGAGAAAGAAAATGAGAGAGAGAGAAGAGAAGAAAGAGAAAGAGAGAGAAACTGAGAGAGAGAGCGTGTGCCTGTAGAATATGTGGGGTGGGGGGGGGGTGGAACTGCTCGTGTGTGTCTGTGTTTGTACGTGTAACGTGTGCTTGTGTGTTTGTGACTAACGTATGTATTTTGTCAAAAGCAGTTGTAAATCTACAATACGTAGGACATACAATACATTATTTGTTACATTTTCATAGGAGATATGTCCTCATTTGTAATTATTCACATTGATATAACTTGTTTGTTCAGAGAATAAGTGTAAGTAAGTGTAATATTCCTTTGATATGATTCGTACCATATACATACATACATATATATATATACATATATATATATATATATATATATATATATATATATATATTATATATATATATATGTGTGTGTGTGTGTGTGTGTGTGTGTGTGTGGTGTGTGTGTGTGTGTGTGTGTGTGTGTATGTATGTATACATGCACTCCAAAGAAGTCTAAGCTGGAATGACTTGTGGCATATGACCCCTCTCAGAATCGGTGTCTTCCTCAGATCTGTATACAACCTCATGCCCTCGAATGCTAATCTGGTGAAATGAAAGGAATCATGTAACCCTGCTTGCCTTGCTCTGCCAGGGCACACAGACAGTGGAACGTGTCCTGAGCTCATGCAATTACTCTTAACCACTGTGCCAAAACAGGATTGGAACAGACAAGGATTGTTAAAATCCACTATGCCACAACAGGATTGAAACAGATAAGGATTGCTAAAATCCACTGTGCCATAACAGGATTGGAACAGAGGACTGCTAAAATCCACTGTGCCATAACAAAACTGGAACAGACAAGGATTGCTAAAATCCATTGTGCCACAACATAATTGGAACAGTCAAGGATTGCTAAAATCCACTGTGCCATAACAGGATTGGAACAATCAAGGATCGCTAAAATCCACTGTGCCATAACAGGATTGGAACAATCAAGGATCGCTAAAATCCACTGTGCCATTACAAGATTGGAATAGTCAAGGATTGCTAAAATCCACTATGCCACAACAGGATTGAAACAGATAAGGATTGCTAAAATCCACTGTGCCATAACAGGATTGGAACAGAGGACTGCTAAAATCCACTGTGCCATAACAAAACTGGAACAGACAAGGATTGCTAAAATCCACTGTGCCATAACAGGATTGGAACAATCAAGGATCGCTAAAATCCACTGTGCCATAACAGGATTGGAACAATCAAGGATCGCTAAAATCCACTGTGCCATTACAAGATTGGAATAGTCAAGGATTGCTAAAATCCACTGTGCAATTACAGGATTGGAACAATCAAGGATTGCTAAAATCCATTGTGCCATAACTGGATTGGACAGTCAAGGATGCTAAATCCACTGTTCCATAACAGGATAGGGAATGGTCAAGGATTGCTAAAATCCACTGTTCCATAACAGGATTGGAACGGTCAAAGATTGCTACAATCCCTGTGCCATAACAGGATTGGAACAGTCAAGGATTGCTACAATCCACTGTGCCATAACAGGATTGGAACAGTCAAGAATTGCTAAAATCCGATGTGCCATAACAAGACTGAAACAGACAAGGATTGCTAAAATCCACTGCGCCATAACAGGATTGGATCGGACGAGGATTGCTGAAGTCCACTGTGCCATAATAAGACTGAAACAGACAAGGATTGCTAAACTCCAGTGTGCCATAACAGGATTGGAACAAACCAGGATTACTCTTAACCATTGTGTCATAACAGGATTGGAACAGAAATCCAAAACAAGTGTGACTGCCCGCGTTCAAGTAAACAGGAACCAGAAAACACACACACACACACACACACACACACAACACACACACACACACACACACACACACACACACACACACACACACACACACACACACA
>CM060311.1:33584591-33587091 GCA_030674185.1 Monoplex corrugatus | reverse complement strand
CTGTCAAATAAAACTATTGCAGAGATAGTTTCATTTCCCATTGTTCCTCCTTTTGAGGCCCTGTTAGCTTTCTTGCCTTTCTGAAGTCTTGGTAAACACACTCACAGAGAGAGAGAGGAAGAGAGAGAGAGAAAGAGAGAGAGAGAGAGAGAGAGAGAGAAAGAGAGAGAACAGAGAATATGTGTGTGTGACAGAAGAAATGAGAACCTGGCTCAAGGGTCATTCGGCCAACAGGCTTGAGTGTACCCTAGCTCAGCATCTTTTGTGTGTGTGCGTGTGTGTGCGTGTGTGTGTGTATGTATGTGTGTGTGTGTGTGTGTGTGTGTGTGTGTGTGTGTGTGTGTGGAGAGAGAGAGAGAGAGGAGAGAGAGAGAGAGAGAGAGAGAGGATGACGGCTTGGGTACGCCCTATTCCCCTTCTGTGATCCCCCTCCCAGTTTGCGTGTGCTTGTGCCTGGAGATTTGGTTGTTGTTGGTGATTGCTTTGGTGGGTGATGGGAGTGCGTGCCTTGTTTTGATCCTTGAATCAAAATTCAGCACCTTGTAAATATCGTCATTATCATCATCGTCATCATCATCATCATCAGTAGTAGTAGTAGAAGGAGAAGGAGGAGTACTGTTATCATTACCGTTATTATAATTATTATCATCATCATCATCATTAGTAGAAGCAGTAGTAGTAGAAGCAGCAGTAGTAGTAGTAGTAGAAGTAGTAGTAGTATGAATCTTGGACGCTCTTCTGCTGTCATCATTTTTTTTTATCGTCAGACCAATGGAAAATCCATCATTCCTATACAATGCAGTATGATACAACAAATTTCAACACTACATAATACAATGCATAGCAACACCAAACAACACGATACGACACAATACAATCAACAGCACCCACACCCAGGCACTCCCTTGCGTTCCAAAGAGGAAATGATTTCCAGCACACTGTGGCATGATAACACTCAACTTCTCAATCATCCAATCATTCCAATCATTCCAATCATTCCATCCTCCTGGCATGCTGCAGGTGGACAAGGATTGCCCATACAACACGGAGCAGGAAATTGCAATAGTGATTATGATTGGATATCAAGGGAAATTCTCTCTATCACTCTTCCTCCCAAGTGAGTGTTGGTTGTGAAGGGAAGAAAAAGTTGGATTTTTTTTTTTTTTTTTTGGGGGGGTGTCACCACCAGTATGGTCATCTTCAAATTTCAAACTTCAAAACATGTTATTTACTTAAGGATAGTATTGTGGTATTACGTCATATCGGACCTGTCGTGTAGCTAGTCCTTGCTACTCCCCTGTTGGATTGCCGGGGGCTCTTTCAGTATAAATAGTATCCCTCACCTTCTGGAAATTCTGTGCTAGAAATTTCCTCTTTTCTGTCACTCTCTTTGTTTCTGCCTTGTTGCCTTGCTTTCTGTCATTTCTACTTATTTTCTGCCTTAATGGTCCATTCACCTGTATTTTTTCAATAAAGTCTCACGTACTTTTTCTTCGGATTGATAATTGGCTACATGTATTAAGTGCATTTTTTGGCTCTAAGGAGGTGAGATATGCGGAAGCGATTTTAGGTAATTTATGCCTGTCTTTACATATGTTTTGGTGTCCTTATGTATGCTTATATTTGTATTCAGGTGTGTTTTTATAAATTTCCCCTGTGCGATAAATCGGACGGAATGGTCCTACGCCGGGGGCATGTCCGTAGATTATGTGCGTAAATGCATTGATATGTGTGCTTAATTTTCTTTTCTTTTTTTTGTTTTGTTTGTTGAAGTTTTGTGTGTTTTGAAGCGGTTATAGCCCTGATATGGCTCTGCGCAGTCGGATGGGATTTAAACAACAATAAAAGGGGAAAAAAAGAAAGTGTAACTAGTCCTTGCTACTCAACAGCACTGATTTCCCTTTCTACGTGTCCACTGTATGAACCATAAGACAGTGTGACAAAAGTTACAAAAGCTAACTGCAATAAAACATGGACTTTATTTTTTGCGTCAATTGGTCAAGCGCTTTACAAAAGAAGAATAAGCGACAAAATACTCCGGTCTTTGGATCTACAGCACTTACTGCCTGATAACACGATGGAAAATGAAAGTTACACGGCACTGAGACAGACTCTGTCTCCCCCTCTACCCCCCTGTCTTTGTCTCTCTGTCTCTTTCTGTCTGTCTGTCTGTCTGTCTGTCTCTCTTTTTCCCGTTTTTTACATACATACATACATACTACATACATGTGTGAAAAACATAAAAGCAAGATGATCAAGCCATAACAATAAACACTTCTTTTACACGAAATTGTCGTATGAAATCCAGTTTTTGTATTCTTAAAGTCACTAGGACCTTAAAAAAAAATTCAATTCGGTTGAAAAAAAAACTCTTAACGTGCATCGAAGACAACAGTAAAGCGATATAACAGTGGTAACGAGATGTGAATATTGTCCAAAGTTTCTGAGAAAGTGCTGGTCACGTGCCTTCATCTTACAGCGCTGATTTGGGGGGTCACTG
>CM060311.1:33559591-33577091 GCA_030674185.1 Monoplex corrugatus | reverse complement strand
TCTGCTCTTTCTGTCCACAGTGACAGGTTGGTGATCTGCTCTTCCTGTCCACAGGACAGGTTGGTGATCTGCTCTTTCTGTCCACATGACAGGTTGGTGATCTGCTCTTTCTGTCCACAGTGACAGGTTGGTGATCTGCTCTTTCTGTCCACAGTGACAGGTTGGTGATCTGCTCTTTCTGTCCACAGTGACAGGTTGGTGATCTGCTCTTCCTGTCCACACTGACAGGTTGGTGATCTGCTCTTCCTGTCCACACTGACAGGTTGGTGATCTGCTCTTCCTGTCCACACTGACAGGTTGGTGATCTGCTCTTCCTGTCCACACTGACAGGTTGGTGATCTGCTCTTCCTGTCCACACTGACAGGTTGGTGATCTGTCTTCCTGTCCACAGTGAAGGTTGGTGATGTGCTCTTCCTGTCCACAGTGACAGGTTGGTGATCTGCTCTTCCTGTCCACAGTGACAGGTTGGTGATCTGCTCTTCCTGTCCACAGTGACAGGTTGGTGATCTGCTCTTCCTGTCCACAGTGACAGGTTGGTGATCTGCTCTTCCTGTCCACAGTGACAGGTTGGTGATCTGATCTTTCTGTCCACAGTGACAGGTTGGTGATCTGCTCTTCCTGTCCACAGTGACAGGTTGGTGATCTGCTCTTCCTGTCCACAGAGACAGGTTGGTGATCTGATCTTCCTGTCCACACTGACAGGTTGGTGATCTGCTCTTCCTGTCCACAGAGACAGGTTGGTGATCTGCTCTTCCTGTCCACAGTGACAGGTTGGTGATCTGCTCTTCCTGTCCACACTGACAGGTTGGTGATCTGATCTTCCTGTCCACACTGACAGGTTGGTGATCTGCTCTTTCTGTCCACAGAGACAGGTTGGTGATCTGATCTTCCTGTCCACCGAGACAGGTTGGTGATCTGCTCTTCCTGTCCACAGAGACAGGTTGGTGATCTGTTATTTCTGTCCACACTGACAGGTTGGTGATCTGCTCTTTCTGTCCACAGTGACAGGTTGGTGATCTGCTCTTTCTGTCCAGAGTGACAGGTTGGTGATCTGATCTTCCTGTCCACAGTGACAGGTTGATGATCTGATCTTCCTGTCCACAGTGACAGTTTGGTGATCTGATCTTCCTGTCCACACTGACAGGTTGGTGATCTGCTCTTTCTGTCCACAGTGACAGGTTGGTGATCTGCTCTTCCTGTCCACAGAGACAGGTTGGTGATCTGATTTTCCTGTCCACAGTGACAGGTTGGTGAGGGCGCTAGTTTCAGCTTCCATTACATGCGATTCTTCAACCTGTTGTGCCCGGTGAGGAGCCTCACCAGGACACTTCGCTGCTCTCTGGACAAACAGGTGGTAGTCATCTTTGGACATTACTGGTGTTGTGAGTGACCCTGATGATATTGTACATTTCGCTGTAGCTGATGCTGTCGTTGATTTGTTCTTTTGAATCTTCAGTTTCAGTTTCAGTTTCTCAAGATGACGTCTCCGCGCTCGGAATGAAGTCCATAATGCACTAACGTCACGCGTGCCACGTGTATGGTGATCATGGCACAAGCCTTAAGCCTGCACATAAACCCATGAGCTGGCCAGGTCCAGAGGCCCTACCTACATGTAGACTATGTTTTGCAGCGCCCTCCTTTACCAGGTCATCAACCTGTTCTTTCCTACGGACTCCACAGTACCAGTCTTCTGCTTAACTCTTGGAAAACAAAATATACACAAAATGTTCAAAAGCATTATCAGTCCACCATCTGCTCTTTGAATGTCCTATCTAACTTACTATATATAGAAATAACAATCTCGATTTTTCCATGTACTGACTCTAGAGATGGCCTTTACAACAAAAATAATGATATTGTTTCAGTAGTCCAGCTGATTCTCAGATCCCCTGTTGGCAGATTGTTATGAAGAATGAATTCATTGTTGTACTTTATTATTTGACACTGTTAATTCATTGGGCTGAATTATAAATTGTAATTGTTCCCTTTCTTACATTCAAGCTTCCACTAACCCTCTCCATCCCCATCCCCATCCCCCGCCCCCTTTTTTGTCCATTTCCTTTTGTTTTTATTTTTTCTTTGTGTGTGTTTGGGAGGCAGTGTTGTCTGATATACAGATGGATGACGACGACGACGACGACGAGATGATGAGGAGGATGACGACAGAGCGATGATGACTGATGGATGATATGATATTGATGATGATGACGATGATGAAGATGATGAGATGATGATGATGAGATGATGAGATGATGATGATGATGATAGATGATGATGATGATGATGATGATGATGATGATGAGAGATGATGATGATGATGAATGATGACGATGATGATGATGATGAGTGATGATGAATGATGAATGATGTGAATGATGATGTCGATGATGATGATGTGGTGGTGGTGTGATGATGATGATGACGACGATGACGATGACGATAACGATGGTGATGAAGATGATGATGATGGATGATGATGATGACGACGACGACGATGGTCATGATGGTCAATGATGGTCATGACCTCGACAATGATGGTGATAATGATGACACTAATGATGAAGAGGATGATGGTACTGTTACTACTACTACTATTACTACGACTAAGAATAATGATAATAATAATTGTAACAATAACAATAACAACGATAATCATAATGATGATAACAATACTACTACTACTACTAATACTACTACTACTAACTAATAATTATAATAATGATAACAATAATAATAATCATAACTCCACTTATATAGCACGAACAGTCCACGTCACATAATGTTCGTTGCATCTTTACTTTAAAAAAAAACTAATTAAGAAATAACAGGGGGGGGGGGGGGGGACTTACCTTGTCAATACATCAGTGCAGTACAAACACAGTCGGATATACAGATCAAGCATCAAAAGTGCATAAACATAGTTCATCAGCAATAATAATATGTTTTTCACTTTTCTTTTATCACCGTGGGGTTTGTATACAAACAAGCATCTGAAAACATAGGAAAGTACACGCACGCATATACATATACACTCGCACAGATACATACATACGCTGCGCGGCATTTGTACACGTATACATGCGCATAAAAGCCGTATAAACATACATACACACAGATGTAAAAATGTCTATCTATCTATCTAACTACTATCTATCTATCTGTCTATCTATCTGTATCTATCTATCTATCTATCTTCTATCTGTCTATCTATCTATCTATCTGTCTATCATCTATCTATCTATCATCTATCTGTCTACATCTGTCTATCTACTACTATCTATCTGTCTATCTATCTATCTATCATCTGTCTATCTATCTATCTGTCTGTCTGTCTATCTATCTATCTATCTGTCTATCTATCTGTCTATCTATCTGTCTATCTATCTACTATCTATCTGTCTATCTATCATCTATCTATCTGTCTATCTATCTGTCTATCTATCTGTCTGTCTATCTATCTATCTATCTATCTGTCTATCTATCTGCTGTCTGTCTATCTATCTATCTATCTATCTATCTATCTGTCTATCTGTCTGTCTATCTATCTATCTATCTTTATCTTCTATCTATCTATCTATCTGTCTATCTATGTCTATCTACTGTCTATCTATCTGTCTATCTATCTGTCTATCTATCTGTCTATCTATCTATCTGTCTGTCTATCTATCTATCTATCATTGTCTATCTATCTGTCTCCTATCTGTCTATCTATCTATCTATCTATCTATCTATCTGTCTGTCTATATATCTGTCTATCTATCTTGCTATCTATCTATCTATCTGTCTGTCTATCTATCTATCTATCTATCTATCTATCTATCTATCTGTCTATCTATCTATCTATCTGTCTGTCTATCTATCTATCTGTCTATCTATCTATCTATCTATCTGTCTATCTATCTATCTATCTGTCTATCTATCTATCTATCTATCTGTCTATCTATCTGTCTATCTATCTATCTATCTGTCTGTCTATCTATCTATCTATCTATCTGTCTATCTATCTATCTATCTGTCTGTCTATCTATCTATCTGTCTATCTATCTATCTATCTGTCTATCTATCTATCTATCTGTCTATCTATCTATCTATCTATCTATCTGTCTATCTATCTATCTGTCTGTCTATCTACTATCTATCTGTCTATCTATCTATCTGTCTGTCTATCTATCTATCTGTCTATCTATCTATCTGTCTGTCTATCTATCTATCTATCTGTCTGTCTGTCTATCTAACTATCTATCTACATGTATACATACATACATACATATATGTCCTAGTCACTAATCTGACTCCATGGCCATTGGTGCACTCTCTCTCTCTCTCTCTCTCTCTCTCTCTCTCTTTCTCTCTGTCTGTCTCTCTATCTATCTATCTCTCTATCTCTCTCTCTCGCTCTCTCTCTCTATCTATGTATATCTCTCTCTTTCTCTCATTCACTATGCCACACACACGCACACTATGGTGATGATGTAGATGAAATTGTCATTTCCCGAAGGCACAGATGATTGTGCACTGACCAAATTGCAAACCTGTTTTTTGGAAAATTACATACATTACGATAATTGCACTTAACGCCAGTCATGCGTCAACAGAGCGTGGGACAAACAGATACAGTAGACAAAAAGACAGACAGAAAGACAGACAGACAGACAGGATTGATTTTTTTTTCAGATCCCAGAACTCGAAAACTCCTATTAACCTACTGGTCTTCAAATTTCCATGGGGCCAGCCATCAGTGCCGACTTTGTACGTGTGTCACTGATGGGGTTTTGAATTCGTAATGTCCTAGTCACTAATCTGACTCCATGGCCATTGGTGCAGCCTGCCCTCTCTCTCTCTCTCTCTCTCTCTCTCTCTCCTCTCTCTCTCTCTCTCTCTCTCTCTCCTCACTCTCCCCCTCTCTCTTTCTCTGTCTATCTATTTATCTATCTATCTATCTATCTCTTTCTTTCTTTCTTTCTTTCCCTTTCTCTCTTTCTCTCTATCTATCTATCTTCTCTTTTTCTCCCTCTCTCTCTCTCCCCTCTTTCTCTCTCTCCCTTCTCTGTCTCTCCTCTCTCTCTTTCTCTCCCTTTTTTTTCTCTCTCTCTCCCTCTCTTCTCTCTCTTCTCTCTCTTCTCTCTCTCCTCTCTCTCTCTCTCTTTCCTTTTCTCTCTCTACTCTCTATCTTCTATCTCTTTCTCTCTCTTTTTCTCTCTCTCTCCTCTCTCTCTCTCTATTTCTCTCTATCTCTGTCTTCTTTCTCTCTCTTTCTCTCTCTTTCTCCTCTCTCCTTCTCTCTCTCTCTCTCTTTTCTCTCTTACTATCTAACTCTCTCTCTCTCTCTTCTCTCCTCTCTTTCTCCTCCCTATCTAACTCTCTCTCTCTCTCTCTTTTCTCTCTCTCTCTTTCTCTCTTTCTCTCTCTCGCTCTCAAACTGACACACCCTCCTAGGATGCATGGAAGAATGTTAAAATATGTGAAGTACCTCGCGAGAACCAGGCTATAACATGTTCATTTTAAACTGTGGAGAAGATGAAAATTCGGGATGAATTGGGTGAGAGGTCTTTTTCAGAGCTTTTGGATTTGGAGCATCATATGTATTTCAGACAATTTCAGCCACATAGGCAGAAACTGAATGGGATGTTGTGTGTGTGTGTGTGGTGTGTGTGTGTGTGTGTGTGTGTGTGTGTGTGTGTGTGTGTGTGTGTGCGTGTGCGTGTGTTCGTGTGTGTGTGTGTGTGTGTGTGTGTGCGTGCGTGCGTGCGTGCGGGGCGTGCGTGCGTGCGTTGCGTGCATGCGTGCGTGCGTGCGTGGTGCGTGCGTGCAAACTGTGTTGTCAAGTGGTTTTTATCGAGTACATAAGCGAACTAGGAGTAGTCGAATCGGACATAAACGAATCGAAAATAAGCGAATCGAATTAGGCGAATCAGGAATAGGCGAATCGGAAATAAGCAAATGGGAAATAGGCGAATAGGAAATAGGCGAATGAGGAATAGGCGAATCGGGAAAAGGCGAATCGGAATGACTCCAGCTTGATGAAATCAACGAGGAAAGAAGATCCTGCGAGCCTGACTCCAGCAAAGAGTATAGTACCCACTGAGGCACTGGTCTCTTTGACTCTAGTCAGATTATATGGAAAGACTGAGATGTGAAACACAGGTGGGAGTACTAGCGATCTTTGAATACCACGATCTTTATCATTTTATTTTCTTGTTATTGAATTATAGATCAAATAAATTCAAAGAAATAAGAAATTCAAATAGTGGGAGAGTGAAGAAAAAGGAGGCAGGCAAAGATTAAATATGTAAAAGGAAAAGAGATTATGCTTGCATGTATGTATGCATGTATGTATGTATTATGTATGCATATATGTATTTATGTATGTATGTATGTATGTATGTAATGTATGTGTATGTATGATGTAAATATGTATGTATGTGCGTGTATGTATGTATGTATGTATGTATGCGTGTGTATTATGTATGTATTTATGTGTGTGTATGTATGTATGTATGTATGTGTAGTGTATGTATGTATGTATGTGTGTATGTATGTATGTATGTATGTATGTTGTAGTGTATGTGTGTGTGTGTGTGTGTGTGTGTGTGTGTGTGTGTGTGTGTGTGGTGGTGTGTGTGTGTGTGTGTGTTTGTGTGTTAGGTTTCATTGTTTGTTAGCGCGTGCGTGTGTGTTGTTTTTGTGGATCAAAGGGTAGAGGATGGGTTCAGAGAGTTAAGGTAAATGGAGATTAATAAATTGGTGTTAGGAAAGGAGCAAGAAGCAGTTGTATGTTGGGTTGCCAGTAGATGATTTTCTATTACGTGATTCTTCCGGGAGTTGGTCCGGTGCAGCGAAACATTTTTCTCTTTGTTCGGTTGTTTTGTTGTTGTTGTGTTGTTGGTGTTGGTATGTTGTTTTGTTTTGTTTTGATTATTTGTTCTTGATTGTTTTTTCTTTATTGTTTTTTCTTGTTTGTTTTGTTTTTGGTTTGTTTGTTGTTTGTTATTTGTTTGTTTGTTTTTGTTTGTTTGTTTTGGTTTGTTTCTTTAGATGGAAGATTGAGGCAGACCGAGATGTGTTTCTACGAAAAATGTTGACAGTTCATGGACAGCAAAGAAAACAAACGAGACAGTCTTGATGGAGGCAGACACAAAAAGATCATTCATAAGGAAGATTAGGAAAAGACAGGCAACATTTATAGGTCATTTTATGAGGAAAGAGGAATTGGAGCACCTGGTCACAACAGGAAAGCTGAAGAAGAAAGAGATCACCGGGTAGACCCAGGGAAAAAAATTGGACGGACTTGCAGAGTGGCTGAAGAGGGAGAGGGTGGAAATGTGCTTGCGGCTTCAAGGATAGAAACATGTGGAGGGCCATGATCGCCAACGCCGTGTGGCAAGGCACTTTGATGATGATGATGAGACAAGAAGACATAGAAACCAATACTAAAAAAAATATTCCAGCGCTTGGGTTTCATGCGCAAGTAGAGGGCTTATGCCGTGATAAGTTTGGATCTTTGACATCACATGGCATCAACGGCGTCACTGCATATGGGAACTCATTCCAAGCACGGATACGACATCTGTAGAAATTGAAACTGAAAACTTAACTTATTATTACTGGACCGGGTTTTTCATCACTGAGGTTTCAGCCGCCAGGTCAAGAGAGTGATTTTGTCTTTGTCCCTGTCTGGAAAGCTTCTCGGTAGTAGGTAAGCCTGAGAAAACGTTGGGACTCGGAGTCCCTGAAGGTAGACTGACACTGATTTCGGCGTCCTTCTGGCAAACTCCGTCGTCTCCATACTGTATTGGATGTCACATTCCTTTGGATCGTCAGCTGCGTGTAGGGGGGGGGGGGTGAGGAGGGAACTTTCTGCATGGGCGACAGCTGGTTCTCCATATCGTCCTGGCCTAGATTTTGCACTCTGGAGAGGACACTAGCGCTACCAGCTGGTTCTCCATATCGTCCTGCTAGACTAGACTTGCACTCTGGAGAGGACACTAAACGCTACCAGCTGGCTCTCCATATCGTCCTGCCTAGACTAGACTTGCACTCTAGAGAGGACACTAAGCGCTACCAGCTGGTTCTCCTATCGTTCCTGACTAGACTTTGCACTCTGTGAGGACACTAAGCGCTACCAGCTGGCTCTCCTTATCGTCTCCTGACTAGACTTTGCACTCTGATAGGGCACTAAGCGCTACCAGCTGGTTCTCCGTATATCCTGCCTAGACTAGACTTGCACTCTGGAGGGACACTAAACGCTACCAGCTGGTTCTCCTATCATCCCTAGACTAGACTTTGCACTCTGGTGAGGACACTAGACGTCTACAAACTGGTTCTCCATATCGTCCTGACCAGATTTTGCACTCGGAATGGACACTAGACGCTACCAGAGCAGCAGCAAAACCAACAGTTAGGGCGCGTCGTCCATGGTCGACCCCGAGTGAACGAGGCCTGCTACCAGTACTGCAACAGCAAGTTCTCTGTTATCTTTTTCATGCACGGGCCGGGGATCATCATCATCATCCATCTCCATCGCCGTGGACGACGGTGGAGCTCCACTCTTTGTCACGAAGGATCGCCAGACGACAGTCTCTGCTCCTGTGTACGATGTCATGGAGCCCCAGTTTGCAGGCGTCAGCATGCTGTCCGTGGAGATTTTGCTGGCTTACCTTGTTTTCTCTTTGCCTCGACTCTCCCCTGCAGGACTGATGCCATCAAGTCAGTTCTTGTGTTTTTGTTCATGTGACCTGATATACTTCAATTTTCTTTTGTTGATCTCTGGGAGCATTTTACGTTGGACAGCTAATTCCTTTAGCATGCTTTCGTTAGTTCTTTTGTCTGTCCGTTTTACTCTGAGAACTCTTTTACTTCAGAACGCAGACGTTATTACAATAATAATGATAATTATTATTATTATCATTTTTATTGTCAATAACAGGAAGCATACCAGGGTGCTGGATGGGACCCACAACACCAATGCCTCACCTCTAATCGGACAATCACCTCCTAGTTCCAGACGCCACACGCACGGGGGGGGGGGGGGGGGTAGAGGAGGTAGGGGAGAGGGCGGAGGGCTGTTCATGAGCGCCATGACTCATTCAAACCCATGGTTCGACTACCCCGTGGTGTGACCACACAGAAAGTGACTGTACATCCAGCTGTCGGCTAAATAACATCAATCTCTCCTTCTGCAGTATTCAGATTCTTCAGAGACAAACAGATGCTGCTAATCCTTGAAATTCTTTATAAACATTAGTTTCAAGTAAGATTAGGAGAGGAAAACATCAACCAAGACATTCAAACCTTTCTAAACAATTTGTTGTTCTTTTTAAACTATGTTTATATGACATATTATACTACTATATTATTATAGTTATGTTATTGTTTATTTCTTGTTATTTTGTTATTGATACATTATACTACTATACTATTATACTTATGTTATTGTCTATTTGTTGTTATTAAATATAGTATACTACTATGCTATTACTGTTATGTTATTGTGTATTTGTTGTTATTGATATATCATACTACTATACTATTACTGTTATGTTATTGTGTATTTGTTGTTATTGATTTATTATACTACTATGTACTACTATGTTATGTATTGTGTATTGTTTATTGATATATTATACTACGATATTATTACTGTTATTATCTATTTGTTGTTATTGATATGTCATACTACTATACTATTACTGTTATGTTATTATGTATTTGTTGTTATTGATACATTATATTATTACACTATTACTGTTATGTTATTGTGTATTTGTTGTTATTGCTCGGGGTTGATGCCTTCGTCTCTCATACTTTTGTAAAGAGCTTGACCAGTAACTCTTACAGGAAATCCAAATTATGTATTTTTCACGGTCATTGTGACCTAGAACGTCTTCGGTTGAAAGAAAGCTTGACGTACACAGAAAACAGTTGTACAAGGTCATGACAATGAAGACAGAATTCAAATTTTGTCGGAATTTATTGAGAAAGTGATGCTCACACACCTTTCCTCAAAAAGTATTTTAGGCATCATTTTTGTATGACCTTGACCTAGGTGCATTGACTTTCAAACTTATGCATATACGACTCCTCAGCAGTCCTCATCTTTGATCTAAAATTTGGCAGAAATCCATCCTGAAACAGCGTTCAAAAATCTTTCTGGGCATATTTTTGTACAGACATAACATACACAGACACAGACACAGACACACGCACAGGCATATAGACATACGCAAATACACACATACAAAGCTTTCTCCAATCAATATGAAGCAATATCACTTTTTTTCCAATGGGCGGAGAGTGGGGGGGGGGATGACAATATGGTATGGACATCTCAGATGTAAATTAATAAAACATTTTTAATGCTGATTTACATTATCTTTTAAGACATCTCACCCAATAAAAATGTCATTTACTTGCCTGGCTTAATCCTATTGTTATCTTTATCTAACTCTCCATCTCATTTCACCTCGAAATGGCAGCACGAGTGTTTCTAGCATTTCAAACCATTTGTATCTTCATTATCAGTATCACACACAATGTGTATGACCACAAAGGAAGTAGTATCACACAAATGTGTATGACCACAAAGGAAGTAGTATCACACATAATGTGTATGACCACAAAGGAAGTAGTATCACACACAATGTGTATGACCACAAAGGAAGTAGTATTCACACATTAATGTGTATGACCACAAAGGAAGTAGTATCACACACAATGTGTATGACCACAAAGGAAGTAGTATCACACACAATGTGTATGACCACAAAGGAAGTAGTATCACACATAAATGTGTATGACCACAAAGGAAGTAGTATCACACACAATGTGTATGACCACAAAGGAAGTAGTATCACACATAATGAGTGATGACCACAAAGCAGATAGTATTACACATAATGTGTATGATCACAAAGGAAGTAGTATTACAATGTGTATGACCACAAAGGAAGTAGTATTACACATAATGTGTATGACCACAAAGGAGGTAGTATTACACATAATGTGTGTGACCACAAAGCGATAGTATTACACATATATGGTATATGATCACAAAGGAAGTAGTATTAAAATGTGTATGACCACAAAGGAAGTAGTATTACACATAATGTGTATGACCACAAAGGAAGTAGTATTACAAATAATGTGTATGACAACAAAGGAAGTAGTATTACACATTATGTGTACGACCACAAGGAAGTAGTATACACATAAGTGTATGACCACAAGAAGTAGTATTACACATAATGATGCACAAAGGAATAGTATACACAATGTGATACACAAGGAAGTAGTATTACACATAATGTGTATGACCACAAAGGAAGTAGTATTAACATAATGTGTATGACACAAAGGAAGTAATTACACATAATGTGTATGACCACAAAGTATATTACACATAATGTGTATGACCACAAAGGAAGTAGTATTACACATAATGTGTATGACCACAAAGGAAGTAGTATTACACATTAATGTGTATGACCAAAAGGAAGTAGTATTACACATAATGTGTATGACACAAAGGAAGTAGTATTACACATAATGTGTCATGACCACAAAGGAAGTAGTATTACACATAATGTGTATGACCAAAAGGAAGTAGTATTACACATAATGTGTATGACCACAAAGGAAGTAGTATTACACATTATGTGCAGACACAAAGAAGTAGTATTACAATAATTGTATGACCACAAAGGAAGTAGTATTACACATAATGTGTATGACCACAAAGGAAGTATATACACATATGTGTAGACAAAGGAAGTAGTATTACACATTATGTGTATGACCACAAAGAAGTATATTACAATATGTTATGACACAAAGGAAGTAGTATTACACATAATGTGTATGCCACAAAGGAAGTAGTATTCCAATGTGTATGACCACAAAGGAAGTAGATTACACATAATGTGTATGACCACAAAGGAAGTAGTATACAATGTGTATGACACAAAGGAATAGTATTACACATAATGTGTAGACACAAAGGAAGTAGTATTACACAATGTGTATGACCACAAAGGAAGTAGTATCACAATGTTATGACCACAAAGAAGTGTATTACACAAATGTGTAGACACAAAGGAAGTAGTTTCACAAAATGTGTATGACCACAAAGGAAGTAGTATTACACATAATGTGTATGACACAAAGGAAGTAGTATTCACATAATGTGTATGACCACAAAGAAGTAGTTTACACATAATGTGTATGACCACAAAGAAGTAGTATTACACATAAGTGTATGACACAAAAAGTAGTATTACACATAATGTGTATGACACAAAGGAGTAGTATTACCATAATGTGTATGACCAAAAGGAAGTAGTATTACACAATGTTATGACACAAAGAAGTAGTATTAACATATGTGTATGACCACAAAGGAAGTAGTATTACACATATGTGTATGACCACAAAGGAAGTAGTATTAACATAATGTGTATGACCACAAAAAGAAACATAGTTATACACAAAAGTGTATACATAATGGATGACAAGATTATTTACACATATGTGTATGACCACAAAGAAGTAGTATTACAATGTGATGACCACAAAGAAGTAGTATTACACATAATGTGTATGACACAAAGGAAGTGTATTACAATAATGTGTAGACACAAAGGAAGTAGTATTACACATATGTGTATGACAAAAGGAGTAGTATTACACATAATGTGTATACACAAAGGAAGTAGTATTACACATAATGTGTTGACCACAAAGAGTAGTATTACACATAATGTTATGACCACAAGGAAGTAGTATTACACATATGTGTATGACCACAAAGGAAGTAGTATTACACATAATGTGTATGACCACAAAGGAGTAGTATTACACATATGTGTATGACCACAAAGGAAGTAGTATTACACATAATGTGTATGACACAAAGGAAGTAATTACAATGTTATGACCACAAAGGAAGTAGTATTACACATAATGTGTATGACCACAAAGGAAGTAGTATTACACATAATGTGTATGACACAAAGGAAGTAGTATTACACATAATGTGTAGACCAAAGGAAGTAGTATTACACAAATGTGTATGACCACAAAGAAGTAGTATTACACATAATGTATGACCACAAAGGAAGTAGTATTCACAAATGTGTATGACCACAAAGAAGTAGTATTACACATAATGTGTAGACCACAAAGGAAGTAGTATTACACATAATGTGTATGACCACAAAGGAAGTATATTACACATAATGTGTATGACACAAGGAAGTAGTATTACACATATGTGATACCAAAGGAAGTAGTATTACACATAATGTGTATGACCACAAAGGAAGTAGTATTACACATAATGTGTATGACCACAAAGGAAGTAGTATTACACAATGTGTATGACCACAAAGGAAGTAGTATTACACATAATGTGTATGACCACAAAGGAAGTAGTATTACACATAATGTGTATGACCACAAAGAAGTAGTATTACACATATGTTATGACCACAAAGGAAGTAGTATTACACAATGTGTATGACCACAAAGGAAGTAGTATTACACATAATGTGTATGACCACAAAGGAAGTAGTATTACACATAATGTGTATGACCACAAGGAAGTAGTATTACACATAATGTGTATTGACCACAAGGAAGTAGTATTACACATAATGTGTATGACCACAAGGAAGTAGTATTACACATAATGTGTATGACACAAAGGAAGTAGTATTACACATAATGTGTATGACCACAAAGGAAGTAGTATTACACATAATGTGTATGACACAAAGGAAGTAGTATTACACATAATGTGTATGACCACAAAGGAAGTAGTATTACCAATGTGTATGACACAAGGAAGTAGTATTAACATAATGTGTATGACCACAAAGGAAGTAGTATTACACATAATGGTATGACCACAAAGGAAGTAGTATATTACACATATGTGTATGACCACAAAGGAAGTAGTATTACACATAATGTGTATGACCACAAAGGAAGTAGTATTACACATATGTGTATGACCACAAAGGAAGTAGTATTACACATAATGTGTATGACCACAAAGGAAGTAGTATTACACAAATGTGTATGACCACAAGGAAGTAGTATTACTAATGTGTATGACCACAAAGGAAGTAGTTTACACATATGTGTATGACCACAAAGGAGTAGTATTACACATAATGTGTATGACCACAAAGGAAGTAGTATTACACATAATGTGTATGACCACAAAGGAAGTAGTATTACACATATGTGTATGACCACAAAGGAAGTAGTATTACACATATGTGTAAGACACAAAGGAAGTAGTATTACACAAATGTGTATGACCACAAAGGAAGTAGTATTACACATAATGTGTATGACCACAAAGGAAGTTAGTATTACACATAATGTGTATGACCACAAAGGAAGTAGTATTACACATAATGTGTATGACCACAAAGGAAGTAGTATTACACATATGTGTATGACCACAAAGGAAGTAGTATTACACATAATGTGTATGACCACAAAGGAAGTGTATTACCATAATGTGTATGACCAAAAGGTTATTAATTGTTATACACATAGGTATTCATTGTTATGACCACAAAGGAAGTAGTATTACACATATTGTATGACCACAAAGATGTAGTATTACACATAATGTGTATGCCACAAAGGAAGTAGTTATTACCATATGTGTATGACCACAAAGGAAGTAGTATTACACATAATGTGTATGACCACAAAGGATATAGTATTCACATATGTGTATGACCACAAAGAAAGTAGTATTAACAATGTGTATGACCACAAAGGAAGTAGTATTACACATAATGTGTATGACCACAAGAAGTAGTATTACATATAATGTGTATGACCACAAAGGAAGTAGTATTACACATAATGTGTATGACAAAGGAGAGCTATGTGTTACACAAGAATGCACAAAGTATGACCACAAAGAAGTAGTATTACACATAATGTGTAGACACAAAGGAAGTAGTATTACACATAATGTGTATGACCACAAAGGAGTAGTTTTACACATAATGTGTATGACCACAAAGAAGTAGTATTACACATATTGTGTATGACACAAAAAGTAGTATTACACATAATGTGTATGACCACAAAAGTATGTATTACAATGTGTATGACACAAAGGAAGTAGTATTACACATAATGTGTATGACACAAAGGAAGTAGTATTACACATAATGTGTAGACCACAAAGGAAGTAGTATTACACATAATGTGTATGACCACAAAGGAAGTAGTATTACACATAATGTGTATGACACAAAGGGATAGTAGAGTAGTTCACATAATGTGTTATGACCACAAGGAAGTAGTATTACACATATGTGTATGACACAAAGGAAGTAGTATTACACATAATGTGTATGACCACAAAAGAAGTAGTATTACAATGTGTATGACCACAAGGAAGTAGTATTACACATATGTGATGACCCAAAGGAAGTAGTATTACACATAATGTGTATGACCACAAGGAAGTAGTATTACACATAATGTGTATGACAAAAGGAAGAGTAGTATTACACATATGTGTATGACCACAAAGGAGATAGTATTACACAATGGTGTACCACAAAGGAAGTAGTATTACACATATGTGTATGACCATCAAAGGAAGTAGTATTACACATTAATGTGTATGACCACAAAGGATAGTAGTATTACACATAATGTGTATGACCACAAAGGAAGTAGTATTACACAAATGTGTTGACACAAAGGGAAGTAGTATTACACATAATGTGTTGTCCAAAGGAGTAGTATTACATATGTATGACCACAATGGAAGTAGTATGTACACATAATGGTATGACCACAAAGGAATAGTATTACACATAATGTGTATGACCACAAAGGAAGTAGTATTACACATAATGTGTATGACCACAAAGGATAGTAGTATTACACATTAATGTGTATGACACAAAGGAAGTAGTATTACACATCATTGTATGACCACAAAGGAAGTAGTATTACATAATGTGTATGACCACAAAGGAAAGTAGTATTACATATGTGTATGACACAAAGGAAGTAGTATTACACATAATGTGTATGACACAAAGGTAATGTTATATTACACATAAAGTGTATGCACAATGGAAGGTAGTATTACACATAATGTGTATGACCACAAAGGAAGTAGTATTACACATAATGTGTATGACCACAAAGGAAGTAACTACATCAATAGCTCTCACCTAAATGACATAATTACTATATTTGTTATGTTATTGTGTATTCTTCTTACTGTTCCGGGTTGACCAGTATTTCTTTACGTTCATCTGCTTTCGTCTCTCATACCTTTATAAAGCCCTTGATCAACTGACAAATAGAGAAATGAATATTTGGTCATAGAATTCATTTTCATAACTTCTTTGATATGGTACATGTTATGGCTCACCTAATTTTAACATGCTTATATTAAATGCCTATCAAGTAATATCATGAAGAGAGTTCTCGAATGTTATATAGAACCGATAATGTTATACGGTTGTGAGGCGTGGACAGTCAAAAAGCAAAGCCAAAACAAGATTGAGTCAGCCCAGATGTGGTTTTTGAGAAGAATGCTGAGAGTTCCCTGGACAGCAAAGAAAACAAACGAGACAGTCTAATGGAGGCAGACACAAGAAATCATTCATAAGGAAGATTAAGAAAAGACAGGCAACATATATAGGCCATTTTATGAGGAAAGGGGAATTGGAGCACCTGGTCACAACAGGAAAGCTGGAGGGAAAGAGAACGCCGAGGTAGACCCGGGGAAAAATACTGGACGGACTTGCAGAGTGGTTGAAGACAGAGAGGTGGAAGATGTGCTTGCGGCAACAAGGGACAGATGCATATGGAGGGCCATGATCGTAAACGCCATGTGTCAAGGCACTGATGATGATGATGATGATGATGATGATGATGATGATGATGATGATGATGATGATGATGATGATGAATGATGATATTACACTCGTAGGATAGCAAGGGCCAGCCGTAAAACAGGTCCAGGGGGACCTACTTGTACTGTCCGTGAGTAATGAGGTGTTTTGAAGTTTTAAGTTTTTGACATAACTTCGCTTTTCTGAAGTGTTCAAATTCTGCAGAGACAAAAAAAAAAGATGTTCCTATGGCGTGAGGGACTTCCAAGAGACGTTCTGTTCTCCTGTTTAGTTTGAAAAAAAAATGTTCATGTCGTTTTGACGTTCATTGTTCACGAATACCTTCCTTGAACGTATAAACAAAGATTAGAAGAAGAAGAAGAAGAGGAGGAGGAGGAGGATGAAGAAAAGAGGAAGAAGAAGAGGAGAGGAGGAGAGAAGAGAAAGAGGAGAGAAGAGAAGAGAAGAAGACACGAACACGAACAAGAAGAACAGAACAAGAAAACACGAAACAGAAGAACAAGAAAGAACAAGAAGAAGAAGAAGACAAGAACACGAACACGAACAAGAGAACAAGAACAAGAAGAACAAAAAACAAGACAAAACGACAA
>CM060311.1:33544591-33554591 GCA_030674185.1 Monoplex corrugatus | reverse complement strand
TGACTCGTGTCATCTGACTGGAAAAAGCTTACTGTTTTTCAAACCTTCTGCATTTATTCTTTTTATATTTTATATATGTAACAGAGTGCCTCGCTCTGTTACGATCTTTCCCCATTTACCTACAACGCTCAAAGGCAACACGGTGTAGCGTGCTTGCCTAGATCAAAAACGCCTTGCATTCTCTTGGCCTAATTATACTGGTATTTCACAGCCTCTGCCTATCCATAGCTATGCATTAATCATTCCAAAGATCAAGCCAGTACATGACGATTGTAGATAACACACTGCTAAACAATTAGCAGATCTACAATGTGTATATGTACTCGAAAGCGGGCTTACGACAAGATTTTGTCGTCATCTCCAGTCAGTATTACGTGGTAGTTTTACAGAACGTAGAGGGGGCCGTCACTAATGTATACATGCTGCCTTCAGCATTATAGAACAATCGCCGTGTAATTGCCGGCGGGAACACTCGGACAATGACCAGCGTCTCACTTGTGTGTACCGACGCGCTGCGTTAAAACTACACACTAAGTGTTGATTGATTAATTAGCCTAGGTGAAAACAACCAATCAGACCTTGCCATCTGAAAGGTTTGAGATTTGAAAATATGACCATCATGCTCTGTTCCCAGAGTACAAATTAACAAGGCGCATCATAGCGTGTGCTTTTCCACCGCCACTCTCATGTCTCACCAGAGGTGCCCTTTCCTGCCACCACCCTTAGTCTCACAGCAGGTGATCAACTTCACGGCGTTACTGTAGTAAGTTCTGGATTTTTATCACTTTATTATAATTTGTCATTTGCAGTAAGCTTAGACTTTAGTGTCTCTTATTTCTTTAGATTCTAGCTCGAGTCTATTGAGTACCGCGCTAGATTTGCAGAATTCGCACAGCGAGAAAGTATGTTTTGATCTAAACGATGTGCTATCTTACAAGATCTGTAGCACTTAGCGTGGTGGCCACCATCGTGAAGATGGAACTGAGGTTTAAGTGTAATAACCACTATAGATTTAGCCCCTATTTTCATGTGGCTATTGTAGGACTATGGACAACCATATTCTGCCAAAAGCCAAGATACAAGGCATTGTTGTGCAGAGGAAGAGTATTTTATACTTGACAAGGTTGTATTTTTACATACTGACATGATGACTGATGAAACACGTGCTCAGCGAATTGATCCAATTGTTGTATCCCTTGTCTGCTCAGCACCACTGCTAATCATTATTAATATAGAATGTTGCTTTGATGACATAGCTTAACTAGTAATATGCTATGCTATTGTGTCATCACTATCTCTAGCACTAGACATAGAATTACACATAACTACATTGAGCAAATATTTAATGGATGACTCAAGTGTGTTGACTGCTATTCAATAAGGTAGACCTACTGTTTGTGACGACAGCTCCCATAGTCAAATACTATGTTTGTCGTCACCACTGAATATTAACTGTCCAATAGCTGCCCACTCAGATGTTATGTTACAACTTACTCAGCCCATGGCAGCCAAACAGCTTAATATGACTGTGCATGATTTTGCCAGTACATTATTGAAAGTCTACTCTATGCTAAGGCTATCGAACAAGCAGTATGGTAGTTTACCCTCAACTTATCAAAGGGTTACTCAATGTCACCAATTATTTGTTGCATGTTTACAAATGCTAGTGCTTTTGTTTGTAAATGTAGACATCTTCTGTTAGAAGGTAGTAGTTCACTCTTGTACATTGACATTGTTATTTCACAAAATGTGTACTTTGTCATTGTATTTATGAAACCTATTTTGTGTCTTACAGGCACTGTCTTCTTTGACTGTCTTCTTTCAGTCTTCTTCCTTCTTACCTGTCTCCTTCCTCGTCTTCTTTTCTCAATAATAAAGAGTCAAGTAGCGAAACGAGGACTTGTCTTTTGATTGAGAGACTTCCCTTTCTGCTCTGGATACAAAGGACCACCACAGCAACCATCACCAAACCCCTTAACCCACTCACACCATCTCACCTAGCGCTGCGAAGCATCACCATAACACCCTCCCCCCCCCCCCCCTTACCGCTCGACCTATCACATATAGTTTGTCTTTGAGCTTGGATTGAACTTTAGAGCTTGTTCAAGAGGAGTTTGATGCGCTTTGACGATTCCTATATGCAATCCACCCAAATCTGTCAGCGATGATCTGGCAAGTTCCTTAAACCTGCACAAAATCCTATGATATGCTGGCAAGATACTGAAATAAGGAAAGGGAAGAAGGGTTCTGTAAAACACTAAGCTGACAAGATGGGCAACGAGCAAGTTTTAGATAGACAGATAGATAGATAGACAGATAGATATCGATACACAAGTATAGATATAGTTATAGATGTACATAAGGATATAGATAGAGAAATAGACATAGATCATATTTCTAATTTTACTGGTATTTTATTCAGTGTTTAAATATCTTAGTTTGTGTATGTTTGATGGTATATTTCCTTTTACTATTTTAGTAGTATTGGTGGTCGGTTTTTTTGTTTTTTGTTTAGTTTAGTTGCTTTTTTCTTTCTTTCTTTCTTTCTTTCTTTCTTTCTGTCTTTCTTTGCTTGCTTGCTTGCTTGCTTGCTTGCTTGCTTGTTAATTTATTTGTTTGTTTGCTTGCTTGTTTGCTTGTATGTATGTTTGTTTGTTCGTTTGTTTGTCTGCTTGTTTGTTTGTTTTTTGGAATGGTAGTTTGTGTTGTCATTATTGTTTTAAAATGTCAATACAACAATGGTGTTTACCTGACAGTAAATGGTTCATCGTGAAGTGGATGCTACTGCTGGCAAGTGACAAAAACGTTTTCTGGTGTAGAGCGATTCGCTTACAGAAAATGACTTCCTGACAATATCAGATGATTTCTGTTTGTGAATGTGTGTGTGTGTGTGTTTCTGTATGTGTGTGTGTATGTATGTGTGTGTGCGTGCGTGTATGTATGTGTGTGTGTTGTGTGTGTGTGTTTGTGTGTGTGTCTGTGTATGTGTGTGTGTGTGTGTCCGTGTATGTGTGTGTGTCCGTGTGTGCGTGAGTGTTCATGATCGCGCACGCGGTGTGTGTGTATGTGTGTTGGTGTTCGTGTGTGTGAGAGTGTGTGTGTGCGTGTGTTATGTTTGTGATTATGTGTGCGTGTTCTTGTGGGCAAGGAGTGCGTTCAAGTATGTCTGGGTGTGTGTTTACACGTGCGCCCGTGCGTATGCTTGTATGTATACGTTTGCGCGAGCGCGCGCGCGCGCGCATGTGTGTGTATGTGTGTGTGTGTGTGTGTATGCACGTAAGTGTGCATGTGTACATGTGCGAGAGTATACTCGTGTGTGTGATTGAGTGCTTGCGAGCGTGTGCACGTGTGTGTATTCATGCAAATACGCGTGTGAGTGTGTGCGCGTGCAAGCGCGTGCGCGTGTGTGTGTGTATGTGTGTGTGCGTGTATGTGTGTGTGAGTGTGTGTGTGTGTGTTTGTGTGTGTGTTTGTGTGTGTGTGTATGTGTGTGCGTGTTTGTGTGCGTGTGATGCCAAATGAACTTCATTTTCGTTGTGTAAAGCAGAGGCAACGATACCAGGAGGATGACATTTACGCAAACGTTTTGTTTGGCCAATAAAGACATCATTCAGCACGCACCGCTTATGATCAAGGAAGACTTATGTGTCATTTTCTGTTATTACCAGGCCCAAGTGTTGGCATAGCATAACATGCATACGAAGGCATCTTTAAGCGTTGGATGAATCTGTATACCACCAGTGCTTTGTTTTCAGACATCGTCAAAAGGAGGGAAGGAGAGAGAGACAGAGACAGAGACTGAATGAGACAGACAGAGAGAGATAGACTGACAGACAGAGACAGACAGAGACAGTGATACAGAGAGAACGAGACAGACAGACAGACAGACACAGAGAGAGATAAAGTGTGTGTGTGTGTGTGTGTGTGTGTGTGTGTGAGTGTGTGTGTGTGTATTTGTGCCTGAGCGAGTATATGCTTTGTGCTTGCGTGAGTGTGTGTGTGTGTGTGCGTGTATGTGTGTGTGTGTGTCTGTGTGTTTGTTTGCGGGTGAGCGTGTGTGTGTGTGCTTGTTTTTGAGTGAGTGTGTGTGTGTATGTGTGTGTGTTTGTTTGTGAGTGTGTGTGTATGGGTGTATGTGTGTGAGTGTGTGTGCTTGTTTTTGAGTGAGTGTGTGTGTGTATGGTGTGTGTGTTTGTTTGTGAGTGTGTGTGTATGTGTGTGAGTGTGTGTGTGTGTTTGCGAGTGAGTGTGTGTGTATATGTGTGTGTGTATGTGTGTGTGTGTTTGTTATTGAGTGAGTGTGTGTGTGTGTGTGTATGTGTGTGTTTGTTTGTGAGTGTGTGTGTGTATGTGTGTGTGTGTGTGTGTGTGTATTCGTGCATACATACCCATCACAGACGAACTATACAGATTGTACAGCAGCATAATACCTGCACTGTATGACCCAGACAATGTACTGCTGAGACCACTTCGCGAAAGGATAGGAAGAGACACAGAGAGAGGGAAAGAGACAGTGACAGACAGAGAGACACAGAGAGACAGAGACAGAGAAAAGAGAGAGAGAGAGCGCGAGAGAGACAGAAAGAGAGAGGCCAGACAAGGAAACAGCAGAGAGAAGGAACCGTTGAACCAGTTTCCGTGACTTTGTGTGTGTTGTGTGTGTGTGTGTTGTGTCGTGTGTGTCTGTGTGTATGTGATGTGTGTGTTTTGCGTGTGTCGTGCTGTGTGTGTGTGTGTGATGTATGCGTGTGTATGTGTGTGCGTCTGTATGTGTGTGTGGGGGGTATGGTGTGATTATGTGTGTGTCGTTGTGTGTGTGTGTTGTGTGTGTGTTGTGGTGTGTGATGTTGTGTGTGTGTTGTTTTCTGTGTGTGTGTGTGTGTGTGGGGTGTGGAGGTATATATATATATGTGTGTGTTGGTGTGTGTAGGGGTATATGTGTGTGTGTTTTATCTGTGTTGGCGTGTGTGTGTTTGCGTGTGTATCTGTGTGTGTGTGTGTATCTGTGTGTTGTGTTGTGTGTGTGTAGGGTGTTGTGTGTGTGTGTAGGTTTGGTTTGGTGTGTTTCGTTGTGTGTTGTGTGTGGTGTGTGTGTTTGCGTGTGTATCTGTGTGTGTGGGGGTATCTGTGTTATGCTGTGTGTGTGTTGTGTTGGTGTGTAGGTTTTTGTATGTTGTGTAGGGTTTGTGTGTGTGTTTGGTGTATCTGGTTTTGGTGGTGTTGGTTGGTTGGTGTTAATTTTGTTTGTTTTGCTGTGCTTTCTTTGTGTTGTTGACCTGTTTTCTTTTCGTTCACATGTTTGTTTGTTTGTTTGTTTGTTTTGCTTTTTTTGTTTTGTTTTGTGTTTGTGTTTGTTTTTTGTTTTGTTTTGTTTTGTTTTGCTATTGTTTTTTTGAAAGGGTGCTTATTTTTGATGATTTTCTTCGACTGTTGTGTGTGTATGTTTTCAGTGACTTTGTGTCTAAAAAGACAACTCAATGCAAGGGGAAATGTTACAAGATCTTGCACACAAGCCCCATACACATACATACACTGAACTTTGATGGATGAGTCAGCGACATTTTCCAACACAAAAAGAAAACTGATATTATCATTCTCAGCCTTTGCATACGTAACATCCCAGGTCTTTTTTTTTTTAAATATCAGGAGGAATATACATGCATAATCGTTGTTTTATTCATGCTAACGAACACATACATGATCGCAAATTATGCTAGTCCATTCTTGCACAAGCACAGTCTGAATAGGCCTATGAACGGTTTACGATAATCAGAAAACAGTTTTTTTAGCTTGCCAGAAAGAATCGCATGCAATGCAGAAAAGACTTACTTGATTTTCTCAGAAAATCGGTCAGTTGACTTGGAACACAAAAGTGGTGGTTGTTCGTGTTGTACACACACGTGAGGTTTTCAATGGTTTTGCACTGAATGTATGGTTAACAGTGATACACAGAAAGGAGTCGGTATGGTTAGGCATAGGATGTGACCGCTCAGAATTACCAGTTGACTGTCGTCTTTTGCACACAGCTCGCCTTTTATAGGCCCTATACAGAGTCTCTTCTGTTCGCCTTGTCTCTCTCTCTCTCTCTCTCTCTCTCTCTCTCTCTCTCTCTCTCTCTCTATCTATCTATCTATCTATCTATCTCTCTGTCTCTCTGTGTCTCTCTGTGTCTCTTTCTGTCTCTCTGTCTCTCTCTCTGTCTCTCTCTCTCTGTCTCTCTCTCTGTCTCTCTGTCTCTCTCTGTCTCTCTCTCTCTCTGTCTCTCTGTTTCTCTCTCTGTCTCTCTCTCTCTCTGTCTCTCTCTCTTCTCTCTCTCTCTCTCTCTCTCTCTCCCCTTCCCTCTCATTGTGGCGTTCTTACTGCGTATGTTCGCTCTCTTGTTTACAAGTGGCCTCTCTGTGAATGTAAGACTTATTAATGGTTCATTGTTGATTTCGTTTATGTAACGATAACAGTCGTGTCTGGGGCATGCTTGCTGCACTTGACATGACTAGAACACTTAAACTTTCAATCGAGTAAATATCGCTGACAAAATATAAAAAGAAAATAAGTATTTGGAACAATAATAACACGAGTATTAGGACATATATGTTGTTTGGTCTTTTCTTTTGCTACATTCTTTGTTACAATGCTGTTTAAAGAGTATAAAGTTTGCGCTGGCTACCATAACGGGCATTTCCTCGACGTACAATCGTTCTGAAAAAGATAATGTTACAATAATTAACATATTGTGTATTCGTCAAAAACTGTTAAGCATCAGAAGAATATCGATTAGATCTGTATTTTCTTCTTCTTTTCTGTGAAATCACAACTGTTCTAAAGCACAGGTTAGAAATATGGCTGTGATACATACACTTTATGCTGTTTCGTTCAGTTGTACGTTGAAATCAAACACTTGTATAGAAAATTGACTACTCACGATTTATATGTGTTTACGAGTTGCACAATGTCTTTTAAAGGCATTGTGTGTGTGTGGTGTGTGTGTGTGTGTGTGTGTGTGTGTGTGTGTGTGTGTGTGTGTGTGTGTGTGTGTGTGTGTGTGTTTGTGTTTATGTGTGTGTGTGTGTGTGTGTGTGTGTGCGGTCTTTGATTTAATGTCTATTCACTAAAGTGATTTTAGTGTGTATGTGTATGTGTGTGTGTTTGTGTGTGTGTGTGCGTGTGTGTTGTGTGTGTGTGTTGTGTGTGTAATGATATGTGTGTGTGCAATGTGTGTGCGTGTGTGCGTGTGTGTGTGTGTAATTATGTGTGTGTGTGTGTGTGTATTATGTGTGTGCTGGTGGTGCGCGCGCGCGTGTGTGTGTGTGTGATGTGTGTGTGTGTGTGTGTGTGTGTGTGTGTGTGTGTGTGTGTGTGTGCGTGTGTCCACAGCTGACGAAACAGCCCTCAAACAATTTTGTTTCCTTCTTTATAATTATACAAAACTGGCCTAGCCGCCATTCATGAGATCCTTTCATGTTCAATTCCAATAATCAAATTTTTGAAAAAAATGTTTTATTCATTAAGCTTTTGCATGAGAAGACCAAAACATTGCATCACCCTCAAACGCCGCCAAAATTTAATAGACCATCGCACATAGGCAGTCTGATACATAGGCACCCTTATTTGTGCTCATTTTTTAAAATTCAAACTTATACAAGCACCTTTATGGTCGCAGAAGCTGAGACAAATTTTACTATAGCTATGATGATGCTGACGACGGGGGGGATAAAAACCATGATGCTGTCACAACATCAATGGATGGATCTCTTGACCTTTAGTGAAATGAAGTAAATGCAAAATCTAGAATGATTAAGGTCTGCACCAAGTGTGAGTCCTTTAATTTAAGGATTTTATCCAGCTACTTACTCAAGTAAAGTTCCATCTAAAAGTACTGGTGATCTTCCTAACTTGAACAATGCTATGAGTCTGACATAATTTGCTCCGCTTCTTTGCCAACCTACATCGACTCAGCAATCGAAAGACATAATACACACAGAGTTCAGACGAGAAGAAGAAACCTCTCAGACTTCATGACTAGGAAATAGTCTCACAGAAGTCCACAACATAAGATCATGCCTTTTTTCCTTGGTTTATTCTGATACATTAACTCACTCACACACATTATCCTAACGCCTAGCCCTATAATGTCTACCTAACAAAAGTATAAAATAAAACGTGGGTCACGTACCTGTAAGGTAGCTTGGAAACTGGTTCTCCCGTTAGACAACAGCAACAACAAGACTACTTGCTTTTATAGAAGGGGGAATCAGGTAAGGACGCTTTCTTTCCCTGACCATCAATATGTCAGTTGTCATAGCTGTCCGCGTCCCTAAAGCCTGACTTGGAAAATGGAGTGACTCAACTCTTTGTTTTTAGAAGGGGGATTCAGGTAAGGACGCTTTCCCTTCCTGACCATCAATGTGTCGGCTGTCATTAGCTGTCCACATCCATAAAGCCTGACTTGAAAAATGGAGTGACTGGACTTGTAATCGTGGCATGGTGGCTATAGCTAATGTTACCCTCGGTCATTTAATACGCCTTTATCAGAAGTCAAATTTGGACGGTGACTTATACTGCCACGCGTCACCTCCTTAGAACCTGTCCAACTCCCCAAAGTGGAGAATAATGGACAACTGGCAGTTGGCGTTATTTCCTTTGCCATGGCTTCTGGTCAGTGGTGTGGTCACTTCACAGGTCTATGGTATGATCCATCAATTCTGTCTCAATGCATCTGTCGCCCTAAGGAATTCCTGTGATAATGATATGGAGTTCCATCCAGGACTGAAACTACCTGACAGGGCTGTACTCATCGCTTACCATCATAATATATCGTGACCTCAACCAGGCCCGAGAAATACTGACACCTGCGATGTTGGTCAGGGGAAGGAATTTGAGTGGCAACCTCAGTGGTGCGTCCTTGTAGGGGATGAGACTCGACCGCGTGGTCCCTGTCTTCCCAATGAGCCCATAGCACACCCAACTGTGAGTGGGAGGAGCCGGTTAGGATCTGAAAAATCCCACAATGATTTTGACAGGACCGATGGGGATTCGAATCCACAATTATCCGTTGCGCTAAGCTACTGCATCATGGCCACTCATCATCATCAAGTGCCTTGCCACATGGCGTTGGCGATCATGGCCCTCCATATGTTTCTATCCCTTGTTGCCGCAAGCATCTTCCACCCTCTCTGTCCTGAGTCACCCTGCAAGTCCGTCCATTATTTTCTCCCTGGGTCTACCTGGTGTTCTTTCCCTCCAGCTTTCCTGTTGTGACCAGGTGCTCCAATTCCCCTTTCCTCATAAAATGGCCTATAAATGTTGCCTGTCTTTTCCTAATCTTCCTTATGAATGGTCTACTTGTGTATGCCTCCATCAAGACTGTCTCGTTTGTTTTCTTTGCTGTCCATGGAACTCTCAACATTCTTCTTAGAAACCACATCTCAGGCTGCCTCAATCTCGTTCTGGCTTTGCTTGTTGACTGTCCACGCCTCGCAACCATACAACAGTATTGGTTCTATATAACATTCAAGAACTCTCTTCCTGATGTTAATTGATAGGCATTTGTTGGTAAGAATGCTTTTCATCTTCTTGAATGCTGTTTTGGCTTGGCTTATTCTGCTGGCTATTTCTGATGTGCATCCTTCCGTCTGGTGAGATGAGCGTTCCCAGATATTTAAACTTATCAACCTGTGTCAAGGTTGTGCCGTTTGCTGTTATTTTGCATGAGGGGATCATGGCCACTGGTGCCCCCCCCCCCCCCCCAAATTTCAACTTGTGTATATCACATTTGTGGATCCTGTTGTGCAGCGCTCTGGTCAGCTTAGCATTCAATTTTATTCAAGGGATGCTTTCTCCCGTGAGAATGCTGGGGACTCTTTCAATATAAATAGTTTCCCCACTTTCTGGAAATTCTGTGCTGGAAATTTCCTCTTTTCTGTCACTCTCTTTGTTTCTTCCTTCCTCCTTTGCTTTCTGTCATTTGTTCCTATTATTTTCTGCCTTGCTGGTCCATTCATCT
>CM060311.1:33524591-33539591 GCA_030674185.1 Monoplex corrugatus | reverse complement strand
GAAGGCATTGTTAATGAGACACATATTGAAGGAAAGTCGTCTTTCTAGCCATCAACTGCCTGTTATAAAGATTCATCAGTTTCATCACAAGAACAACAAGACGTTGTGTAGGCATCATAGGACCGACAGGAAAATTCACAGAAGACATGCTTTGACTCCAAGAAAGAAGTTTTCGTTCGTCATTTCTTTTAATGTGTATTCACATATGTACTTTTAGACAAAAAAGTAAATAAACAAATAAGATAAGATAAAAAGGTGTCTATGGGGTGGAGGACTCTACGAAATCATGAAGGCATGCATGGTATCATATGAGGTAATATCAAACAATTTAAAGAAAGTTTTTCCTCCCAAGCCCTACAAACATATTGGGATTCATAAAATGTCTGTAATGTCACCTGTCGCCGTGGTGTAGTGGTTAACGTAACGGACTACCGACTGAAAGGTTGTGGTTTCGCATCCCCATCAGTACCTTCAAAATCATTGTGAGATTTTTCGGCTCTAACCGGCTCCTACCCAGAGTTGGGCGTGCTATGGGCTCATTGGGAAGATTGGAACCACACAATCGAGTCTCATACACCTCACAGATGCGTCATTGAGGGTGTTGCTCAAATCTTCTGACCAACACCGCAGGTGTCTGTATCTCTCGGGTCTGGTTAACGCCAGGATATATTATGATAGTAAGCGTAGAGTACAACCCTGTCACGCAGTCTCAATCCTAGATGGAGCTCCATAGCATCATGATCATCATCCACATCGACATCATCATCATCGCATAATAAAAACTGTTCCAGCTTCTGTGGCCATTAAAGTGGCGTAGAAAATGGGACGAAAAAAAAAAGGTGAGCACAAAGGTAACCTCTCTGAGTGCAATGATCCTAAAAATATTTTTTTAAATGTCTGTAATGTCTGTATCAAACATTCATTTTCTGTGGTGTCTGTGTCCAGCAAGCAAAAAGCGATGCTGGCACTCTCGTCATCAACATTTCCCAAGGAAAATGTGTAGCTGTTCACAAAACAGATGTTCTTGGAAAGGTTTGTCACGCAGCTCATCCTAGATGAAACTCCATAGCATCATGGTTCTCATTCATATCGTCATCATCATTAGCATTGTGAAAACTATCCGAGCTTCTGTGGCTATTTCGGAGGCATAGAAAATAGGACAAAAAAGAGTTCAGTTCTAAGGAAAACATGCTAAATGCCATGATTCTAAAATCAAACTTTTGTTGGAAATAACAAAGAAATAAGAAGGAAGCAGGGAGAATTTTTATAATATTAATTAAAGGACATAACTCTTGAGAATTATCTCCCATGTTGTACTTCTCAAATCTAACACCCATTCAGCTAGCATACAAAGTACAAAAACAGTAAGCTCAGAACACACACACACACACACACACACACACACACACACACACACACACACACACACACACACACACACACCCGTCTAATATCACTTATAGTGAAAAGACGTTAAATCAAAGAACGAACGAACGAACACACACACATTACACACACACACACACACACACACACACACACACACACACACCACACACACACACACACACACACACACACACACACACACACACACACACACACACACACACACACACACACACACTGTGTGTGTGTTCTGAGCTTACTGTTTTTGTACTTTGTATCTGCTTCTATCCTAGCTGAATGGGTAGCGCAAACTGTGTTAGATTTGAGCAGTACAACATGGGAGATAATTCTCAAGAGTTATGTCCTTTGATTAATATTTTGTTGGAAAAAACACACATGTGGTGGTGCTTCTTCGGTACACACGTCAGACTACAATGCCCTTTTTTTTTCTTCGTGTGAACAAAACACAAACACCAAGAAATTGACATGTAAGGACCGTCCAGTGGCCGCTGCAAAAGCTTGGACCAGAGACCTGTCAGCTGCATTCTTTTATCCATACACGAAATGGCTCTGATTCCCGCGTGGGGATGCCGGGCTCTTTCAGTATAAATAGTATACTCACCTTCTGGAAACTATGTGCCAGAAACTTCCTCTTTTCTGTCACTCTCTTTGTTTCTGCCTCATTCGTTTGCTTTCTGACATTTCTTCCTATCATTTTCTGCCTTGCTGGTCTATTCACCTGTCTGTATGTGTTCAGTATAGTCTTACGTACTTTCTCTTGGGTCTGACAATAATGTTACATGTATTAGTGCATTTTTGGCTCTATGGAAGTGAGATATGAGAAGGCGGTTTCAGGTAATTTAGGCCCGTTTTTATATGTGCTTAGTGACCTTGTTGTGTTTAGATTTGTATTCAGGTGTGTTTTTTTAAATCCCCTGTATCATAAATTGGTTGGAGTGGTCAACATCAGGGGCATCTTCTTAAATTATGTGCGCAAATGAATTGATATGTGTACCTAGTTTTCTTTTCCTTTTTTTTCTTCTTGCACTATTGTGTGTGTTGAAACGGTTACAGCCCTGACAGGCTCTACGCAGTCGGCTGGGCTTTAAACAACGATAAGAATAGGAATAAAAATGGTTCTGATGCTACGTCACGGCTTTTTAACATAGGAAAAGGTGTGCCACTGAGAAAAAAAAACTAATAAAATTCCAAAGTTTAGGACACAGTCATATACCGTCTGCAGAGCAGAAATCTGGCAGGATGCAATCATTAAAAGCTGGGGAGAAGGCGCTGGTTTGGCTCTATAATGGTTGTATCACAGAACATCCTCAGGTAGAAACAGGCCCATACCTGTACTTCAGTCTGAGACAAGATGTTGACAATGTCTGGCAAGGCAGACAAACTAGCCTCTAGATTGAAAGCTTAAGATTAAACAACGTAGAACCCCTCAAGTAGAAACAGGCCCATACCTGTACTTCAGTCTGAGACAAGATGTTGACAATGTCTGGCAAGCCAAACAAACTAGCCTCTCCACTGAAGGCTTAAGATTAATCAACATCTAGCAGCACAGCCATCACACTTATATTAGACTATAAAAGAGACACTTAAACAATAGAGGCAGGTGTACATGTACATACAGCTCTATTGGGATGTTTTCGAGGATCGCCCCAGTGACAACACCTTCGAAACTCTCCACTACCAGCGCTTTTCGTGAGAAGATGTTATCATGGGTCCCCTCTGTTCAGACCCAAAGCTTTCATCCTACTGGTCATCATCATCATCATCAGGTGCCCTGCTGCATGGCGTTGGCGACCATGGACTTCCAACCATCTCTATCTCTCGTTGCTCCTAGCATCTCACCCACCCTCCTCATCCCCAGCCACTCTGCAAGTCCGTCCAGCATTCTCTCCCTGGGTCTACCTGGCGCTCTCTTTCCCTCCAGCTTTCCCGTTGTGACCAGGTGTGGTGATTCGTGAAATTATCCTACTGGTGCTGTGGCAAAATGACACAGCTTGTGTGTATATCTCCTAGTTCAGGTACGTATATAATGTGCTGTTGTCATTTAAATGTGTGTGTGTGCATGTGTGTATATGTGTGTGTGTGTATGTGTATATGTGTGTGTATGTGTGTGTGTGTGTATGTGTGTGTTTATGTGTATGTGAGTGTGTGTGTTTGTGTGTGTGTGAGTGTGTGTGTGTGTGTGTGTGTGTGTGTGTGTGTGTGTGTGTGTGTGTGATTGTGTGTGTGTATGTGTATGGTGTGTGTCTGTGTGTGTATGTGTGTGTATGTATGCGTGTGAGTGTATGCGTGTGTGTGTGTGTGCATGTGTGTGTGTGTCTCTGTGTGTGCGTACACGTGTGTGTGTGTGTGTGTGTGTGTGTGTGTATGTGTGTGTGTGTGTGTGTGTGTGTGTGTGTGTGTGTGTGTGTCTGTGAAGTGGCTTGCACAACAGTAACTTTAACAATAAATACCTGGTCAAAGTGGGACTGAAATAGTAGTCCTCGCATACACTATGTGTGGTAGGACTTTAAGCCTCAATCTAATGAATGAAAATGAATGACTGAAATAGAGGTGAAAGAGTAAAGTCTGTCAGTGCCCGAATCACGCCACATGAATGTCATTTGTTCGTTTGAATGCATTTACAATAACAGCGTAATAAAGACGACATTTAATTTCAGGAACAGATCAACACATCAGACCCGGAGATCTGGGGGGATAGCAGCCGACATGTGAACGGCTGGAACCACAGTTAACTGATCTTCTGTAAGTTTTCGGCACATTTTTTAGAAAATTTCGCCTTCACTTTCCTTTTATGGTTATTGCGTCATCGAATTTGTGTCAGGCATTTCGAAAGCATTCCATCGAAATTCTACTTGTGTATTTTTGGAATATTCCGCAGGGGGGAAAAAATGTGGAAATCGGATATCTAGTGACGTCATATCGGCTTGATAAGTGGCCTATTTTGGTTGTTTTGCTTTTCAGTTATTTTTAGGTATTTTACAGGTGGACTAACTGTCTTATTCATTTAACCCAGAAGCATTACTACTATTGCGGTTATTTTCTTTACTCAGTATTGTACTTTTTTTCCTTATCGTTTACAGACCAGACTATCAGTAATTAGTGTTTGTAGCTTAGTCTTCTTTTTCATTTATCATGCTTCCGGCTCCAGTTCACTGATACATTTGTATCTCTCTCTCTCTCTCTCTCTCTCTCTCTCTGTCTCTCTCTCTTTCTCTCTCTCGCTCTCTCTTTCTCTTTCTCTTTCTCTCTCTCTCTCTCTCTTTCTGTCTCTGTCTCTGTCTCTCTGTGTGTCTGTCTGTGTGTCTGTCTGTCTCTCGCTCTCTTTCTTTCTCTTTTCTCTGTCTACACACACACTCTTTCTCTACTCTCTCTCGCTCTCTCTCTGTCTCTATCTGTCTCTCTCTTTCTCTCTCTCTCTCTCTCTCTTTCTCTCTCTCTCTTCTCTCTCTCTCTCTCTCTCTCTCTCTCTCTCTCTCTCTCTCTCTCTCTCTCTCTCTCTCTCTCTGTCTCCAACCCTTCGTCTGTTGATACGACTGGTGTTTCAATTTTGAATTGTTTTCATGGTTTTGAGCGAGTACAATTTATTTGTCTTAGTTTAGATCTTCCACAAGCATTCTATTGGTAAGTATATTGGTGAAGACTCTCCATAGAGGACGACTGCATGTATACAAGAAAAAAAAAGAAGCATTACTCTGCTTATGACACAAGAACGGCGTAAAAAGATATGGCATCAAAAACAATGCCATCAAAAAAACAGAAAACAAAAAAAAAAAGAGAAACATTGATTTATTTGACACGACCGCACGCGCACGCGCACGCGCACACGCACACGCACACGCACGCACACACATATATACACACACATTTGCACGCGCGCACTTTTTCCCCTTCTGTTGAGAAATTATCTCCATTCTGTTATTTCAAAGAAGATTAATTAAAAGACAAAAAAAAAAAAATGCTGTCTGTGACATTTGATTATCCAACACTGACACTGTAAGGGTTTGTTGAATGTAGGCTCTGCATCTGCTGTTGTGTATGTATGATGGCGATAAACGAAAGGAATAACATATATTATGTCATCATCATCATCATCATCATCATCATCGTCGTCATCATCATCATCATCATCATCATCATCGTCATCCTCATCTTCATGTGCCATGCCGCACGGTGTTGGCGATCATGGCCCGCCCTACGAATCTACCCTTTGTCACTGCAAGTATATCCCCCTACTCTTTCTGTCCCCACTCACACTTCAAAACTGTTTAATATCTTTTCCCTGGGTTTACCTGCTGCTTTTTTTCCCTTCAGCTTTCATGTTGTGACTAGGAGCTCAAATTTCACTCGCTTCATAAAGTGTCTTTTACATGTTGCTAGTCTTTCCTTAATCTTCTTCACTGATTTTTTCCTTTTTTTGTTTTGTTTTGTATTTGCTTCTTTCAAGACTCTCTCTCTCTCTCTCTCTCTTTCTCTCTCTCTCTTTTCTCTCTTTCTCTCTCTCTCCCTCTTTCTCTCTCCCTCCCTCTCTCTCTTTCTCTCTATCTCTCTCTCCCTCCCCTCTCTCTCTCCCCCTCTCTCTCTCTTCTTTTCTCTTCTCTCTCTTCTCTCTCTGCACACACACACACACACTCTCTCTGTCTACTGTCTCTCTCTCTTTTCAGTACGTTGAACTTGTAAAACTCTTCTTAGAAACGGCATTTCAGCCACCTTAATCTTGTTCTGACTTAGCTTGCTGATTGTCCAAGCTTCGCATCTGTACAACATCTTTTATTCATACATACATACATATATATATATGTATATGTATATATATATATACATACATACATATGTGTGTGTGTGTGTCAATATATATACACACACACACACATATATATATATATATATATATATATATATATATATATAATATATACGTAAGTGTATATATTATACACATTTATATGTATATATGTGTGTGTGTGCGTGCGTGCGTGCGTGCGTGTGTGTGTGTGTGCGTGCGCGCACGCGCGTGTGTGTGTATGTGTACATATATATACACATATATATATTATATATATATATTGTGTGTTGTGTGTGTGTGTGTGTGTGTGTGTGTGTGTGTGTGTGTGTGTGTGTGTGTGTGTGTGTGTGTGTGTGTGTGTGTGTGTGTGTGTGTTGAGTTTTCCATCAACGCATTATGTTACATTGCAGGACGACACATTACTTCACATTATAAAGCAAAACGTTACCTAACATCATAGAGTAACACGTAACCTCACATAACAAAGCAACATATTACTTCATACTACAAAGCAAAACGTTACCTAACATCATATAGTAACACGTAACCTCACATTACAAAGCAACATATTACTTCACACTACAAAGCAAAACGTTACCTAACATCATATAGTAACACGTAACCTCACATAACAAAGCAACATATTACTTCACACTACAAAGCAAAACGTTACCTAACATCATATAGTAACACGTAACCTCACATAACAAAGCAACATATTACTTCACACTACAAAGCAAAACGTTACCTAACATCATATAGTAACACGTAACCTCACATAACAAAGCAACATACTACTTCACACTACAAAGCAAAACGTTACCTAACATCATATAGTAACACGTAACCTCACATCACAAAGCAACATATTACTTCACACTACAAAGCAAAACGTTACCTAACATCATATAGTAACACGTAACCTCACATCACAAAGCAACATATTACTTCACACTACAAAGCAAAACGTTACCTAACATCATATAGTAACACGTAACCTCACATCACAAAGCAACATATTACTTCACACTCCAAAGCAAAACTTTACCTAACACCATATAGTAACACGTAACCTCACATCACAATGCAACATATTACTTTATAAAGCAACAACGTTGCATCACATTACAAAGCAACACATTACACCAAATTACAAAAATACAAATTACATTACATTGTCAATGTTCATGGATGTTCATCGGATGTTTGACCCACAGGGAGGATATAAGGCACTTCACAGAAGCTTGACCGCACCAGCGGTTGAATAAACTCTTGCTGTCAAATTACACATGTTTCTGTTAGACCATAGACTTGGAGAGCAAGGGACTGTCCTCTGCAGCCTTTCCTTCAGCAGGGGCTTAGCATTTTCATTAAGCGAAACTCCGTCAGGAGTGTGAAGTTCTACCGATTCCAATTGTGATTATAGAAACAATAGGTTGAGTTTTCGTTGTACTGTTCATAAAGGGACTGATCCATCGTCAGGCACTCGTCACACGACAAGCTTTTAATGTGTTGTTCGTTCCCAGGAGAACCAGATAAGAAAAACAACGTCATCATCATCAGGTGCCTTGCCACATGGCTTTGGCGATCATGGCCTTTCCATCTGTTTCTATCCCTTGTTGCCTCAAGCATCTCTTCCACCCTCTTTGTCATCAGCCACTCCGCAAGTCCGTCCAATATCTAAAACAACGTCAGCTTCCTAAAACGTCTTCTTCTTCTTCTTCTTCCAGGGAAGTGACCGCAATCAAACAGTTGATTATTCTGTCACTTTGGGAGAGGTCGGAAGCATGTGAGAAAAAAAAAGCCTATTTAGAGAGTTTGGAGGCCCTTGACACAAAGGTGTCGATGGTTGTGGCCTCCACGACGCTCTGGGGCAGGCGGTTCCAGTCGCGGATTGTTCGTGGTAGAAAAGTCTGTTGTTGGTATTGTGTGCGGCATCTCGGTTGGTTATATTGATGGTCGTGGCCTCTCCTCTGGCGGGCTATGGCAGGCTCCATCCTTTGCTTCATGTTGTTCATGCACACCATACTGTTCTGGATTTTGTATAGCATGGTGAGGCGGGCAATTTGACGTCTGTCTTGGAGCGAGGGCCATCGCAGTTCGTCAATCATGTCTGATACGCTGGAGGTGTTGCGATGGCGCCTCAAGACGAATCGAGCTGCTCTGCGCTGGATATTCTCAATCTTGTCAATACTCTCCTGTGTGTAGGGATCCCAGACTGTTGCAGCATATTCCATGATGGGTCGCACAAGGGTCTTATATGCTGTCTCTGGTGTTTGACATGTTTTGGTTGCGTTCTACATGATTTCATCAGTCACTTGTGTATGATAGCAAAAAACCAAAAACGCGTCACATAACCCGGACCTTGTCATGCGTTCGCCTGCGATCTTTCCCACTCAGCCTTTACATGACAGTATAGCCACTATGAATATGACAGGCCTCTCTCCCTCCTTTTACATGTCTATGAATGTACCACCACAGACAGAGCATATTGTTTTATTTTGTTTTGTTTTGTTTCGTTTCGTTTGCTATTATGATGATGACGGTGGGAGTGATAATCATAATGCTACGGAGCTTTATCTACTGTGACAGGACAGAGCTCTACGCTTACTATGATGATATTTTATATCCTGGCGTCAACCAGGCCCGAGCGATGCAGACGCTTGCAGTGTTCATCAGAAAAGCCATTACACTCTCAACTCTGGGTACGAGCCGATTGGGACCAAATAGAAAAATCCCACAATGATTTTTAACAGAACTGATGGGATCCGAACCCACAACCTCCCAGTCGGTAGTCCATTGCGCATTATAATCACTGCACCATGGTGACAAGTGACACAACAAGTTTGTGTCACAACAAATGATAAAACTTACTGTTCAAAATATACGTAAAAAATTGCAGTATTCTTCCATGTATCATTTGAGATCCATTGTTGCTGTTCGTTTTCGTATTCAGCTAAACGCGTTGAAAACAAAATATTGTAAAAATGTGAAGTGTATTTGCGGCGAACAGTTCACACTGTTTCACTGCTTATTCTACTGCAAAATGCTACGTTCCTTTTTAACAAAATGTTTACTCAAGAAAAGTATTCTGAAACTCATTTCCAAAAAGTTACATCAGATCAATCTTTATTAGTTAAAATTTCAGAATCATTAGTTCACAGTCCTGTTAATGCATTACTTTAACTTTATGCGGTTTGTGTATTAGTGTTACAATTTCCCTTCATATTGTTGAAGTTAATTGTTAGAGTTAAGTTTTCGTTCCATTTTTCTGTTCTCCCACCTATTTATGTATTTTTACTCTATCTCCCCTCTGCCCCAATCCAACCCGCCCAACTATCGTTCTACATTTTATTTTATTTATTCATTTCCCCCCATCTCCCCACTCCCCGTCTAATATCACTTATAGTGAAAAGACGTTAAATCAAAGAACGAACGAACAAGTGACACAACAATGTTTGAAACAGACTTGTAGAAATAGCAGAGACCTTGTGACTCCTACAAGCATGGTTCTTAGTCGCCGCGTTCTGTTTGCATCAGATTCGGTTTTAGTTCCTGTTTCACAAGCCGGTCTCTCCGCGCTCGGAATGAATTCATACTGCGCTGACGTCACTGATGCTATGTGATGAAGGCGAAAAAATCCAAAACAGTCATGGCACAAGCCATATGTCAAGTGTGTAAACCGTGGTGGGCGCTGGCAAAGAATTAAAGTCCTTTGGATCAAATTACGGTAATGAGACAATCATAAATTTCTATCTGTCGACATGGTGGAGTGGTTAGAACAACACACTACTGACTGATGGGTCCTGGAAAAGGCCGACTTCCAGTTCAGCGGCGGGGCGACCATCCCCAACCCAGGCAGGTCACAGGTGGCGGATCGTGAAGCCCTTCAGAGGATGGAGGGTGGCTGTGAATAAGCTAGCTTGCTAGCAAATAAGCAGTCCCGGACCAAACTGGCGGTGTTCCTATCAGGACGGGGTTGGGTAGCTGGTGGCGCTGCTATCCTTAAAAATTGCCCCAGGTGTCCTATGACGGGTTCATCAGCGGGTAAGGGCCGCTATAAGCCCTAGCTACGGGGTGGGATCCCCGGAGAAACAATCCCCCCTGTGCTCCCAGGGCATGACGTACGGGCCAGGAGCTAAGGGCAAGGCAACCCCTACAGAAAACCTAGAAGGCTGAAGACAGAGGTACCGGGCCAGCATGCGCCTTCTAACAAACCATGGTGCCATGCACTTATCGCATAATGGCTACACAAGACGGCTGCATTCATCACCCGGACTCAGCTGATTGTGTAGCAGCGTACGCCAAGAAGAAGAAGAAGACTGATGGGTCGTGAGTTCCAGTCCCCATCGGTCCAAAAATGTATTGTCAGACTGTGTCAGTCTTGAACATGAGACCATTATATTGTATGAATTTCTCTCCTCCCTCGTGGTTGTGTGTGGGTGTAGTTGCAGGGTATAGGGGCACACTTGGGCATTCCTTTTTTGAAGAACGTTCTGAGCTTGCAATTCTGTGCCTTGCGGCTGCGTCTATGCTGGCTGAATGGGGGTAACGCAAGCTGTGTTGGATTTGAGGAATTCTACATGGGAGATAACTGCGTGACTCTCAAGAGTTATGTTGCTTAGTTAATATTTAAAATTCTCCCTGCTTCCCTCTTATTTCCTTTGGTATTGTCAGATCCTTCATCCTCAACCAGCTCCTATAATTATGGACAAGCCAGCGATGATTATGGGCAAACCAAAAACGGTAATTATGAACAAACTGCAAACCAACAATTATTGTGAACAAACTGACCCCTGATTATGGATAAACCAGGGATAATCATGGACAAACCAGCAGTTACTATCGACAAACCAGCAATGACTATGGAGAAACCGACAGTGGTAATGGACAAAGCACCGATAGTTATAGACAAACCAGGAGTAATCATAGACAAATCACGAATGATTATGGAAAAACCAACAGCGATTATAGAAAAATTAACAACAATCATTGACAAACCAACAGTCACTGGCAATGATTATGGACAAACCAGCAATGATTATGGACAAACCAGCAATAGTTATGGACAAAACAGCTTTAACCATCGAGGTTATGGACTAAGCGGCAATGATTATGAACGAACAAGCAATGGTTATGGACAAACCAACAATGAAAACGGACAAACCAGCAACAATTATGGACAAGCTAACAGCTGTTATGGGCAAACCGTCAATGAATATGGACAAATGACAATGGTTAGGCACATACCACTAATGGTTATAGACAAACCAGGAATGATTCTAGGCAAACCAACATTGATCATGGACAAACAACAATGATTATGGACAAACCAGTAATGATTATGGACAAGCCAGCAATGATATGGACAAGCCAGCAATGATTATGGACAAACCAACAACGATTACAGACAAACGAGCAATGACTACAGACAAACCAGTAATGATTATGGACAAGCCAGCAATGATTATGGACAAACCAGCAATGATTGTGGACAAACCATGAATGATTACGGACAAGCCATGAACGATTATGGACAAAATCATCAACGATTACGGACAAACCATCAATGATTACGGACAAACCATGAACGATTACGGACAAACTATCAATGATTACGGACAAAACCATTAACGATTACGGACAAACCATCAATGATTATGAACAAACCAGGAATGATTATGGACAAACCATCAACGATTACGGACAAACCATCAACGATTACGGACAAACCAGCAATGATTATGGACAAACCAGCAATGATTATGGATAAACCATCAACGATTATGGACAAACCATCAACGATTATGGACAAACCAGCAATGATTATGGACAAACCAGCAATGATTATGGACAACCAGCAATGATTATGGACAAACCAGCATCGATTATGGACAAACCAGCAATGATTATGGACAAACCAGCAATGATTATGGACAAACCAGCAATGATTATGGACAAACCAGCAATGATTATGGACAAACCAGCAATAGTTATGGACAAAACAGCTTTAACCATCGAGGTTATGGACTAAGCGGCAATGATTATGAACGAACAAGCAATGGTTATGGACAAACCAACAATGAAAACGGACAAACCAGCAACATTATGGACAAACTAGCAGCTGTTATGGGCAAACCGTCAATGAATATGGACAAATGACAATGGTTAGGCACATACCACTAATGGTTATAGACAAACCAGGAATGATTCTAGGCAAACCAACATTGATCATGGACAAACAACAATGATTATGGATAAACCAGTAATGATTATGGACAAGCCAGCAATGATATGGACAAGCCAGCAATGATATGGACAAACCAGCAATGATTACGGACAAACCAGCATTGATTATGGACAAGTAAACAATGATTATGGACAAACCAGCAATGATTGTGGACAAGCCATGAACGATTACGGACAAAACCATCAACGATTACGGACAAACCATCAATGATTACGGACAAACCAGGAATGATTATGGACAAACCATCAACGATTACGGACAAACCAGCAATGATTATGGACAAACCAGCAATGATTTTGGATAAACCATCAATGATTATGGACAAACCATCAACGATTATGGACAAACCAGCAATGATTATGGACAAACCATCCATGATTATGGACAACCAGCAATGATTATGAACAAACCAGCAATGATTATGGACAAACCAGCAATGATTATGGACAAACCAGCAATGATTATGGACAAACCAGCAATGGGCATGGACAAAACAGCAATGATTATGGACAAACCAGCAATTATTATGGATAAACCATCAACGATTATGGACAAACCATCAACGATTATGGACAAACCAGCAATGATTACGGACAAACCATCCATGATTATGGACAACCAGCAATGATTATGGACAAACCAGCAATGATTATGGACAAACCAGCAATGATTATGGACAAACCAGCGATTATTATGAACAAACCAGCAATAGTTATGGACAAACCAGCAATAGTTATGGACAAAACAGCTTTAACCATCGAGGTTATGGACTAAGCGGCAATGATTATGGACGAACAAGCAATGGTTATGGACAAACCAACAATGAAAACGGACAAACCAGCAACAATTATGGACAAACCAGCAATGATTATGGACAAACCAGCAATGATTATGGACAAACCAGCAATGATTATGGACAAACCAGCAATGATTATGAACAAACCAGCAATGATTATGGACAAACCAACAATGATTATGGACAAACCATCAACGATTATGGACAAACCATCAATTATTATGGACAAACCATTCATGATTATGGACAAACCATCAATGTTTACGGACAATCCAGCAATGATTATGGACAACAGCAATGATTATGGACAAACTATCAATGATTATGGACAAACCATCAATGATTATGGGCAAACCAGCAATGATTATGGACAAACCAGCAATGATTATGGACAAACCATCAACGATTATGGACAAACCAGCAATGATTATGGACAAACCATCCATGATTATTGACAAACCATCAATGATTACGGACAAACCAGCAATGATTATGGACAACAGCAATGATTATGGACAAACCATCAATGATTATGGACAAGCCAGCAATGATTATGGACAAACCATCAATGATTATGGACAAACCATCAATGATTATGGACAAACCATCAATGATTATGGACAAACCATCAACGATTATGGACAAACCAGCAATGATTACGGACAAACCAGCAACGATTATGGACAAACCAGCAATGATTGTGGACAAGCCAGCAATGATTGTGGACAAGCCATCAACGATTTCGGACAAATCAGCAATGATTATGGACAAACCAGCAACGATTATGGACAAACCATCAACGATTACGGACAAACCATCAACGATTACGGACAAACCAGCAATGATTATGGACAAACCAGCAATAATTATGGACAAGCCATTAACGATCATGGACAAACCATCAATGATTATGGACAAACCATCAACGATTATGGACAAACCAGCAATGATTATGGACAAACCAGCAACGATTATGGACAAACCAGCAATGATTACGGACAAACCAGCAATGATTATGGACAAACCAGCAATGATTATGGACAAACCAGCGATGATTATGGACAAGTAAACAATGAATATGGACAAACCATGAACGATTACGGACAAACCATGAACGATTACGGACAAACCATGAACGATTATGGACAAACCATCAACGATTGTGGACAAACCAGCAATGATTACGGACAAACCATCAACGATTACGGACAAACCATCAACGATTATGGACAAACCATCAACGATTATGGACAAACCGGCAATGATTACGGACAAACCGGCGATGATTATGGACAAGTCAATAACGATTATGGAGAAGCCAGTAGTGGTCATGGAGAAACCATCACTGATTCTGAACAAACCAACAATGAGTACGGACAGTCATTTGTCCCTTGTTTGCACGTCTACGTTGGGACTGCTGTGGACAGAACAGATTTCAAATGGCCTTTGGTAGAGTCAGGGAGGTCGTGGACTCGCAGCCGTCGTGGTCTAGGTGAGGTATTCTGTCTGGAGACAACACTTTGAACCGTTCCATGGGGACTTTCCAGAAAATGGTCTCTTTCCCCTTTCATTTCCGCTCTCTTGATTAGGTCGCCGGGACATTGATGGTATACCGTGTGTGTGTGTGTGTGTGTGTGTGTCTGTGTCTGTGTCTGTGTCTGTGTCTGTGTCTGTGTCTGTGTCTGTGTCTGTGTCTGTGTCTGTGTGGTTGTGTGTCTTTGTGTGTCTGTGTCTGTGTCTGTGTCTGTCTGTGTCTGTGTC
>CM060311.1:33512091-33522091 GCA_030674185.1 Monoplex corrugatus | reverse complement strand
GTCTGTCATCCGTCTCTCTGTCTCTCTCTCTCTCTCTATGTCTCTCTCTCTCTCTCTCTATGTCTCTCTCTATTTCTCTCTCTCTTTCTCTTGCTCTATCTCTCTCGTTCGCACATGCGTCGGACGTGCGATCATCCCTCTCCCTTCTTCATCGATTTGTGACAGTTTGAGAGTAATGCGGACAGAGATTTTTGACAGAGGAGTTTATAAAGGTTGTGTGCAATTGAAAATGACATGGATCAACGAATCAGGTCAGTAGATGGTCCACAATTAACATCGGAATTAATTAGTAGAGACAATGAAGGATTTTCTGTTTTCACCATGTGTTAAAACAAATCAAGTTAACATGTGTCGTCGGACCAGTACACTGTTGAAAATTGCACGTGCTTTCATTGCTTTAGAGACAAGACACTGTGAATTGTAGAACGTCCAAGGATCATTTCTCTGTGTGAACATTTGTTCGCTGAGCGTGAAAAGAAGCTTGTCTTTAACGGCATTATGGCTCAGGGAAATTGTGACCCACCCCCTTACCCTAACTTGATTGACTGGCGATTTGCACAGATACAACATGCACTACAATTGCATTCAGCAGCAGTACAGAGAACCATGGAAGAAAAGTTCAGCAACTTAGACGACAAACTTTCACAGTTCTTTACTGAAGTCAGGAAGCTGAAGGAATGTGTTTTTACAAATAGAGAATCAATTGACGATCTCCAAGAAAATAGCACAATAATGATGGACAGAATTGAAAAACTCGAAAGAAAACTGGAAGCAACTGAAAAAGAAGCAAAAGCATGTAACTTGATATTCATCAATGTAGCGGAACAAGAATGGGAGGACGACTACGTCACAACCGAAATTATCGTAGAAGTCCTCAACGGTCGCACAAGGAAACCAGACTGGTACAAAGATGACATTGTACATGCATTTCGAATTGGAAAACCGCGCACCCACGGAAGCGGTCCTCGTCCTGTCCTGGTGCAGTTTTGTCGCTGGGCTGACAAAATGGCCATATTGAGAGATCCAGAATTAAGAGACAGCATGAGGTACAACGGAATCAGAGTGGCCTCCGACCTCACTACCTACCAAAGGGAAATGCTCGCATTTCATCGTGGGCTTGGCAAAACAGCGTACATTCACAGGGGAAAGCTCCATGTGAGGAACAGCCAGGACACATACCACCAGAAGTACAAAAATGGCCAATATTTCCCACCAGATACTACACAGTGCATGGAAGACTGGTCTCAGGCCCATGACATTGGACGTGAAGAATACAAAAACAGTAGAGATCCACGGCCCGTAAATACACACCCGGCAAGGCTCAACTATGGACATTATAACAGAGACCACCCCACCAACCATTACGACGATTTCGTTCAGGAAATGGTCACGAACCGAAGGAAGAAGAGACAAAACACCAGGATCTCCCTTACTGACAACGAACACCAATATCAACGTCCCAGGGACGTGTCAGAGAGGAGAGGACATTCCCATACAAACCCTACCTATAACAGAGACATCGAAAGTCACAGAAGTTGGAAGAGCCCGTTTCGTTACGGTTCCAACCAGGATACCGCCACACCTGTTGTTCCTGGAGACTTTTCTTATAGTGAAGTGACACAGAAGGGATGTCAGCGAGAACCGGTCATTACAGGACACAGGAGAGTGGTGTTCCTTAAAGACAGTGACAACAGACGGCTCACTATTAATACAGGCAGACACCGACAAAATGATACCAACAGTTACCGCCAAGAAGGCACTGCCGTCACCCATGAAAATGTTTCACGACGAGCACGAGTCAATACCCAAATGACCCACGTTAAAGATATTGGCAGAAAAATAACCAGAGAGGAGTGCGCACATGATCATACTGATAGAGACAGTGATGACAATAACGGTAGTGTTTCGTACACGGACGATAATCATGGCGAGAAAGACGATAATAAAATCGATGTGACTGATGATGACTTATCAGTTGTCACAGACGAGGTTCAGGGACAGAAGATAGTAGAAAACGACAATACTGAAACTGAAGCACCAAATGGTATTACAGATGTAAGAGACGATGTTAGTGTCTCACAAAGTGATGCGCAAAATGATAGTGACCTTGATGATGTTAGTCGTGAAGACACTGACAAAACAATGACACAAGTCAGAACAGCACTTAGGGCTGACACAGACAGAGAGTCAGATGGACACATTGACGAGTCCACTAGGCACACGCAAGCAGCACCTGTAGAATCCCAGCAGGATTCTGCAGAGAAAGAACAGGACAGTGGTTCATGTTCACCGAAGCAGCAGCGGCCAAAACGTACTGCCCCTCCTAAAAAGAGAAGCAGACAGATGCGCAGTACAACAGACAGGTCAGGCAGTCAGACCAGTATTCTGGACTCTATGAAAAGAACAGCTGCTGATAGCTCAAAAGGCGATAAAAGTATGAAATGTAAGTCCAAAACTAGCTCTAGTGGTGCCTCGGGCACTGATAAATAGGACATCGGCCGGGCCACTACAGCAAGTAGTAAAAACAAAAGAATAAGTTCTTTACCAGGAGCCCAAAATGTGGACGGATCCCAAATGAGATCGTGTCCATCAGTGGTGAATTTACATGTTCATAATGTTAATAATCCACAGATTAAATTTCTCACTTATAATGTGAATGGATTATTACCGAAACTGGATGATGAGGATTTCATTAATCTCATTTCGCAGCATGATTTCATTTGTCTCACTGAGACCTTTATAGCGAATGATTTTGATTCATCTTTGTTTCAAGAGTTTGTTGTATTTACACTAAAAGCAAAGAAACTGTCTCATCAAGGAAGGTATTCCGGTGGAATAATAGTTATGGTAAGAAAGACTTTAAAATCGTTTGTTAAACGAATTGAGGTTGGAAACGAAAATGCTATTATTGTTGAAATCAACAAAGATTTGTTTTCAACAAATAAACCTATAATGTTTGTATGTACATATATTCCCCCTCATGATTCCACATACTGGAATAATCAGCATGATGGGTTTGGTATGGAAGTGTTGGAACAATGTTTGTTAGATTTACAAGTTTCGCACGACGACTTTTATGTTTTGCTGACTGGTGATTTAAATGCAAGAACAGCTGATGGTAACTACTGTTCATTTGGATATGACAGTGGCAGTGTTTTAACTGACCTTTCGGTATACAGTGATTTTTTGAGCCAGTCTCATGATTGCCGCACAAATGTTTTTGGAAACCAACTGCTCGAGCTATGCAGTATGTTTGACTGTATCATTTTAAATGGTCTGTGTAAACTGGACTTTGATGGTAGTTATACATACATTGGGGTTTCAGGGTCGAGTGTAGTTGACTATTTCATCGTATCATGTGATCTGTTTTCATCAATTAAAATTGCTGCATTAGATGTTGACAATCTCACAGAATCAGATCATTTACCGGTTATAATGAAAGTGGAGCGAAAGCTTGAAACAGAAATAAAAGCGGAGGGAAAAGTATCAAAAAATAACATCACACAAAAGTTCATATGGCAAGAAAATAAGAAAGACGATTATACAAACAAATTACAAAGTGAGCACATTCAGAGAAGACTTACATTGGCTTCGGATACTCTAGACACTAATGTAGATAAGGCTTTAACCATATTTGTTGAATGTCTCAAAGAAGCTGGTGCTTGTATGTACCGTAAGAAATGTACAGAGAAGAGAAAAAGATCTGATTGGTTTGATGGTGAATGTGAGAAAGCAAAAGCAGAAAGCAGAAAAACTCTCAAACACTACAGAAAAACAAAAGATGAGGATGATAGAGTTGTGTATTGTGAAGCACGGAAGAAGTATAAAAAATTATTAAAGAATAAAAAACAGCAGTATAATAAACAAAAAGCAGAATGCTTAGCCAGAAATATTTCAAATTCATCGCAGTTTTGGACTGAGTTAAGAAATATAGGGTATGGTACCAAAAACAAACTCACTAACAATATAAGTATTGATGAATGGTTCAGTCATTTTAAAAACGTATTTCAAGATAACAGATCAACAAATGATGAGCGCTGCATTGTCGAAGTAGATTTGAATGAATCAACAGAACACCCATTAAATTCTAAGATAACTATAGAAGAAGTCAGAGAATCCATCAGAAAATTGAGGATAGGTAAAGCCAGTGGAATGGACGGTGTTACAGCTGAGATGTTAAAAAATGGTAACACAAATATCCATAATTTTCTTTTGAAGCTGTTTAACACTTTATTCGACCGAGGAATTTATCCTCAAGACTGGTCAAAAGCTATTATCATACCAATATTTAAGAAAGGAGATCCTGATAAAGTGGACAATTACAGGGGTGTGTCGTTATTAAGCATTGTTTCAAAATGTTACACATCAATACTGAATACTAGATTGTATGCTTGGTTAGAAAACAATAATTTAATATCAGAAAGTCAGGCAGGTTTTAGGAAAAAATATTCTACAGTGGATCAAATTTTCAGTCTGTACGCTATGGTTCAGAAAACTATGTGCAAGAAAGGTAGAAAACTATATGTTGCTTTTGTAGACTTTAAGAAAGCCTTTGATTCGGTTCAGCATGACAAACTCTTAAAGTGTATTCAAAATCAAGGAGTAAAAGGGAAGTTTTTGGTTTCGCTAAAAGCAATGTATGAATCATTATGTTCATGTATTCGGGCAAACCGGGAATTATCTGAAATATTCGATAACCCCATAGGCGTGAGACAAGGATGTGTCTTAAGCCCTACTTTATTTTCGGTATTAATAAATCAATTAGCCAATTGTATGGATGAAAAGGGGCGACATGGCATCCAGTTGATGCCAGGTTCAATGGAAATATTCATTCTTCTTTTTGCAGATGATGTAGCCCTTCTGTCAACAACACCAAATGGTTTGCAAAACCAGTTAAGAGTCTTGCAGACATACTGTGCCAGCATGAAACTGGAAGTTAATCTTGAAAAAACTAAGGTTATGGTTTTCAGAAGAGGGGGCTTCTTAGGACGACATGAACAATGGTTTTACAAAGGGACAAAATTGGAAGTAGTTAGTAAATATTGTTATCTGGGGTTCAGTTTCACGACAATGATTAGCACCAAGGCCGGCACAGAACATTTGGTGACAAAAGGTAAAAAAGCAACTTTACTATTAAACAGGACTTTTCAAAAATATAAAGACATGACTATAGAAACTTTCTTCAAGTTGTTTGATGCAAAAATTCAACCTATTTTGTTGTATTCTTCTGAGATATGGGGACTTAACAGACTCGACCATATAGAGAAAGTACATTTGGTATCGTGCAAAAGACTGTTGGGTGTTCCAGTCAGGACACCTAACAAGATGGTATATGGGGATTTGGGAAGATATCCTCTTTATGTCAACTCCTCAACTACCTGTCTTAGATATTGGTTTAAATTACTGGAAATGAATCCAAATAGGTTACCTTATAAGGCTTACCAAATGTTAGTGGAACTTGACAGGGCTGGGAAAGAATGCTGGGCTTCAAAAATAAGGGAAATTTTGTGTGAAACGGGATTTAATATCGTGTGGCTGCAACAAGGTGTTGGTGATGTAAAAGCCTTTTTGCGTGTATTTAAACGGAGACTTGTAGACTTATATATTCAAGAATGGTCTGGGTCACTCAGAGACAGAGATAGGTATGAAAGCTACAGATCATTTAAGACTATCTTTGAAAAAGAGAAGTACATTGACTCTATTGATATATACTGTTTCAGAGTTGCCCTTTCACAAACAAGGTTGAACGTTTTACCACTAAACAATAATATAAATAGATACAGTGAATCTGATCAAGAAAAGGTGTGTCCATTTTGCAGGACAGAATCTGAAAACGAAGAACACTTATTATTTAGATGTTCCACTTACGCTGATCTCAGGGCGAAATTTTTAAAGGATTTAGTCAGCATGCCTATGTGCATACTGCTCCAATCAACAAATAGCCACGAAGCCACAGCGTATCCAGATACGTTTTCCACGCCATGAATAGGAGAAAAAAATTGTTAAAAGGAGAAGAAAAGTAAATAGTTATGTTGATACTAGCACTAGAATTTCAGACAATAATTAATTTCAATTGTAAAGAAAAAAAATGTTTATTTGAATATGAAAGGGGTGCTCATATAGAGACACGTGTGCATAGGTGCCTGTGTATTCACATTGACGTTGGTGTACTTATGTGCATATATAGGTGATAGTATCTACATTATGTATATGTGTGGGTACATATGTATATATATCTATGTATGTATATATGTATGAGTGATTATGTATGTGTGCGTGTATATAGATGTGTATGTGTGTATGTGCGTTTATACATAACCTTCAATTCAGTCTATGGCCTGAACCATTGCTGACGCCGAAGATTGAGTTATCTCTGAACTAAAAGATGCACGAAGTGCTAAATATGCGTTGAATGATCATTTGGTATTGTCTCAATGTCAATTGTTTTGGTAAATGAGTGACTGATCTGCGATTAGTCTGATTAATGGATTGGCATTATGAATGTCTGTTTTTGCCAATTAACCGACTGTTTTGGGGTCGAATTGCTCTTATGTCATATATTTCTTGTTTCACTTCATTGTACATTAATTCCATTGATTGGTTTAGATTCACTGGTGAATAAATTGATAAACTGAACGCATGATTAGCTGACAACGGAATGATCATATGATTTGTTAATTGATGGCGATGGGTGGCTCACCGACTGATCGATTTATAGATTGATGGTTTTAGCTATTGATCGATCAGTGATTGAATTATGGAATGTATGGATGATTGATTCGCGTTATTTGAAGTAACGATTGCAAATTGTTATATTGAACTCAGTTAAATTCTAGGTTATCTGGTCGATTAAGTCACTGGATGACTGATTAACTGGTTAAATGATTGATCGATTGATTGATTGAGAGAGGGAGTGATTACGTTAAGTGATTGTTACTGAAGTGATATCGATTGTACAGTTGGATGATGCATCTGACCCAGTCAATTGAAAGCTGATTTGTCAGTTGAATCACGGGCTGAATGGCAGATTATTTGATTGATCAACTGGTAAATCAGTTGATTGATTGGTTAATTGATTGGTTGACTGTTTGATTGATTGGTTGTTTGGTTGATCGATTGATGGATTGAGTGTTTATATCAAGTACCTGTGATTGAATATATTGATCAACTGTATGATCTCCGAAGGGTACAAGAAATGTCAGATCTGTGCACTAATTGAATGGTTTGTTTGTCTGATAGCCAGTTATTGTAAAATTGACAATTGGACGAATGATATAGATGCGGTTAATGACAAATATTCTTAGCTGGCCAGTTAAGGAATATGGACAAGAATACAAATGAAAAGACCACTGTAAATGCAAAGATGAATGTATCCCAGCTTATGTGACGGTAAACGATAGAAGGGGACAATGTGACAGAGTTCACTGCAGTTTGATACTATAACTTGTATGAATGTATAAGAAAACCTGATCTCCTCCCCTCCCCTTTCCCATGCATGTATTGTGGCCTAAGGCCGATGTACAATAAACATTTTCTGAGTTCTGAGTTCTGAGTTCTCTCTTTCTCTCTCTCTTTCTCTCTCTCTTTTTCTCTCTCTCTTTCTCTCTCTCTCTTTCTCTCTCTCTCTCTCTCTCTCTCTCTCTCTCTCTCTCTCTCTCTCTCTCTCTCTCTCTCTCTCTCTGTGCGCACGCACACGTGCGAAAAGGTTTACGAAATCAAAAGTAGTAAAGAAAAAACAATAAACGTCGGTTTAATAGAAATTATCAGAACAAGCGGGCTGAATATTTCAGAGTGAAACATGAAGTTAAAGTGCACAATACATTCTTAACGCGAGAAAAAAAATTGAAATTGATTAGTAGACAGTATATAAATGCCATCTGTGGCATAGAGAAATTGCATCGTATGCAGAAAATCTGTCCTACAGAAAATATTGAAAGCAGATTAAAAGCAAAAAGAAACACGACTGTTGTGCTGACCTAAATGATTTATGTTGACATTTCAAACACCTGAATGAAGAAGTAGTAGGAAGAAGAACGCATCTGTTCGACTGATAATGCCCGTTGTTTTTTTTAACTTCTAAGACGAATGTTGAGAGTTCCATGGACAGCAAAGAAAACAAACGAGACAGCTTGATGGAGGCAGACACAAGAAGATCATTCATACGGAAGATTAGGAAAAGACAGGCAACATTTATAGGCCATTTATGAGGAAAGGGGAATTGGAGCACCTGGTTACAACAGGAAAGCTGGAGGGAAAGAGAGTACCAGGGAAAAATATTGGACGGACTTGCAGGATGGCTGAGGACAGAGAGGGTGGAAGATATACTTGCGGCAACGAGGGACAGATGCATACGGAGGGCCATGATCGCCAACGCCGTGTGGCAAGTACTTGATAATGATGATGATGACTGGTGCTTGAGATGAAGAAATTACAGAAGAAGAAATTGAATATGTGGTCAAAGGTCTAAAGACCGGAAAATATCTCTTGACACGGGTTCTACTTTTGCTTGTGAACCTAAACAGTTTGGAAGCAAATACATATTTTGCACACACACAAAAATAATAATAAGTATTACTTACTCACTATGGGATGATTACCAGCAAGTTTGAAACAGAGCCTTGGAAACCAGTTGTAGCGCATATTACATCCAATTTCCAATACCAGAATTTCGAATAGAGAAATATGTAATACAGTTAACCAGATATTTATGTTTTTCCTTTGATTAACCTGTTCAGTGCTCCTAGGCCGTCAGCTGACATCTTACATAAAGTGTTTCCAGAGTGCCCTTAGGCCGTCCACTGACGTCTTGGAGAGATAACATACATGTACACAAAAAGTTCCACTTTGGAATGCCAGAATAGATCTTTGCAATCAAAATAAGACATTCATTTTCCTTTAAAAAAAAAAAACACATATGTTTCTTTGTTATATCTCATAGTTTGTTTGTTTGTTTTTTGTTTTCGGGGGGGGGGTGTTTGTTTTGTTTTGTTTTGTTTTGTTTCGTTTTGTTATTTTTTTTATTGTTTTTTGTTTTGTTTTGTTTTTGTTTCCGTTTTTGTTTTGTTTTGTTTTGTTTTGTTTGTTTTGTTTTGTTTTTGTTTTGTTTTTTGTTAATTACTACCCTCGAATCCTCAAAATTCCCTGGCAACGGGGAAGCACATATCTTCTATATTTTCCCTGGCACTGAAAGGGTTAAATTCGCATGCAGATGTCACAAGCTTGAGACTGAATTAGTAGACGCAAAGGAATGGATCGACAAAGCAGAAGATATCGCCTCAGGCTATGAGTTCCACTTTGTTTTTGAATGTCTGACTGACAAAAGTTTATTCTAGTTAAATCAGTGTTATCATTGTATAAGGCCATTTCTGGAAAAAAGAAAGATGAATTGAAATTAGTAAAATGTTACCTTTTTTTTTTTTATTGTGTAATTATTTTTAAGTACTTGAGCTTTCTGTCATAAGACAGCTTCAAATGCAAGCTTTTCTATTGAACTAATTCTTGATTGTTCATGTTGTATGGTAATCCCGTTGGATTTTCATTTATTTGCTGTTATCCTCCATGCTGTAATTGAGTTAGAAAGACCTATTAAACAATGTTTAGTACTCAATGTTCAGTGTGTGCGTGTGTGTGCGTGTGTGTGTGTGTGTGTGTGTGTGTGTGTGTGTGTGTGTGTGTGTGTGTGTGTTGTGTGTGTGTGTGCGTGTGTATGCGTGCGTGCACGTTTGTGTTGGCGGTTGAGCGTATATCTGTTCGTCTGCCTGTTATTGTCAGTCTGTCTGTCTGTCTGTCTGTCAGTCTGTCTGTCTGTCTGTCTGTCAGTCTGTCTGTCTGTATGTTTTGTCTGTCTGTCTGTGTCTGTTGCTCTCTCTCTCTCTTCTCTCTCTCTCTCTCTCTCTTTCTCTCTCTCCTCTCTCTCTCTCTCTCTCTCTCTCTCTTTCTGTTGCTACTTCTTGTCGTTTTTGTTATTGTTTTTGTTTTAGTTTTTTGTTTGTCAGTGTGT
>CM060311.1:33504591-33507091 GCA_030674185.1 Monoplex corrugatus | reverse complement strand
CTCTCCTCACACTCCTTGATCTGTCTGCAGCCTTCGATACCATTGACCATGGTATTCTCCTTTCTAGACTTCATCATACTTTTGGCATCTCTGACATTGCTCTCTCCTTTTTCACTTCGTATTTATCAAACAGAAAACAAACTGTTCTCATCAATGGCACTTACTCTCAACCTGCATACCTGACCTGTGGTGTTCCACAAGGATCTGTCCTTGGCCCTGTTCTTTTCACTCTTTATACCTCCCCCCTGTCCACCATCATCAACTCCCACTCTATAAAACACCACTTCTATGCTGATGACACCCAACTTCAAGATAGTGACTCACCTGATAATATACAGCGCCTGTTGACTCGCACCACTGAGTGTTACTCGGACATTAAGAACTGGATGACACACAATAGACTTCAGCTTAATGACGACAAGACAGAAGCTATCCTCATTGGCACCCGTCAGAAACTTTCCCAGCTGCCTCCTCTTTCTCTCCCATTATGTAACACATCAGTCCCAATTTCTGATTCAGCTAAAAACCTTGGTGTCTGCATTGACTCTACCCTGTCCATGAACAACTTTGTTTCTCAAACTGCCAGATCTTGCTACTATCATCTCCATCGTATAAGCCTGATCAGGAAGTATCTCTCTGTCGAAACAACTGCAAAACTCGTTCTCTCCTTCATAATGTCTCGCATTGACTATTGCAATTCACTCCTGTCTGGTCTTCCTGCCTCCACCATTCACATCCTACAGCGCATTCAAAACAATGCTGTACGCCTTGTACTCAAAAAGAAAAAAGCTGACCACATATCTCCTCTCCTGGCACAACTTCACTGGCTCCCTGTATCAAAGCGCATACAGTACAAACTAGACACCATGTGCTACAAAAGCCTCAATAACGCAGCCCCCGATTACCTGTCAAGCCTACTTGAGATCTATGTTCCCTCACGTACCCTCCGCTCTGCCTCCGATCCTCTGACTTTTCGCTTTCCACGCACTAAGCTCAATACCTATGGTCCACGAGCCTTCTCTGTTTCTGGTCCACTCTCCTGGAACAAACTTCCTCTCTCAGTCCGTCAGCAACCTACTTTTGCCTCCTTCAAGTCCGCTCTCAAAACTCACCTTTTCTCCTCTGCATAAAATCCTAACCTCACTCAACCCCCCTCTGCAGCCTGTCTCCGCTCGGAGGGGAATCACTTTGTTTTAATATATAATTGTATATGATGTGCTCTCTGTGGTTTTCCATTGGTTTTATTCTTGCTTTTATTGCTTTTATTCTTTTCTCCCCATTTGTGGCCATGCATGTGTGTGTGTGTGTGTGTGTGTGTGTGTGTGTGTGTGTGTGTGTGTGTGTTGTGTGTGCGTGTGTGTGCGTGCGTGCGTGTGTGCGTGTGTGTCTTTTCGGCGCTTGGATTTGATTTTGTCGAGATTTGCGCTATATAAATATTGTAATTATTATGTATGCATGTGCGTACGTATGTATGTATGTAGGTATGTATGTATACGCTTAGATTTATGTATGTATGTATGTATGCATGTATACGCTCAGCTTAGATTTATGTATGTAAGTATGTAAGCATGTATGTATGCATGTATACGCTCATATGTATGTAGGTATGTATGCATGTATACGCTCAGCGCTTAGATTTGATTTTATCAAGATTTTGCGCTATATAAATAAAATATATTATTATTATTATTATTAAAATGTCCTATAAATGTTGTTCGTCTTTTCCTAATCTTCTTCATTAATGTTCTTCTTGTGTCTGTCTCCTTTAACCCTTTGACTCCTGCACCCTATCTAAAAACATCCTGCGTTGTCAACCATGCTAGCAAAGCAAAAACTTAACCCTTTGATTCCCTCACCCAATCCACCAGCTTCCTGCATGAAGCTGGTGGATTGGGTGAGAGAATCAAAGGGTTAAGTTTTTGTTGTTGGTGGACAGGTTGCGGGAGTCAAAGGGTTAAGACCGTCTTGTTTGATTTCTTTGCTGTCCATGGACTTCTCAACGTTCTTCTAAGAAACCACATTTCAGTTGCCTAAATCTTGTTCTGATGAAAAAGGATCCAGAGTAATCACGGCATAACGGAACTCCTCCTAGCTTGCCCCAAGAAATTTCTCAGCCAACCAACTTTGCCCACTTCTCTTGAAATGGGCAATATCACAGTTCCCTTTTCTTCCGCTGTTCGCAGTCTTGGGGTCACTCTTGACCAAACCCTCTCTTTTCAGCAACACATCTCAAATGTTTGTAGAAGTGCTTACTTTGAACTTCGGAAGATTAGCTCTGTCCGCCACCTCCTGTCTGCTGACGCTACTAAAACTCTAGTCTGTGCTTTCATCTTCTCTAAACTTGACTATTGCAACTCTCTTTTGGTTGGACTTCCTAAACATCTCTTACATAGACTTCAACGAATACAGAATAATGCCGCCCGTCTGGTTTGTAGGTCCTCTAAATTTGAACATGTCTCTCCTTTGCTTCACTCACTTCACTGGCTTCCCATCTCAGACA
>CM060311.1:33484591-33499591 GCA_030674185.1 Monoplex corrugatus | reverse complement strand
AAGGAAAGAGAAACAGAGACGGCCACTGCATCACTTGCTGAAACATCACAAACACAGTGGCAAGAAACTCCAGGAGGTGGTCAGACTTAGCCAAGATCGAGAGTGCTGAGGCAACTTGTGAGGACATCATGTGCAGCGGCCAACACTGTTCCCGGTGACGCCGACAGTGAGACAGTGAGACTAAACATAATCGGCCAAGCCAAAACGGCATTCAAGAAGATAAGAAGCATTCTTACCAACGAATGTCTATCAATTAACATCAGGAAGAGAGTTCTTGAATGTTATATAGAACCGATAATGTTATACGGTTGTTAGGCGTGGACAGTCAACAAACAAAGCCAGAACAAGATTGAGGCAGCCGAGATGTGGTTTCTGAGAAGAATGTTGAGAGTTCCATGGACAGCAAAGAAAACAAACGAGACAGTCTTGACAGAGGCAGACACAAGAAGATCATTCATGAGGAAGATTAAGAAAAGACAGGCAACATTTACAGGCCATTTTATGAGGAAAGGGAAATTAGAGCAGCTGGTCACAACAGGAAAACTGGAGGGAAAGAGACCACCAGATAGACCCAGGGAAAAAATATTGGACGGACTTGCAGAGTGGCTGAAGACGGAGAGGGATGGAAGATGTGCTTGCGGCAACAAGGGATAGAAACAGATGGAAGGCCATGATCGCCAACGCCATGTGGCAAGGCACTTGATGATGATCATGATGATGAGTATATAGAAAAATTTATGGGAGCGATAGTCAAGTGGTTTGGACACTAGACCCAAAAATTGGAAGGTCTAGGTTTGTGCTTGCTTGGGCATTGCCTGGAAAGCAAATGATCATTATCATCATCATGACTGTGTCCTGCCACATGTATGGCGTCAGTGATCATGGCCCTCCAGATGTATCTATCCCTTGTCGCTGTAAGTACATCTCCCACCCTCTCTGTCCTCAGCCACCCTGCAAGTCCGTCCAATATTTTTCCCTGGGTCTACCTGATGTTCTCTTTCCCTCCGTCTTTCCCGTTGTGACCAAGGTGCTCTAATTCCTCTTTCCTCATAAAATGACCTGTAAAAGTTGCTTGCCTTTTCCTAATCTTCCTTATGAATGATCTTGTGTCTGCCTCCATCAAGACTGTCTCGTTTGTTTTCTTTACTGTCCATGGAGCTCTCAACATTCTCCTGAGACACAACATTTCGACTACCTCAATTTTGTTCTTGCTTTGCGTGTTGACCGTCCACGCCTCACAACCGTGTAACAGTATCGGTTCTATATAACTCTCTTCCTCTCACGTACACACGCACACACACACACACACACACACACACACATACACACACACGCAAAACACAACTACACACACACACGCACACGCACACACACCACACACACACACACTAGACATACGCATACATACACACACATATGCACGCACGCACGCTTGCAGGCACACACACACACACACATACACACACCACACACACGTAACGCAAACACACACACACACACACACTAATTACACACACGCATACACACACACACGTACACACACATACACACACGCACACATACACACATATATGCACGTACGCACGCTTGCACGCCACACACACACACACACAATACACACATACACACATACAACACATACACACACACACACACACACACACACACACACACACATCAGACACACGTACACACAACACACACACACGTAATCACACACACATACACATACAGACACGCACACATACACACACATATGCACGCAAGCACGCTTGCAGGCACACATACACACATACACACATGCACACACACACACACACACACACACACACACACACACACACACACACACACACACGCACACACACATTCACATACATTCACACACATATGAGCGCGTATGGAATTGATCGAATGCGATGAATCCTTCTTGAGCAAACTCCAAACTGCAGCCACCACCAATTCCCCACCCCCACCCCCACCCCCACTCCACAAGACAAAAAGGCTGTCCTTGGCAAAATTCCATAGAAAATCAATTCTCACTCGCACACAAAAAAGCACATGCATAGGCAAAGCGTGGGTGATGCCATTACTCCGTTCGTTTCGTATGCTTTCTCCAGAGAGAGCAACTTGTACTTAAAAACAGAAATTCTGCATAAAAAGAAAATAACTGCCCGAGACTGACCACAAAGTAAGGCAAATGAAGACAAGACTGTCAAAGCCTTACAAGAGGGACAAGAGGACCAACAGAAAGCAAGGTAAAGAAAATTACTGATATTTTTGTGTAGAGCCCAGCCGACTGCGTAGAGCCATATCAGGGCCAAAACCGTTCCAAAACATACACAACACTTTAACAGGAAAAACGAAAGGAAAAGAAAATAGATTATGCGTATCAATGCATTCGCGCACATGATCTAAGGAGATGCCCTTGGCATTGATCACTCCGTCCAATTTATCACATAAGGGATTTAAAAAATAAGTACCTGAATACAAATTTAAACATAACTAAGGACACTAAAAAACATAAATATAAAAACTGGCCTGAATTACCTAAAATTGCTACCGCGTGTATCATTTTCCTAGAGCCAAAAATGCACTTTATACACGCACCCAGTTATCAGTCCTAAGAGAAAGTACATAAGACTTTATTCAACACTCAAGGGTAAATAAATGGATCAGCAAAGCAGAAAATAAGAAGAAGAAATGACAGAAAACAAAGGCGGAAGAAAGAAACAAAGAAAGCGACAGAAAAGAAGAAATTTCTAGTACAGAAATTTTTAAAAGGTGGGGATACTATTTACACTGAAAGAACCCCCGGCATTCCCACGGGGGGTGGGGGTGGGGGTGGAGCTGGGGGCAAATGAAGAAAGACTGTAATAGCCTCAAGAGAAGGAAAGAAGGGGTTGCTTCCCTTGTAAAGGTTAAACACGAAGAGAAACAAGAAGACAACCAGAGACAAAATAGAATAAGTAGACTGGTATGTAGTACTATACGAAACGAAGCAGAAACCTTTTAAGGAAGATAAAGCAAAAACAAAAACAAAACAAAAAGGAGAAAAGTGAAAACAGACCGCTACTGGCAAAGTAATAGTGCTGAAGCCATCAGAACTCGGTATGTCAGCTGTCGTCTGTTGTCCCTCTCGTCTCTTCTTTCTCTCTCTCCCCCTCTTCCTCCTCTCCCTCCCTCTTCCCTCTCTCCCTCCCTCTCCTCTCTCTCCTCTCCTCTCTCCCTCCTCTCTCCCTTTCCCTCCCTCTCTCTCTCCCTCTCCTCTCCTCCTTCCTCTCTCTCCCTCTTTCTCTCCTCTCTCCTCTCCCTCTCTCCCTCTCTCTCCCTCCCTCTCTCTCCTTCCCTCTCTCCCTTCCCTCTCTCTCCTTCCTCCTCTCCTCTCTCCCTTTCCTCTCTCCTCCTTTTCTCTCTCCCCCTCTCTTCTTCCTCCTTCTCTCTCCTTCCTCTCTTTCCTCTCCTCTCTCTCTCCCTCTCTCCTCTCTCTCTCTCCTCTCTCTCCCTCTTTCTCTCCCTCTCCTCTCCTTCTGCCTCTCTCCCTTTCATTCCCCTCTCTCTCTCTCTCTCTCTCCTCTCTCTCTCTCTTCTCTCTCTCTCTTCTCTCTCTCTCTTCTCTCTCTCTCTCCCTCTTTCCACACGAAAACCTCAAGCAGGCCATGTATCGTGACTGTCTTCAAGATGGTGTCGGCAATTGTGCTGGAATTGTGTCTGACAAACGAGTCAATGATCCTACCATCTGGCTTTAATTTAAGCAAATCTTCAGAAAGATGAATGCTTGTACAGTGGACATCGTAGTAATTTAAAGTAAAGTGAGAGTAGGTGTTTTGTACCAGCAAAACATATACTGTCTGCAAATCTATAATAATAATAATTAATAATTAGAATATTTATATAGCGCAAAATCTTGATAAAATCAAATCTAAGCGCTGAAACAGACACACACGCACGCACGCACACACACGCACGCACGAACGACACACACACACACACACACACACACACACACACACACCACACACGCATGGCTACAAATGGGGAGAAAGAATAAAAGCAATGGAAAATTATAGAGAGCATATTATATACAATTATATATTACAATGTGATTCCCCTCCGAGAGGAGACAGGCTGCAGAGGGAGTTGAGTGAGGTCAGGATTTTATGCAGAGGAGAAAAGGTGAGTTTTGAGAGCGGACTTGAGGAGACAAAAGTAGGTTGCTGACGTATTGAGAGAGGAAATTTGTTGCGCGCGCAGAGAGAGACTGAGAGACAGAGAGAGACACAGAGACAGGGAGAGACACACAGAGAGAAATACAGAGTGAGAGACAGACACAGAGAGAGACACACACAGAGAGGGGGGACAAAGAGTGAGAGAGACAGAGACAGACAGACACGCACACAGAGAGATAGACCGAGAGAGACAGAGACAGAGAGAGTGAGAGAGATAGCGATACACAAGCACACTGAAATCTGCCTGCTTCATCTTTTTTTCTCAGCTTAGTCTACTTCAGTTAAGTTGTCCTCCCCCGTTGTGTTGCCGGGGGCTCTTTCAGTATAAATAGTATCCCACCTTCTGGAAATTCTGTGCTAAAAATTTTCTCTTTTCTATCACTCTCTTTGTTTCTGCCTTGTTGCCTTGCTTTCTGTCATTTCTACTTATTTTCTGCCTTAATGGTCCATTCACCTGTATTTTTTCGATAAAGTCTTAAGTACTTTTTCTTCGGATTGATAATTGGGTACATGTACTAAGTGCATTTTTGGCTCTAAGGAGGTGAGATATGCGGAAGCAATTTTAGGTAATTTATGCCTGTTTTCATATATGTTTTGGTGTCCTTATGTTGCTTATATTTATATTCAGGTGTGTTTTTTAAATCTCCCGTGTGCGATAAATCGGACGGAATGGTCCTACGCCGGGGGCATGTCCTTAGGTATGTGCGCGAAAGCATTGATACGTGTACTTAATTTTCTTTTCTTTTTTTTTTTTTCCTGTTGAAGTTTTGTGTGTTTTGAAGTGGTTATAGCCCTGATATGGCTCTGCGCAGTCGGCTGGGCTTTAAACAACAATAAAAGAAAAAAAGTTAAGTTGTCCACAATTGACTGTAGAAATGTAGATCAACAGACTTCGTGGATAATTGAAAAATAATACAGAGGGTTAAACATGACTTTTGCCTTTAAACCAATGTCTCATGTGAGAAAACAAAGGAAAGTTTGCTGTGAGTCAGTTCAGATGAATTTGCGTGCAGCACTTTTTTTTTTCACCTTCTTTCTGTAAGGTACTTCTGCACGATAGACGAACAAGTGCATTTGTTGAGCAGATGGTTAATTCTTTTGCCGTCCTATATTTAGTTGATCATTTATCTTAAGGGTTTACAGTTAACCCCCCCCCCACACACACACACACTCAGAAACACACACACACACACACACACACACACACACATACACACACATACACACACACACACACACGCACATACACACACGCACGCACACATTCATATACACACTCACAAGCACTCTCTCTCTCTCTCTCTCTCTCTCTCTTCTCACATGCACATGTCATACACGCACACACACACACACACACACACACACACACACACACACACACACACAGAGTCAACACCACACACACACACACACACACACACACACACACCACACACACAGAGTCACACACTAACTCGTCTAAAACCGCATGTATGAACTGACGTTAAAAGAAATAACGTACAAACGCACACACACATTTATATGCACATGCATATGCAATCATATATATATATATATTGGTTGGTTGGTTGGTTGGTTGGTTGGTTGGTTGGTTGGTTGGTTGGTTGTTGGTGGTTGGTTGGTTGGTTGGCTGGTGGTTGGTTGGTTGGTTGGTTGGTTGGTTGGTTGGTTGGTTGGTTGGTTGGTTGGTTGGTTGGTCGGTTGGTTGGTTGGCTGGTTGGTTGGTTGGCTGGTTGGTCGGTTGGTCGGACAGTCGGTCGGTCGGTCGGTCGGTCGGTTGGTTGGTCGGTCGGTGGGTTGGTTGGTTGGTTGGTTGGTCCAGAGCCGAAAATATAAGGATAATCTCTCTTTTTCTGTATTGTTTTCGTTTTTAATTTGTTAGATTGCTGGGTTGATTGGTGGGCTGGTTGGTTCATTGGTTTCGTTTTTCTCGTCAGTGTCTATAAGACCTCTATAAACAGTTTTCTCCGCTACTGCTACATAATACTGAAAACACCGCCTGCCTTGTCCTCCTGTGTCGTATCAACTGTTTAGTTACGAGACTATGCAGCTCCGGAATGAAAGAGTGTACCCCACCGTCTGTCTCTCTTGCAAAAAAATAACCACAACCACCGTTATGTTCTTCCAACGATAATGTCCATGAACAGTTGAATTCCAGTAACCTTGACTTCAACTTGCTCTCGGCATAGAAGCCGCAGGAGAACCCTGAGGTAATGTGAGAGTAAAAGTTGACGGGGCCACGGAACTTGAGAGATGGCTTCAACGATGCCATGACGATAAATGACAGTCATGAGGAGGATGTCTTGGTGACGTTTTGTTCTGGTGAATATGACAAGCGGTATACACGATATTTATTGCCGGTTTTTTTGTTTTGTTTTTTGTTTGTTTGTTTGTTTTCCCGGTATTTCCAGATCTGCGATGGAGACATGTTGTCAGGGCATTGTTTTTTGTTGTTGTTGTTGTTGTTTTTGTTGTTGTTGTTGTTGTTTTTTGCTGTTGTTGTTGTTGTTTTTTGTTGTTGTTGTTGTTGTTTTGTTTTCAAGCAACACCAACTTGTTGTTACATTGACTAACTGATGAATTAGAATAAGAATTTCAATTTCTCTCTCTGTCTGTCTGTCTGTCTGTCTGTGTGTCTGTCTTTCTTTCTTTCTTTCTGTCTTTCTGTCTTTCTGTGTCTCACTTCTTCTTTTTCTTCTTCTTCTTCTTCTTCTTTTTCTTCTTCGTCTTCTTCTTCTTCTTCGTCTTCGTCTTCGTCTTCTTAATTAATCATTTTCTTCTGTAGTGTGTGTGTATATGCGTATGTATGTGCTAATTCTACAGTATGTGTTGCTTAACTCAAACTGGACCAGTACTGAACTCTGGTTTGCCTTTGGCTGGTATCTGATTGATTCACCACAGTGCTTCACTCTCTTCCTACAATCTGGAGCCTTGACTGTCTAGAACGGAGACGTACCGTATGTCACAGACCTCTCAACTCGATTCCAGCTGCCTCTGCTTAGTAGCAAACTTAGTTACCTGCTGTCCGCTTGGATTAAGGTTGCGAGTCTGTAGTGGCCAAGCTTGTTTTCTTAATCTTGTTTGATAGAAACTAATTTCCTGACTGTGCTAAAGTTTCTTCTTCTTCTTCTTTCTTCTTCTATAGATAGATAGATAGATAGATAGATAGATAGATAGATAGATAGATAGATAGATAGATAGATACAGCTGATAGATAGATAGATAGATTGATAGATAGATACACAGATAGATAGATACATAGATAGATGCATAGATACATACATAGATACATATATAGATGCATACATAGATACATAGATACAAAAATACATAGATACATAGATCAAAGGAACATACGGAAAGACAACCAGACAAACAGACACACAGAGAACAACAAACAACCTGACAGACAGACATAAAGCCAGTCAGACAAACAGACAAGCTTTAGTTTTGGGGTTTACAATGACGAAAAGAAGAAGTTAGATAAAGACATTAGCTACTCTTTAACAGAAAACACCCCCAACCAAATGCAGAAAAGAAGATAACAAGAACCAGACGAAGACGCTGTATTGACATCATATTTTGTCAGGAGACTAACAGACATAAACACACACGAGCCTTGCACACGCATGCACAGATTTTCTTCTGATCAGTATCAAATGATCTTTAAAAAAAAAAACTCAAACGAAAAAAATCGAGGGAGAGGAGCAGGGGAAACAACCTGTGTCAATCTTAGCTGCACCTGTCATAATCAATTGGCACAATCAGTGGAAACCACTCACAATCTCTTCGTATGGGGCTGCCATGACTCCCCCATTGACAAAGGGAAGTAAGGCATGAGTTCACATAATAAAATGACGAAACAGGGGTGATTTTATGTTTTTTTCGTTTTTATGGTATTCTTCCTTTCTTGCTTGCTCGTTCTTTCTTGCTTGCTTTCTTTCTTCCTTTCTTTCTTTCTTTCACTCCTTCTTTCTTCCTCTCTTTCTTTTCGTGTGCTTCGTGAATTGTGCAAATGATATCTGGCCATGCGTGTTATTACCTGCTGAGTGGTGTCTGTGTAACTACGCTGGCATCGTGTGTGACGAAGGAAGGGTCCATGGTCATGATCTGTTGGTATGGTATTAGCGTCTAGAGAAAGACTCAAGCTCTTGCACTCGATCGTTGCGTAAGACTGTATTTATGAATTTATAGCTTAAGACAGCATTTATGAATTTAAACGACAATTGGTGCTCTGTATTTAAAACGAAAAAAAACAACTTCATCACGCCTAGGAAAACTGTTACAAAATGTTCTTATTCTACTGCCTCACTCGTCTCACCTTACAAATATTTATCTTCTACTTGCCTCACGATTTCACCTTAGAAAATATATACCTTGTACTGCCTCAGGCTTCTCAATTGTACAAACCATTTGTGACCTGCCAGCACGAATTCAGTCTTAACTAGCATTTTGGATATTTTGAGATATACATATCACTGGAAAGTGTACATTCTGTTGATTATTTTGGTACTTGAATAAAGCTTGTACTAAAAAAAATTGTAGAAGTTATGTATGTTTAAGGTCATTAAGTTGTATGACGGCCATTTTGAGGAAACGGCTTCTAAAGTTTTTATGTACTCTCCTACATATTTTCCTTAAATTTGTTTATTTGGTGGTTTTGACCCAGTTTGTTTCTAATTTTAGCTGCCTTATCTGAAAGGTGCACCAAATAGCTTTCTGTCAGTATATTACATGTGGTGGTACTGTACAGGTTACGGTTCATAATAAGAGACAAAAAATAGGTACTTTTGGTAGGAAATTGTGTTCTTTCTGCTGCGATCAGTGCGTTAAAATACCATTTTAAATTGATTAATAATATTTTTTCAAGAAAAAAAATTTCTGTGGGGGATAGATTATAGTCTACAGAAATCAATTTTGAGAAGAAGTCAAAACACCCGAGATAGACCTTAGTCACCTTTTCAGCTCCTAGTGCTGTTCGACTGACTGCGAGTTAAGACTGTTTTCGTGGTGGGAGGTCACATTTGCTTTCGCTGCCTCACGCAGCTCCTTACAAACATGTACCTTTTGCTGCCTCATGCTTCTCACCTGTACAGTATATTCGCCTTTTACTGTCTCACGCTTCTCACCTGTCATCATCATCATCATCAGGTGCCCTGCCACATGGCGTTGGCGATCATGGACTTCCATCTGTCTCTATGTCTTGTTGCCCCAAGCATCTCCTCCACCCTCCTCGTCTTCAGCCGCTCTGCAAGTCCGTCTAGCATTTTTCTCCCTGGTGCTCTCTTTCCCTCCAGCTTTCCCGTTGTGACCAGGTGCTCCAATCCCCCTTCCTCATAAAATGGCCTATAAATGTTGCCTGTCTTTTCCTAATCTTCCTTATGAATGATCTACTTGTGTCTGCCTCCATCAAGACTGTCTCATTTGTTTTCTTTGCCGTCCATGTACAATATATATTTGCCTCCTACATCCTCATGATTCTCATATATTTTGTATTCATTGTAGAACTCATGAGTGATAGGACTGCTTAGACAAATGCGCCAGGTATTGGAAAAAACAGTACATTCCACAGCGGATCATGACTTTCAACGTCTTCCTGAAGTCCAGTTATTATAGTGTGAGTAAAAGGAAAATCCACAGTGAGCAAATCCATTTGATCAAGCAAGGTTGGCAAAAAATATTTGTTCTCTTTTTGCAATGTACTCCTGCTTTGAGATATGACTTTTGGATGGGTGAATCTCTTGTCCACAGGTGAATTCCCCCGTGGGAATGCCGGGGACTCTTTCAGTAATCTCCTCATCTTCTGGAAATTCTGTGCTAGAAATTTCCTCTTTTCTGTCACTCTCTTTGTTTCTGCTTTGTTCCTTTTGCTTTCTGTCATTTCTTCTTATTAGTTTCTGTCTTTTCTGGTCTTTTCAACTGTATTTGTTCGATAAATCTTACGTACTTTCTATTAGGACTGATAATTGGGTACATGTATAAAGTGCATTTTTGGCTCTAGGGAAATGAGATATGCTGAAGCAATTTTAGGTAATTTAGGCCCGTTTTTACATATTTTAGTGTCCTTAGTTATGTTTCAATTAGTATTGCTGTTGTTTTTCAAAATCCTCTGTGTGATAATTGAACGGAATGGTCAACGCCAGAGCATCTCTCCTTAGATTATTGTGCGAATGCATTGATATGTGTACTGAATTTTCTTTTCCCTTTTTACCTGTTGAAGTCTGTGCATGTTTTGAAACTGTTATAGCCACGGCTGGGGCTGTAAACAAAAATAATAATACCAATAACAATGACAGCAAATAAATTCGTATATTTACTTTGTGAAACATTCTTCTGAAATGTTTTAAGGTCAGGAAAGCACTGCATCATTGTACAACTTTCCAGTAATGGTGACTTGTGGCATGCAATGATTTTACAGAGCAACTCCTTCTGAGACTAAAGAAAAACGTAATCCAAAACAAGTGTGACTGCCCACGTTCGAGCAAACAGGAACCAGAAAAAACACAAAAGAAGAATAAGAATGCGTATTTTATACAACCAGACAAGACAGGCGCAAATTTTCTGCCAACTGGCCTTTGTCAAGCGTAAGATTACAAACAAACAAACACCAGATACAAAAATTGAGAGAAAAAGACTGAAACTTCCCTGCTGCTCGGTCCAGTGTGAGAAAAGAAAAACGGGCAAAGAACTTTCTTTGAAGAGCAGCATCGACATGTGAGTGGAGGAGAATGTTCTGTTTCCTGCTGGCCACGCTACATCTTGAGACCTGCTCGGATGTTCATGCAAGTTTATCCATGTTTTATCATCTACTTCAGTTTCATTGACACATAATCCGGGCTTGAATATTATATAGAACCGATAATGTTAAACGGTTGTGAGGCGTGGTCAGTCAACAAGCAAAGCCAGAACAGGATTGAGACAGCTGAGATGTGGTTTCTAAGAAGAATGTTGAGAGTTTCATGGACAGCAAAGAAAACGAACGAGACAATCTTGATGGAGGCAGACACAAGAAGATCATTCATTAGGAAGATTAGGAAAAGACAGGCAACATTTAATGCCGTTTTATGAGGAAAGGGTAATTGGAGCACCTGATCACAAAAGGAAAGCTGGAGGGAAAGAGAACACCAGGTAGACCCAGGGAAAAAACATTGGACGGACTTGCAGAGTGGCTGAGGACAGAGAGGGTGGATGGTGTGCTTGCAGCAACAAGGGATAGATACATATGGAGGGCCATAATTGTCAACACCATGTGGCAAGGCACTTGATGATGATGACCCTCCGTGTTATTCGTTTCAGTGACAGCATGAAATTACTGTTACAGTGGGCGAAACGCAAAAACAAAACCCATCTGACATGGATTCTTAAACTTCCAAATACTTATCAGCGTCGTCTGTGTGTTGTGTGTGTGTGTGTGTGTGTGTGTGTGTGTGTGTGTGTGTGTGTGTGTGTGTGTGTGTGTGTGTGTGTGTGTGTATGTGTGTGTGTGTGTATGTCTGTGTCTGTGTCTGTGTGCGTGTGTGTCTGTCTGTCTGTCTGTGTGTGTGTGTGTGTCTGTCTGTCTCTGTGTGGTGTGTGTGTGTGTCTGTGTGTCTGTGTGTGTGTGTCTGTGTCTGTGTCTGTGTCTGTGTGGTTGTGCGTCTTTTTGTGTCTGTGTCTGTGTCTGTCTGTGTCTGTGTCTGTGTGTGTGTGTGCACGTGCGTATGTATGATGCGTTTGTGGTGCGTACATGTGTGTTTACGAGTGTGCAAGCACTCGCGTGTATGTGTATCTGTATATCTGTCCTGTGAACTGATTTCATAACATCCCATCTGCGCTTTTTTTTTCGCGTGCTTCGTAACCTTCGTACGACGGTACCGATGTCGAAATTCCACTGACTTTGATTGAACTCTGATCGATTCACTTAGTACATCACCCTGTCTTGCATTCTGGAGCCTTGACTGCCGATGACAGAAATGTACCGTATGCCACAGACCTCTCAACTTGATTCCAGCTGCCTGTGTTCAGTAAGGAATTTAGTTACATGAGTTCACTGGGAATAAATCTGCAAGTATAAAATGGTACCTTTTCTGACTTTACTTGACAGAAACCTGTTTCGTTAAAGGACCAGATATATATGTAACTCTCTCTCTCTCTCTCTCTCTCTCTGTTTCTCTGTCTCTCTTTCTCTCTGTCTTTCTGTCTCTGTCTCTGTCTCTGTCTCTGGCTCTGTCTCGTCTCTCTCTCTCTCTCTCTCTCTCTCTCTCTCTCCTTCACCCTCTCTATGTCTCTGCCTCTCTGTATGTCTGTCTCTCTCTGTTTTTCTGTTTCTCTCTGTCTATCTGTCTGTCTGTCTGTCTCTCTCTCTCTTTGTCTCTCTGCCTCTGTCTCTCTCTATGTATCTCTGTCTGTCTGTCTGTCTGTCTCTCTCTCTCTCTCTCTCTCTCTCTGTCTCTCCCTCCATCTTTCTCTCTCTGTCTCTGTCTGTCTGTCTCTCTCTCTTTCTTTGTATATGTATGTCTGTCTCTCTGCCTCTCTCTCCCTCTCTGTCTCTGTCTCTCGTTCTCTCTCTCTCTCTCTCTATCTCTCTGCCTCTCTCTCTCTCTTCCTCTCTCTCCCTCTGTTTCTCTTTCTGTCTCTCAGTCTCTCTCTCCCCCCCCTCTCTCTCTCTCTCTCTCTCTTTGGGGTTGCCATGACTCGGAACGAGAAACAGGAGCAAGCCATGAGTTCACACGCACAGAGGCAACCATTTCAGCATTTTGCTTCTACGCTGCTCATCTCAGCCCCGATACGACCTACAAAATTTAAGTTCCTTCAGCCAAAATCTTAGGAAGTAGGGACTTGATGCTACAGATCTATCGACGCTGAGCTGCCGTGTGGCCACCTTACCAGAGGAGTCTTTGCACTGCGTGGTGACTTCGGTGGAGTTTTAGCCGCACGTGATTGTTCTGACCCAACTTAACTAAGAACACTGCCTAATACGGTGCTTGTTTACGACAGCGGTCGCTGAGTCATGGTGTCAAACTAAATGCACAGTTTCTCCCCCTTACCCTGGCAAAAACAAAAAGCAAACGGCAACAACCTTGAGACAAGTTGATGAGTTTAAATATCTGGGAACGATCATTTCACCAGACGGCAGATGCACATCAGAAATAGCCAGTAGAATCGGCCAAGTCAAAACAGCATTCAAGAAGATGGAAAGCATTCTTACCAACAAATGCTTATTAATTAACATCTGGAAGAGAGTTCTTGAATGTTAGATACAACCGATAATGTTATACGGTTGTGAGGCGTGGACAGTCAACAAGCAAAGCCAGAACAAGATTGAGGCAGCCAAGATGTGGTTTCTAAGAAGAATGTCTAGAGTTCCATGGACAGAAAGAACGAACGAGACAGTCTGATGGAGGCAGACACAAGAAGATCATTTATAAGGAAGATTAGGAAAAGACAGGCAACATTTATAGGCCATCTTATGAGGAAAGGGGAATTGGAGCACACCTGTCACAACAGGAAAGGTGAAGGGAAAGAGAGAACCAGGTAGACCCAGGGAAAAAATATTGAACGGACTTGCAGAGTGGCCGAAGACAGAGAGGGTGGATGGTGTGCTTGCAGCAACAAGGGATAGATACATATGGAGGGCCATAATCGCCAACGCCATGTGGCAAGGCACTTGATGATGATGATGATGATGATGATGATGATGATGATGATGATGATGGATGATGATGATGATGATGATGACCCTGGTTCAGGTTCAGGTTCATATTGTTTATAGCCCACACGACTACTGGAGCCATATCAGGGCTAACACCACGTTAAATTCAACACCCAAGGCAAGGGTTAAGTTAAAGGCAGGTAAAAACCAAGCTCACCGTTATCCTTGCAAGTTTAAAATGCAATTAAAGAGAAAAATACATAAAATCATGTCAGATGAAATCTATTGACCTCTTGTAAAACTGGAAAATTGCATCCGGAGTGACGTTTCTGAAGATGTTCTTCGAGAAGTCCGCCGTGTAGTGCTTATGTCTCACATCGTGCGAGTCCAAGCAATCAATAAGAAGGTGTCTGATGCTCAACGGTTTTTCACATGGTTATACACCATGGGATAAGTTTAAATACCTGGGAACGATCATTTCACCAGATGGCAGATGCACATCAGAAATAGCCAGCAGAATCGGCCAAGCCAAAACAACATTCAAGAAGATGGAAAGCATTCTTACCAACAAATGCCTATCAATTAATATTAGGAAGAGAGTTCTTGAATGTTATATACAACCGATAATGTTGTACGGTTACGAGGCGTGGACAGTCAACAAGCAAAACCAGAACAAGATTGCGGCAGCTGAGATGTGGTTTCTGAGGAAGGATGTTGAGAGTTCCATGGACAGCAAGGAAAACGGGCGAGACAGTCTTGATGGAGGCAGACACAAGTAGATTATTCAAAAGAAGATTAGGAAAAGACAAGCAATATTCATTGGCCATTTTATGAGGAAAGGGGAATTGGAACACCTGGTCACAACGGGAAAGCTGGAGGGAAGGAAAGCACCTGGTAGACCCAGGGAGAAGATACTGGACGGACTTGCAGAGTGGCTGAAGACAGGGAGGGTGGAAGAGATGCTTGAGGCAACAAGAGATAGAGACAGATGGAAGTCCATAATCGCCAATGCCATGCGGCAAGGCACCTGATGATGATGATGATACACAATGGTGTTTTTTCATTTTTTAAAAGGTACAAATGAGTGTAACATGTGTGACCCGTATATAACCAACATAACGCTGTCTCTTTCCTATGGTTC
>CM060311.1:33477091-33482091 GCA_030674185.1 Monoplex corrugatus | reverse complement strand
TGGATGAAGTGAAGAACGTAGTAAAGAAAGTCAGAGCCAAGTCAGCACCTGGACCAAACGGAATACCATACCTGCTCTACAAGAAATGCCCAAAAGTGCTCGAGTGGCTCCACAAGATGATTCGATCAGCATGGAGGAACCAGAAGATCAGCGACCAATGGATGAGAGCTGAAGGAGTGTACATTCCGAAGGAGCAGAACTCCAGCAGCATCAATCAGTTCAGGCCAATATCACTTCTGAACGTCGAGGGGAAAATCTTCTTCTCTGTTATGGCAGCAAGATTGACAAAATACCTGACTGAAAACAAGTATCTGGATATGTCAATCCAAAAGGGAGGCATACCAGGAATGCCTGGATGCTTGGAACATGCCACGTTGATTTGGGATGCCATCCAAAAAGCAAGAACAGAGAAGAGAGACATTGACGTAGTTTGGCTTGATCTGGCGAATGCATATGGATCAGTTCCACACGATATGATCCAGCTGGCTCTTGAAATGTATCACATCCCAGAAAACATCCGAACAATGCTGAGGAAGTATTTCCAAGGGTTCTCAATGCGGTTCTCTACCAAAGAATGCACCACGGACTGGATAGACCTAGAGGTGGGCATTGCAATGGGCTGTGCAATCTCTCCCATACTGTTCGTGTTGGCAATGGAAGTCATCTTGAAAGCTGCAATGAAGAGTTCAGGTCCAGTGAATCTGGGAGATGGATACCAGATGCCTCCTCTGAAAGCTTTCATGGATGACACAACAGTCTTGTCCACGGATGAGGAAGAGACACACCAAATCTTAAAGCAGCTGGATGAGCTGGTGGCCTCTTCAAGAATGAGGTTCAAACCTAAGAAATCCCGAAGTCTCTCACTGCGAAAAGGAAAAGTGGCAGATTCAGTCAAATTCATGGTAGCCAACCAAGCCATCCCCACTGTCACAGAAGAGCCAGTAAAAAGTCTCGGAAGATGGTATGATGACTCCCTGAAAGACACACAAAGGGGATGTGAAACCAAGCAAACAGCAGAAGAAGGCCTGAAGAAAATAGATAACTGCGGACTGCCAGGCAAATACAAAGTCTGGTGTCTACAGTTCATGCTGATACCAAAACTGCTGTGGCCACTGCTAATCTATGACATTTGCACCAGCACAGTCGAAGCAATGGAAGCCAAAATCAACAAATACACAAGAAAATGGCTCGGTGTCCCACCTGGTCTCACTGATGTTGCATTCTACTGTCGTCAAGCAATGCTGAAGCTACCTCTCAAATCCATAGTGGAGGAATACAAAGTTGGAAAAGCAAGACTGTTGAGCATGCTGGAGGAATCGGAAGACAATATCGTGAGATCAGTTCATCCAAAGCTGAGAACTGGCAGAAAGTGGAAAGTCCAAGAGGCTGTAAACAATGCCAAGAGAAACCTCAGCATCAAAGAAATAATTGGACACACGCAAACCAACAGACAGGGACTGGGAGCAACAAAAATGCAGTGGTGGTCCAAAGCCAAAGGGAAGGAAAAAAGAGACATGATCATACAGGAGTTGAAGGAAGAAGAAGATGTCAAAAGAGTGCAGAAGGCAGTCCAGCAAGGTCAACAGGGGCAATGGACAACATGGGACAGTGCACTCCAAAGAAGTCTCAGCTGGAACGATATGTGGCACATGGCTCCTCTAAGGATAAGCTTCCTCCTCAGATCTGTATATGACCTGCTCCCCTCGAATGCAAACTTAGTGAAATGGGGGAAAGCAGACGACCCAGCATGTCCGCTCTGTCAGAAGAAACAAACAGTGGAACATGTCCTAAGCTCTTGCAAAGTAGCGCTAGCCCAAGGAAGGTATACATGGAGGCACAACCAAGTTCTGAAAGTGATTACAGATGTGGCTAGCGAAAAAACCATGACCCCAAACGCACCAATTGCTATGACAACGTTCTACAAAGCAGGAGGGAAAACAGGTCTGGCCCGAAAGTGCTATGACAACCAGCACATTGCCAAAGGGTCTTCTGGATGGAGCAGTCGACTGGGAGTGTACAGCAGACCTCCCAGAGTGGAGAAATTACCCAGATGTCATCAGCAAGACAGGCATGAGACCAGACATCGCTCTCCACTCTGACTCCTCGAAACAAGTGATTCTGATAGAACTCACTGTGCCATACGAAAGCAGAATGGAAGAAGCACATATCTACAAGACCGAAAAATACGCCGGTCTTGCCAGCACCCTGAAGAAAGCAGGTCTGCGGGTCAAAATCTTCGCCATAGAGGTCGGGGCAAGAGGGTTTGTGGGCACCTCCGCTTATGATCTCATGAAACAACTCGCCATTTCTGGGAAGAAGAGGACTAGAGCCCTTAAAGCGATGGCAGAGGCAGCAGAAAGGAGCTCAAGCTGGATCTGGGCAAGGAGGAACCAAAAAAGTGAACTTCATAAGGATTAAATTCCCTACAGATGATGTGTGCCCCGTTAGCACATTGGTAAAACCGCGTACCGCAGTTCTGAAGCGCAGAATCGCCCAGGTTCGATCCCCGGCGTGGGAAAAAAAAAATAGACAACAGCAGAAGGGCATCCAGGAGTCATGACCTGGATGTGGCCCGGCCCCCCGAGAGTGTAAGGAATTCAGGGCCGAAACACTTGTCTAAAGGGGGTTACTTCTCTGAAGACCTTCTGTTGTCTAGCTCTCCCTAGAGTTTCTTTCTACCTTTATATATATATATACGTTCCTTTTTTGAAGATACGATACACACATATACATGTCATTTACATGTAACCAAGATTATTCCAGTGGTAGGCTGATAAAATGCCAGTATGAAAATAATATAGACTGGTAAAACATAGTCTAGGTAGGACCTCAGGACCTGGCCAGCTCATGGGTTTATGTGCAGGCTTTAAAGGCTTGTGCCATGATCACCATACACGTGGCACCTGTGACGTTAGTGCATTATGGAATTCGTTCCGAGCGCGGAGACGTCATCTTGAGAAACCGAAACTGAAACTGAAAATGAGTTGTCTCCAAGAGTAAAAGGGGTCTGTCTGAAGTTTAGACTTTGCTCAAGAAGAATACTCGGGCAATCCCGTATGCGTTCCATCAACAGATATTTAGCACACCCGTTGATCCTATGCAAAACCCTGGGTGTTGTAAACAATTTTGAATTATATAGAAGGAGATGGGGGTGGGGGTAAGACCTGTGGAGCACTGAACTAAACACCACAAGAATGGTTGAAATATTAATTTAAGATGGGCAGCGGAAAGGCCAGTTTCTTGTGTTGTGCGCTGGGTTGATCCTGAGACATCAGGTCTTGGTCCCCATAGCTCTGTGGAAGGAACAAACTAGCCCTAGGTCAGCTTGTCTGGTTGACTTTACTTGCCAGAAACCAGTGTCCTTAACTTTACTGAAGATATTTTTTTTATTCTCCTTTTCCATTCATTTCATTTCATAGCTAGCTAGCTATCCATCTTTCTCTCTCTCTCTCTCTCTCTCTCTCTCTCTCTCTCTCTCTCTCTCTCTCTCTCTCTCTTTCTTTCTTTCTGTGTCTGTACACACACACACACACACATATATATATATATATATATATATATATATGTATGTATATATATATATATATGTGTGTGTGTGTGTGTGTGTGTGTGTGTGTGTGTGTGTGTGTGTGTGTGTGTGTGTGTGTGTGCATATACATATATATATAGAGAGAGAGAGAGAGAGAGATACATGTACAGACATACAGATATATCCAGACACGTATATATATGCATACATATACATAGATATACATACATAGATACATAAATATACATATATATGTATATATATACATGTGTGTGTGTATATATATATGTATATATATATGTGTGTGTGTGTGTGTGTGTGTGTGTTCTCTCTCTCTCTCTTTCTCTCTCTCTCTCTCTTCCTCCCTCTTCTCTCTCTCTCTCTCTCTCTCTCTCTCTCTCTCTCTCTCTCTCTCTCTCAGTCTCAATCTGAACACTGTTCTCCTTTCTAAGAGAAGAGAAAGAAGCAGACAACCACAGACCTGAAACATATCCCAAGAAAAAAGTGGTGATTAAAAAAAAACCTAAATAACAACTCTGAAATGACACCAAGGGAGCTTTAAACTGTCCTAGCATCTCCTGAGATGCAGTCCACATGAAAGACATTTGCCCGCCATACAAGCTCAGAGAAATCGATATATTTCTACTATCTCCTGTGGCAAGTTGCTGCCTGGAGAGGCCATCTTGCCCTGCCATCACTGTGATACATGTGATAATCAAAATGCATGGATCAGCAGGGAGAACATTATCTCTCGGTGTATTTGCAGCGCTGCCAGCTAACGGGCTGGCCGGATGAGTAGACGTAGAATTAATAATATTCGACTGTATGGAAGCCAAAGTCGAAGCGATTAAGATAGCTAATGCTGAGAAATTCGATGTTTCCTGTTATTCAGAAATCTGAAGTTTGTTTTCTCTAGCTTGTTGCAGAAAACAGTAGAATGTCAAATGTTGCTGAAATGGTGAAATCTGTGATTGTGGTAATAATAGATAATGGATGTGCCTGGTTGAGGATTCAGTTGGATGTGAAGTGCGTTCATAACAAGATTGAGGCTGCTGAAAGGTGACTTCTAAGAAGATGTTAAGTGTTCCAAGGACAGCAAAGAAAACAAACAAGACAGTCTTGATGGAGGCAGAAACAAAAAGAACTTCAATGAAGAAGATTAGAAAAGACAAGCAACATTTATAGGACATCCTTTAAGGCAAGAGAAATTAGAGCAGCTAGTCACAACAGGAAAGGTGCAGAGGGAAAGAGCCCCAGGTAGACCCAGGGAGGAAATATTGGACAGACTTGCGGAGTGGATAAAAGACAAGCAACATTTATAGGCTAATTTTATTAGGAAAGGTGAATTAGAGCACCCGGTCACAACAGGAAAGCTGGAGGGAAAGAGAACACCAGGTAGACCCAGGGTGAAAATATTGGACGGACTTGCAGGGTGGCTGAGGACAGAGAGGGTGGAAGATGCGCTTGCGGC
>CM060311.1:33427091-33467091 GCA_030674185.1 Monoplex corrugatus | reverse complement strand
CGAAGTAGTTACAAAGTATCTTGCAGACTTAACCTAAGTAAACCGAAGTAGTTACAAAGTATCTTGCAGACTTAACCTAAGTAAACCGAAGTAGTAACGAAGTATCTTACAGACTTAACCTAAGTAAACCGAAGTAGTAACGAAGTATCTTACAGACTTAACCTAAATAAACCGAAGTAGTAACGAAGTATCTTGCGGACTAACCTAAGTAAACCGAAGTAGTAACAAAGTATCTTGCGGACTAACCTAAGTAAACCGAAACAGTAATTAAAGTATCTTGTAGATTTCATCTAAATAAACCGAAGTAGTAACCAAGTGTCTTGCAGAACTTAACCTAAGTAAACTGAAGTAGTTGCAAAGTTTGACATTTTTTTAGGATCACCGCACTCAGGGAGGTTAACTTTGTGCTCACCTTTTTTTTCTTCCCATTTTGTACACCACCTCAATGGCCACAGAAGCTGGCACAATGTTTACAATGCAATGATGATAATGTCGATGAGGATGATAATCATGATGCTATGGAGTTCCATCTAGCATTGAGACTACATGGCAGGGCTGTACTCTACGCTTACTATCATCATATATCCTGGCGTCAACCAGGCCGAGAGACACAGATACCTGCGGTGTGGTCAGAAGATTTGAGCAACACCCTCAATGACGCATCCGTGAAATGGATGAGAATCGACTGTGTGATCCCAGTCTTCCCAATGAGCCCATAGCACGTCCAACTCTGGGTAGGAGCCGGCTAGAGCCGAAAAATCTCACAATATTTTTGAAGTGACTGATGGCGATTCGAACCCACAACCTTCCAGTCGGTAGTCTGTTTCGCTAACCACTACACCATGGCGACTGGTAAAGTTTGACATTTGACAGGACCTGCTGGATTGAAGCTGAGAGAGCCACGGACGTGATGTCCTGATGACGAGAGTGTTAAGATGTCGTACTGAGCAAATCAACAATCATCATCATCATTATCATATGCCCTGCCTCATGGCATTGGCGATCATGGCCCTCCACACGAATCTATCTTTTGTCGCTGCAAGTACATCTCCCACCCTCTCTGTCTTCAACTACTCCGCAATTCCGTCCAATATTTTCTTCCTGTGTCTACCTGGTGTTCTTTTTTCCCCTCCAGCTTTTCTAAATCAACATTACTTTATTTAAAGCCATTGGAAGTTCAGAAAGGGGTTGGTTACAGTTCAATCAGTTACAGTTCAATCGGTTACAGTTCAGTCAGTTACAGTTCAGTCAGTTACAGTTCAGTCAGTTACATGTCAGTCAGTTACATGTCAGTCAGTTACATGTCAGTCAGTTACATGTCAGTCAGTTACATGTCAGTCAGTTATATGTCAGTCAGTTACATGTCAGTCAGTTACATGTCAGTCAGTTATATGTCAGTCAGTTACATGTCAGTCAGTTACATGTCAGTTACATGTCAGTCAGTTACATGTCAGTCAGTTACATGTCAGTCAGTTACAATTTTGTCAGCAGTATGTAGAATGTAATGACATAGAATCCGGTCATTTTAATTATTTAAAACATTGTCAAGTGGGTGTGTTTTATTCAGGTCTTTGATGATGCTATACAGTGTATTGATTGGGGTGCTGTGTGCCATTTGGTTATATATAACGTTTTTAGAAAAAATTGTACTTGGTGACTGGTTGTGTTTTCATTCGCTGTATTTTTGTTGTTGCTGTTGTTGTTGTTGCTGTTGTTGTTGTTGGTGGTGTTGTTTTGGGGGGAGGGAGGGGGTGTTTGCTTTTTGTGTGTGTTACTTTGTCCTGTTTTCTTTTCTTTTCTCGTGTTTGTTTTGTTCTGTTTTCTATGTGCAGATGAGATACAAAGATACATATGTTATTACAATGTAGCCAATATTGTTCCAGGCAGGCTGACACAAATCATCATCATCATCATCATCATCATCATCATCATCAGGTGCCCTGCCGCATGGCGTTGGCGAGCATGACTTCCATCTGTCTCTATCTCTTGTTGCCTCAAGCATCTCCTCCACCCTCCTCGTCTTCAGCCACTCTGCAGGTCCGTCCAGCATTCTCTCCCTGGGTCTACCTGGTGCTCTCTTTCCCTCCAGCTTTGCCGTTGTGACCAAGTGCTCCAAATCCCCCTTCCTCATAAAATGGCCTATAAATATTGCCTGTCTTTTCCTAATCTTCCTTATGAATGATCTACTTGTGTCTGCCTCCATCAAGACTGTCTCGTTTGTTTTCTTTCAGATACAAAACACATACGCTAGGTAGGACCTTTGGACCTCGCCAGCTCATGAGACTTGTATGTGCAGGCGTAAGGCTTTTGTCGTAATCATTTTGGACCTTCTCCATCAGGTGGCACCAGTGGTGTAAGCCCATATGGAATTCATTCTGAGCGCGGAGATGTTATCTTGAGAAACTGAAACTGAAACTGTGTTGTGCAGCAAATCAACCGGGAGACAGGTGTCTGTTTTCAATATGTATGCATAATGCTTCTTTTCTTCTTCTTTTCTTCTGCTTCTTCTTCTTCTTCTTCTTCTGCTTCTTCTTCTTCTTCTTCTTCTTCTTCTGCTTCTTCTTCTTTCTTCTTCTTCTTCTTTCTCTCTCTCTCTCTCTCTTCTCTCTCTCTCTCTCTCTCTCTCTCTCTGTGTCTTGCGTGGGAAGTATTCATTTGCACCACAATTCTATTTTTGTGTTTTGTGTCTGTGCTACAAAAGAATTACACTCTGTGGGACAATAGAGATACGTGTACAATAACTGATTTGCACAAAGGACCTTTCTGTGGTCTTTTAGAGCCAAGAGTGTGGAGCAAAGGAACCGAGAGGAGGCCAGTTTTTGATGCTGCATGCTCAGACTGAACTCGAGACACCAGATCGTACAGTCCATAACAAATAACCCATCAGCTGGCCATTGTATTCTATTGCACTGTATTGTATTGTATATTGTCTTGTTGTGTTGTCTTGTATCACTTTGTTTTGTATTGTTTGTATTGCACTGAACTGTACTGCATTGCGTTGTACTGCATTTTATTGTATTCTTTTGTATTATTGTATTGCATGGTACTGTACTGCATTGTATTTATATTTTGAGCAAAGTAGTGTCTGCCTTTGTCTCGGACCCCATGTATCTGTGCATGCATATATCTGTATATGTATATGTGCACATGCAGAATTTTTTTTTTTCAAATGTTACAATCAGAATGTTCTTTTCATCACCACTTTATTGAAGTGCAAAAGTCTCACAACAGATAAACAAAAATGGCAGATCAAAAACAAACAAACAAGTGACATAATGTTCATATATATATTCTAGACAATTTTTTTCTGGTGTTTATTTTCACACAAATAGATTTTATCAAAACAGTTTAAAAAAAATGCCAAACAATTGTAAAAGAAAAAGGAAAAGAAAAGAACGGTCAAAAAGAAAAAGGAAGAAAGACACATTTTGCATTTAAAAGGGAGAAATTAGTTATAGTAATAGTAGTAGTAGTAGTAGTAGTAGTAGTAGTAGTAGTAGTAGTAGTAGTAGTAGTAGTAGTGGTGGTGGTGGTGGTGGTGGTGGTGGTAGTAATGATAGTAGTAGTAGTAGTAGTAGTAGTAGTAGTGGTAGTGGTAGTAGTAGAATAGTAGTAGTACAAATGTTTAAAGCCCAGCCAACTGCTCAGTGCTGTCAGGGCTATATGTATATATCAAAATTAAGTACACATATCACTGCATGCATGCAAATAATTCAAGACTATGCCCTTGGCATGTATCCATTCCGCTCAATCTATTACCAGGTGGACTCAGATAAAACACATCTAAGTACAAATGCATAAACATTAAAAAAAAAAAAGCACTTACAGCACCTAAAAATGCCACCAAGCAAATCACCTTTCCTTAGAGCTAAAAATGCAACTGACGTATTTATGCAATCAATCATCAGTCATAATAGACAGAAGATATGTAAGGCTTTATGGAAAAAAAGACGATGAATGAACCAGCGAGGCAGAAAATGAGAAAGCAAGAGATCACAGAAAGCGAAGGAACAAGACAAAAACAAAAAGAGTGATAGAAAAGCGGGCATTCTAGCACACAATTTCCAAAAGTGGGGGAGAGGGGGGGAGGGATGCTATTTTTTCTTTTTTTTTTTTTTTTTACTAAAAGAGATTCTGACATCACCATGGAAGGAAAATGGTCACACACACACACACACACACACACACTATATATAATATATATATATATATATTGTGTGTGTGTGTGTGTGTGTGTGTGTGTGTGTGTGTGTGTGTGTGTGTGTGCGTGGTGTGACCATTTTTCCTTCCATGGTGATGTCAGAATCTCTTTTAGTAAAAGAGTGATATATATATCAAAGATGAAAGTTACATCAATTAGTCTGTCTCCCATCTGAATTATCAAATACAACAATAGTTAACACTGTACGTACCACTGTTTATCACATCATCGATTTGTCTATGAGACAGTTAAAATATGTACGGTTTTCAAACTTTTCTTCTTTTTCTTAATCCATCACTTTCATACATGTACAATCAATATGCCTCACCACAAAAAAAAAGAGAAAAAGAAAACACTAAATATTAAGCAACTGGTTCTACAGCCTGGAGCAACAGATTAATGAAAAGATGAATAATCATAAAATGAGACACTACAAGTGAAAGCATAAAAAGGACATCAGAAAATCAGAATCAGAAAAGACAAAAGAGAGAAAGACACAAAAACAAATAAGACACAAACGTGACCTCCCACCACCAAATCAGTCTTAACTCGCAGTCAGTCGAACAGCATTAGGAGCTGAAAAGGCGACTGAAGGTCTATCTAGGGTGTTTTGACTTTTTCTCAAAATTGATTTCTGTAGACTAATCTATCCCCCACAGATATTTTTTCTTGAAAAAAATGTTATTAATGAATTTAAAATGGTATTTTAAATGCACTAATCGCAGCAGAAAGAACGGAATTTCCTACCAAAAGTACCTCTTTTTGTCTCTTATTATGAACCGTAACATGTGCAGGACATGTGATAACTGACAGAAAGCTCTTTGGTGCACCTTTCATATAACGACAGCAAAAATCAGAAACAAACCGGGTCAAAGCCACCAAATAAACAAATTTAAGGAAAATGTGTCAGAGAGTTCACAAAAACTTTAGAGGCTGTTTTCTCAAAATGGCCGTCATACAATTTAATGATTTTAAACATACATAACTTCTACATTTTTTTTTTTGAGTACAAGCTTTATTCAAGTACCAAAATAATCAGCAGATGTACACTTTCCAGTGATATGTATATCTCAAAATACCCCAAATGCTAGTTAAGACTGATTTTGTGCTGGCGGGTCACAAATATATCAATGTGTATACATACTAAAAGCATCCCAGTTAACACTGAGGTAAACTTAAGCATACGATAGATAAAACTACCAGAATATCAAATACAATCCTTTCACAAGATGGAATCAGAGAAATAACTGTTTAAAGCCCAGCCGACTGTGCAGAGCCATATCAGAGCTATAACCTGTTTCAAAACATACACAATGCTTCAACAGGAAAAAAAAAGAAAAGAAAAAATCTAAGCAGATGCCCCTGGCATTGACTACTCTGTCCAATTTAACACACAGATGCACAAGGCATTGACTACTCTGTCCAATTTAACACACAGATGCACAAGTAAGGCATTGACTACTCTGTCCAACTTAACACACAGATGCACAAGTAAGGCATTGACTACTCTGTCCAATTTAACACACAGATGCACAAGGCATTGACTACTCTGTCCAACTTAACATACAGATGCACAAGTAAGGCATTGACTACTCTGTCCAATTTAACACACAGATGCACAAGGCATTGACTACTCTGTCTAATTTAACACACAGATGCACAAATAAGGCATTGACTACTCTGTCCAATTTAACACACAGATGCACAAGTAAGACATTGACTACTCTGTCCAAGTTAACACACAGATGCACAAGTAAGACATTGACTACTCTGTCCAATTTAACACACAGATGCACAAGTAAGACATTGACTACTCTGTCCAATTTAACACACAGATGCACAAGTAAGACATTGACTACTCTGTCCAATTTAACACACAGATGCACAAGTAAGACATTGACTACTCTGTCCAATTTAACACACAGATGCACAAGTAAGACATTGACTACTCTGTCCAATTTAACACACAGATGCACAAGTAAGGCATTGACTACTCTGTCCAATTTAACACACAGATGCACAAGTAAGACATTGACTACTCTGTCCAATTTAACACACAGATGCACAAGTAAGACATTGACTACTCTGTCCAATTTAACACACAGATGCACAAGTAAGACATTGACTACTCTGTCCAATTTAACACACAGATGCACAAGGCATTGACTACTCTGTCCAATTTAACACACAGATGCACAAGTAAGACAGACTACTCTGTCCAATTTAACACACAGATGCACAAGTAAGGCATTGACTACTCTGTCCAATTTAACACACAGATGCACAAGTAAGGCATTGACTACTCTGTCCAATTTAACACACAGATGCACAAGTAAGGCATTGACTACTCTGTCCAATTTAACACACAGATGCACAAGTAAAAACAACATGTATACAACTTACCTAAAAAACAAAAACAAAAAAGTATGCGAGATCGATTGGTACTCCTGAAAACTTGTCTGCAATCACTTGCCCATGAAATGTTTCATATAATAGTTGAATGCAGCAAATTGTTCTGCACAACAAAATAATAATGTGTGAATCTGCCCTTTGAGATGAAACACCAAGCACAACAATTATAAAGATGCACTGCAGCAACGAGAGACTTTTCTCAGCAGTTTACTATCCCAAAAGGCACATGACATAAAAAAAATTGTAAACAAATTTAAACAATTCGCATCACAATACAGGGTAAGCGTAAACTGAGGATAATATCATCATCATCATCATCATGTGCTTTGCCGCATGGCGTTGGCGATCATGGACTTCCATCTGTCTCTATCTCTTGTTGCCCCAAGCATCTCCTCCACCCTCCTCGTCTTCAGCCACTCCGCAAGTCCGTCTAGCATAAGGATAATAATATATATCATATTCAGCAGTTTGGTGATGTAAGCCTTAACTCTCTGACTCCCTCATCCTGTCCACCAGCTGCAAAAAAACGTAACCCTTTCACTCTCTCATCCTATCTACCCATTTCCTAAAAATTAACCTTTTCACTTCCTAACCCTATTCACGAGCTTCCTGCAGAAAACTGGTTGTTTGCTTGGATGGCTGGGTGGTTGGTTGGTTGATTGTTGTATATATTAAATATCAGTAACAATCGCTGGAAATGACATGAACAGCAGGGATAGGCTCTGCAAGAAAACTCAGTGTCATTCTTCATCTTGACACAGAGGAAATAGATTTCATGTGATACATACATAATTATCACTATCAAAATCCAGTGAAATTATAAAAGAAAGAACAGTAGAGTGGATCTGGTGAAACATACACTGATCGGAGATTGTTGGGCCAGATTTCAATAAGGAGAATTGTGTTTTGATGAAATATATGTGATGGGAAGGATTGCGAGATCAGATTTCATTCAAAAGAATATTTTGATGTGCTCTATGTTATGATAGATGATTGTTGGGTCAGATTTCACTCAAAAGAATATTTTGGTGAGCTGTACGTTGTGAAGGAAGTGACTTTGGGTCAGATTTTATTCAAAAGAATGACATTTTGATGAGTTATATGTTGTGAGGGAGGAGACTGCTGGGTCAGATTTCACTCAAAAGAATGACATTTTGATGAGTTATATGTTGTGATAGAGATGATGGTTGGGTCAGATTTGATTCAAATGAATATATATGTTGTGATGGAGACTATCGTTGAGTCACACTTCATTCAAAAGAATGATGCTTTGATGAGCTGTATGTTGAGAATGGACATGATTGTTGGGTCAGATTTCACTCAAAAGAATATTTTGATGAGCTATGTGTTTTGATAAATGACTGTTGGGTCAGATTTCATTCAAAAGAATATTTTGATAAGCTGTATCTTGTGATGGAAATGATTATTTAGTTAGATTTCATTCAAAAGAATAACATTTTGATGAGTAATATGTTGTGGTAGAGATGATTGTTGGGTCAGATTTCACTCAAAAGAATATTTTGATGAGCTGTATGTTGTGAATGGACATCACTGTTGGGTCAGATTTTATTCAAAAGAATATTTTGATGAGCTATATGTTGTTATGGAGGTGAATGCTGGGTCAGATTTCATCCAAAAGAAGGATGTTTTGACGAGCAAATGTTGAAACGGAGATTGATGGGTTAGATTTCATTCTAAACAATGGTGTTCTGATGAACCAAATGTTGTCGTGGTATGCAAAACAAATAAAAGACATTTCACACTCTCAGCATGTGATGATGAAACTTTTAATGAGACATATAATGTAAGTTACAAAGATACAAACAATGTAAGTTAAAATGACGCATACAATGTTAGAAAAAAATGTTTCGACCAAGCACGCAACAATAAGACACACAATGTATGGGGTTTGGGAGAGGCGAGGACGACAGCATTTCATCTGACATACTATCATCCATATCAACTTTTGAACACTGTAAAAGTACTATCTATTCCTCCAAATAAAAGCTGCTCAGGGACATGCATTCTGAAACAATCGTAACAAAAGCAACAACACAGAAGAAACAAACCACTAGAATCCTGTAAAATGCAGTTCACAATATATAGTATAGCTATGTGAGCAGTAGCAGGCAAGCTTGTGGTCAAAGAAATATGTCCCCACAGGCCACTGGCAAAGCTACATTAACAGTCTATGTCTCTATAGGCAAAGATACACTACAATCTATGTCCCCACAGGCAAAGATATGTTAACAGTCTATGTCCCTACAGGTAAAGATACATTAACAGTCTATGTCCCTACAGGTAAAGATACATTAACAGTCTATGTCCCCACAGGCAAAGATATGTTAACAGTCTATGTCCCTACAGGTAAAGATACATTAACAGTCTATGTCCCTACAGGCAAAGATACATCAACAGTCTATGTCCCTACAGGTAAAGATATGTTAACAGTCTATGTCCCTACAGGTAAAGATACGTTAACAGTCTATGTCCCTACAGGTAAAGATATGTTAACAGTCTATGTCCCCATAGGCAAAGATACACTACAATCTATGTCCCCACAGGCAAAGATATGTTAACAGTCTATGTCCCTACAGGCTAAAAATACATCAACAGTCTATGTCCCTACAGGCAAAAATACATTAACAGTCTCTGTCCTACAGGCAAAGATATGTTAACAGTCTATGTCCCTACAGGTAAAGATATGTTAACAGTCTATGTTCCTATAGGCAAAGATATGTTAACAGTCTATGTCCCTACAGGCAAAGATATGTTAACAGTCTATGTCCCTACAAGTAAAGATATGTTAACAGTCTATGTCCCTACAGGCAAAGATATGTTAACAGTCTATGTCCCTACAGTAAAGATAAAGTTAACAGTCTATGTCCCTACAGGCAAAGATAGTTAACAGTCTATGTCCCTACAGGCAAAGATACATCAACAGTTTATGTCCCTACAGGCAAAGATACATTAACAGTCTATGTCCCACAGGTAAAGATATGTTAACAGTCTATGTCCCTACAGGTAAAGATACATTAACAGTCTATGTCCCTACAGGTAAAGATATGTTAACAGTCTATGTCCCTACAGGCAAAGATAAGTTAACAGTCTATGTCCCTACAGGCAAAGATACATCAACAGTCTATGTCCCTACAGGCAAAGATACATCAACAGTCTATGTCCCTACAGGTAAAGATATGTTAACAGTCTATGTCCCTACAGGCAAAGATATGTTAACAGTCTATTTCCCTACAGGCAAAGATACATTAACAGTCTATGTCCCTACAGGCAAAGATACATTAACAGTCCATGTCCCTACAGGCAAAGATATATCAACAGTCTATGTCCCTACAGCAAGAATATGTTAACAGTCTATGTCCCTACAGGTAAAGATATGTTAACAGTCTATGTCCCTACAGGTAAAGTATATTAACAGTCTATGTCCCTACAGGTAAAGATATGTTAACAGTCTATGTCCCTACAGGTAAAGATATGTTAACAGTCTATGTCCCTACAGGCAAAGATATGTTAACAGTCTATGTCCCTACAGGTAAAGATATATTAACAGTCTATGTCCCTACAGGCAAAGATATGTTAACAGTCTATGTCCCACAGGCAAAGATATGTTAACAGTCTATGTCCCTACAGGTAAAGATATGTTAACAGTCTATGTCCCTACAGGCAAGGATATGTTAACAGTCTATGTCCCCACAGGCAAAGATACATTAACAGACTATGTCCCAACAGGCAAAGATATGTTAACAGTCTATGTCCCTACAGGCAAAGATATGTTAACAGTCTATGTCCCCACAGGCAAAGATAATCAACAGTCTATGTCCCTACAGGTAAAGATATGTTAACAGTCTATGTCCCTACAGGTAAAGATATGTTAACAGTGTATGTCCCTACAGGCAAAGATATGTTAACAGTGTATGTCCCTACAGGCAAAGATATGTTACCAGTCTATGTCCCTACAAGTAAAGATATGTTAACAGTCTATGTCCCTACAGGCAAAGATATGTTACCAGTCTATGTCCCTACAAGTAAAGATATGTTAACAGTCTATGTCCCACAGGTAAAGATATGTTAACAGTCTATGTCCCCACAGGCAAAAATACATCAACAGTCTATGTCCCTACAGGCAAAGATATGTTAACAGTCTATGTCCCTACAGGCAAAAATACATTAACAGTCTGTCCCTACAGGTAAAGATATGTTAACAGTCTATGTCCCTACAGGCAAAGATACATTAACAGTCTATGTCCCTACAGGTAAAGATATGTTAACAGTCTATGTCCCTACAGGTAAAGATATGTTAACAGTCTATGTCCCTACAGGTAAAGATATGTTAACAGTCTATGTCCCTACAGGGAAAGATATGTTAACAGTCTATGTCCCTACAGTAAAGATATGTTAACGTCTATGTCCCTACAGGCAAAGATATGTTAACAGTCTATGTCCCTACAGGCAAAGATATGTTAACAGTCTATGTCCCTACAGGCAAAGATATGTTAACAGTCTATGTCCCTACAGGCAAAATATGTTAACAGTCTATGTCCCTACAGGCAAAGATATGTTAACAGTCTATGTCCCTACAGGCAAAGATATGTTAACAGTCTATGTCCCTACAGGCAAAGATATGTTAACAGTCTATGTTCCTACAGGCAAAAATACATCAACAGTCTATGTCCCTACAGGTAAAGATATGTTAACAGTCTATGTCCCTACAGGCAAAGATACATTAACAGTCTATGTCCCCACAGGCAAAAATATGTTAACAGTCTATGTCCCTACAGGCAAAAATACATCAACAGTCTATGTCCCTACAGGCAAAAATACATTAACAGTCTCTGTCCCTACAGGCAAAGATATGTTAACAGTCTATGTCCCTACAGGTACAGATATGTTAACAGTCTATGTCCCTACAGGCAAAGATACATTAACAGTCTATGTCCCTACAGGCAAAGATATGTTAACAGTCTATGTCCCTACAGGTAAAGATATGTTAACAGTCTATGTCCCTACAGGCAAAGATATGTTAACAGTCTATGTCCCTACAGGCAAAGATACATCAACAGTTTATGTCCCTACAGGCAAAGATACATTAACAGTCTATGTCCCTACAGGTAAAGATATGTTAACAGTCTATGTCCCTACAGGCAAAGATATGTTAACAGTCTATGTCCCTACAGGTAAAGATATATTAACAGTCTATGTCCCTACAGGCAAAGATATGTTAACAGTCTATGTCCCCACAGGCAAAGATATGTTAACAGTCTATGTCCCTACAGGTAAAGATATGTTAACAGTCTATGTCCCTACAGGCAAGGATATGTTAACAGTCTATGTCCCCACAGGCAAAGATATGTTAACAGACTATGTCCCCACAGGCAAAGATATGTTAACAGTCTATGTCCCTACAGGCAAAGATATGTTAACAGTCTATGTCCCCACAGGCAAAGATACATCAACAGTCTATGTCCCTACAGGTAAAGATATGTTAACAGTCTATGTCCCTACAGGTAAAGATATGTTAACAGTGTATGTCCCTACAGGCAAAGATATGTTAACAGTCTATGTCCCTACAGGCAAAGATATGTTAACAGTCTATGTCCCTACAAGTAAAGATATGTTAACAGTCTATGTCCCCACAGGTAAAGATATGTTAACAGTCTATGTCCCCACAGGCAAAAATACATCAACAGTCTATGTCCCTACAGGCAAAGATATGTTAACAGTCTATGTCCCTACAGGCAAAAATACATTAACAGTCTGTCCCTACAGGTAAAGATATGTTAACAGTCTATGTCCCTACAGGCAAAGATACATTAACAGTCTATGTCCCTACAGGTAAAGATATGTTAACAGTCTATGTCCCTACAGGTAAAGATATGTTAACAGTCTATGTCCCTACAGGTAAAGATATGTTAACAGTCTATGTCCCTACAGGTAAAGATATGTTAACAGTCTATGTCCCTACAGGGAAAGATATGTTAACAGTCTATGTCCCTACAGGTAAAGATATGTTAACAGTCTATGTCCCTACAGGCAAAGATATGTTAACAGTCTATGTCCCTACAGGCAAAGATATGTTAACAGTCTATGTCCCTACAGGCAAAGATATGTTAACAGTCTATGTCCCTACAGGCAAAAATATGTTAACAGTCTATGTCCCTACAGGCAAAGATATGTTAACAGTCTATGTCACTACAGGCAAAGATATGTTAACAGTCTATGTTCCTACAGGCAAAAATACATCAACAGTCTATGTCCCTACAGGTAAAGATATGTTAACAGTCTATGTCCCTACAGGCAAAGATACATTAACAGTCTATGTCCCCACAGGCAAAAATATGTTAACAGTCTATGTCCCTACAGGCAAAAATACATCAAAAGTCTATGTCCCTACAGGCAAAAATACATTAACAGTCTCTGTCCCTACAGGCAAAATATGTTAACAGTCTATGTCCCTACAGGTACAGATATGTTAACAGTCTATGTCCCTACAGGCAAAGATACATTAACAGTCTATGTCCCTACAGGCAAAGATACATTAACAGTCTATGTCCCTACAGGCAAAAATACATCAACAGTCCATGTCCCTACAGGCAAAGATATGTCAACAGTCTATGTCCCTACAGGCAAAGATATGTTAACAGTCTATGTCCCTACAGGTAAAGATATGTTAACAGTCTATGTCCCTACAGGTAAAGATACATTAACAGTCTATGTCCCTACAGGTAAAGATATGTTAGCAGTCTATGTCCCTACAGGTAAAGATATGTTAACAGTCTATGTCCCTACAGGCAAAGATACATCAACAGTCTATGTCCCTACAGGCAAAAATACACCAACAGTCTATGTCCCTACAGGTAAAGATATGTTAACAGTCTATGTCCCTACAGGTAAAGATACATTAACAGTCTATGTCCCTACAGGTAAAGATATGTTAACAGTCTATGTCCCTACAGGTAAAGATATGTTAACAGTATGTCCCTACAGGCAAAGATATGTTAACAGTCTATGTCCCTACAGGCAAAATACATCAACAGTCTTATGTCCCTACAGGCAAAGATATGTTAACAGTCTATGTCCCTACAGATAAAGATATGTTAACACTCTATGTCCCTACAGGTAAAGATATGTTAACAGTCTATGTCCCTACAGGTAAAGATATGTTAACAGTCTATGTCCCTACAGGCAAAAATACATCAACAGTCTTATGTCCCTACAGGCAAAGATATGTCAACAGTCTATGTCCCTACAGGTAAAGATATGTTAACAGTCTATGTCCCCACAGGCAAAAATACATCAACAGTCTATGTCCCTACAGGCAAAAATACATCAACAGTCTATGTCCCTACAGGCAAAAATACATCAACAGTCTATGTCCCTACAGGCAAAAATACATCAACAGTCTATGTCCCTACAGGGAAAAATACATCAACAGTCTATGTCCGTACAGGCAAAGATATGTTAACAGTCCATGTCCCTACAGGTAAAGATATGTTAACAGTCCATGTCCCTACAGGTAAAGATATGTTAACAGTCTATGTCCCTACAGGTAAAGATATGTTAACAGTCTATGTCCCTACAGGCAAAGATACATCAACAGTCTATGTCCCTACAGGCAAAGATACATCACCAGTCCCCACAGGTAAAGATATGTTAACAGTCTATGTCCCCATGGGCAATGCTATGTTAAAAGTCTGTGTCCCCCAACAACATGCTACAAGTCTTTAATGTGAGGTTTTCATCACATTGTATAAAGAATAAGTGACGTCACCCAGAACAGCAAGAATAACTGTTCTTTTTTTTTCAATGTTCCAGCTGTACTACAGATCTTCCATGCTTTCCCATATTTTCTGTGTACTTTTTCCCCATAAATAAATCACTCTCAGTCAAATAACCTGTTAGTTGCTTATTAGTATCAACTATAAGTATTGAGTTTCTACTGTAACTATGTATTGAGTTTTCACAACATGTATTGAGTTTCTGTTCATCAAATGCCTGCTTCATTAAGACAGGAACGTTGTCCTTAAGGAAAACAACCACATCACAAAGATGCTTCTGTATGGAGAGCTGAAGCAAGAATATCATGACTGTGAAAGACTACCAAATCGATACAAGAATGCTCTGAAGGCCAACCCCATCAGCTGTGGCATCAACACCACCGACTAGGAAGACACAGCCCACAATAGAGTAGGCTGGCGACAGTAACGCAGGTAGGCAATAATCACATTTGAACAGCGCAGAACAGCCACTATTCAACAGGAGTGGGACCAGCACAAACTGCAAGACCCCTTCCCGTGCAGCACCTGTGGAATAACATGTATGATCTCCAGGATCATCAGTCTTGTATTTCACATAAAGACCCAGAACAGGCAATGAAAGACCAGTCTGCTTATTCATCTGTTGGATCGACTGGAGACTCAATCTGTATCAGTTATATATCTGACCACACTGAAACGAATCTCTTGGTATGGTATTCATGACCATAACATCACCCAAATAACGGACCATGACTCTTAAAACTGAGGCAATGGCAGTACCCTCTTGGGCCAGATCTGGATATCAAATGTGGTAAAAACTGATCTTTTGGAAAGAAAGCTGAAAAAGATCAACCTATGCTTACACATTTCCATCCCATTTGCATTCATACGCAACACTGTCGTTGGTTGATGTTTGCATAACTGTAACCAACTGACACACATACATTGATATCACAAGGTGACATGAATCCATTCCAGAATATATTTACAAACACACATTTTAAGCATAAGTGGAACAGCATCAAATGTGTTATCAGCTGTACAGGGTCTGGCAAAGTGTATGTTTAATGAAAGGAAAGAAAGAAAAAGAATCTGACTATCAAAAAAAAAACAACAACAACAACACCACCACCAACAATCTGTTCGCATGCACACTCACATGCACGCGCGCACACACACACACACACACACACACACACACACACACACACACACACACACACACACACACACAGTCTAATATCACTCATAGTGCAAAGAACAAATGAACACACACACACACACATACACACACACACACATTTATCTACTTGTGGCCAGCAGTTACAATGAAAACTGTGTAGTGAAAGTGGAACCGGGAGATTAACTTAATATCACTTAGTATCACAAACACCTTTTCAAATATGAGAATGTAAGCTCTAAACAAAAGCAACCATCAGATTTTTTTTTCTCAGATTTGTTTGTGTGCAAAGAAAAAAAGACAAATATACAAGCCTAAAGAAAAAAAACACCTGAGTCAACAATAGACTAGATGCAGCAAGCATGATACATAGCCACACCATTTTTTTCTGAAGATATTTCCAACATACGACTAGAAATGTAGACAAATACTAATCCTTGTTCTTCAGAAATACAAGCATGCAATGAGTACTTCAACATATGACTAGAAATGTTAGACAAATTCTATACTTACCCCTGTTCATCAAAAATACGATTAACAGATATTTCCAACATTCGACTAGAAATATTAGACAATTTCTGTATCTGTCCCTGATCTACAGAAAAATCATGTACACAGATATTTCCAACATTCAACTATATATATGTCACAATTTCTATACCTATCCCCGTTCTATAGGGAAAAAAATCATGTACACAGATATTTCCAACATTCAACTATATATATGTCACAATTTCTATACCTATCCCCGTTCTATAGGGAAAAAAATCATGTACACAGATATTTCCAACATTCAACTATAAATATGTGTCACAATTTCTATACCTATCCCCGTTCTATAGGGAAAAAAAATCATGTACACAGATATTTCCAACATTCAACTATATATATGTCACAATTTCTATACCTATCCCCGTTCTATAGGGAAAAAAATCATGTACACAGATATTTCCAACACACTACTAGAAATGTTAGATGATTTCTATACTTGTTCCTGTTCTTCAAAATGTTGATTACATATTCAGATCATCTGACTAGAAATGTAAAACAAACATGTACATACTTATTACAATAACAACGACTTAGTGGGAAACAATACACAAACTGACACTATGTCAAAAGTATGATTTGCCAAATGAGCCATAAGCAATTTCAGGTCCTACAAATCTATAAGCCATTAACAGTTGGGGTTATGCTATTTACAATGATAAATGCATCCCAGTGAGATCATACTTTCAAAATGACTTTCAATAGTAAAAACAAAAAAAAAACAAAAAGCCAAAGAAAAGAAAAAAAAATGTATATCATACGAACCTTTCCGTTAATGAATTCCTGTTTCCAAACTATGAACCACTTTCTAGCATAATGATCATTTTGATAAAAAGCAGGGTGACAGTTATAAAAATTTGTTTACTGTTATTTTAAGCAACAAATGTTCTAAAACTGTGTGCATATGAAAAGTGTTAACGATCAGAATGATGCTAAAATACACAAAGAGATATATATATATATACATGTATCTCAGTTTAGGGCCTCAAGGTCAATGCATATGGTACAACCTGTTTTATGTATAGCTGTATAACTCCATGCAACACACTGCATTGAGTATGAGATTGGTTGGCACAAATCTAAGCAGCAAGCCAAAGATGGTTACATGCAACCGTTTCATACAACATATAACTTTCTTTTATGCGTTCGACCAATGGTAAACAACAACACTGTATCACATGAATCAGATTGATGATCTACCATTTATTTAGACTAACTGAATTTTCCCAGCTTTTCATTTTGTCTGTAGCTCTGTCTGAGCTCAATGTTTGATTTCTTCACGGCAAGTTTTCCTCACTTGACTTATGTGTAAGCAACTTGTTTCAGATGTTGTGTGTGTGCCGAGGCCATGCGCTCTTCGTGTGACAGGAAAACTTGACATTCTGAATACAGTGCCTTATCAGTACACTTAAGAGATTACGTACATTCTGTACACATTTGTCTCCTGAAAACTTGAAAGTTCCATGCTCTGAAGCTTACTGTGCTTTTCAGATTTTGTGTGTGCAGGGACTAAGCATCCGCCCTGTTGATGAGGTTCTGTGTACTCCATTACATTATGTTCACTGAAGCCATCAAGGTTTCCTGTGGCAGATGAACAGAGAAGTCTGAAAGATTCTATACACATGTGAAATTCTGTGCCTTCAGTGAGATTATGTATGCTATGGGGTTAACTGTGAACTGTTTGAATTTCTGTGTATTCAGTGAGATTATGTATGTTATGGGGCTGTCAACTATTTGCATTTCTGTGTATTCAATGTGATAATGTATGCCATAGGCTAATTGTCAATTATCGGAGATTCTATGTATTCAGTGAGATTATGTATGCTATAGGGTTAACTGTCAACTATTTACAGTTCTGTGTATTCAGCGAGATTCTCTGTGCGATGGGGTTAACTGTCAACTATTTGAGATTTTGTGTATTAAGTAACATTACACATACTAAAGGGCTAACGGTCAACTGTTTGAGACTTTTGTGTGTATTAAGTGACATTATGTGTGCTAGAGGGCTAACGGTCAACTATTTGACTTTGTGTGTATTAAGTGACATTATGTGTGCTAGAGGGCTAACGGTCAACTATTTGACTTTGTGTGTATTAAGTGACATTATGCGTGCTAGAGGGCTAACGGTCAACTATTTGACTTTGTGTGTATTAAGTGACATTATGTGTGATAGAGGGCTAAACGGTCAACTATTTGAGACTTTTGTGTGTGTATAAGTGACATTACGTGTGCTAGAGGGCTAACGGTCAACTATTTGAGACTATTAAGTGACATTACGTGTGCTAAAGGGCTAACTGTCACCTACTTACAGTTCTGCGTATTCAGTGAGAGTATGTATGCTATGGGGTTAACCATCAACTATTTGAGATTCTGTGAGTATTGGGATACATTCTTCATATAAGATGGAAAAAGGAGATGGAAACCTGACATCTGATACACAGGCAATGGAGGCAAACAGTGTACACTTCCAATAAGAAGGAAAGTGAGATGTGTGCACACTGGGGCTGAGTATTCTTTCTGTAAGAAGAAATGTGAGATTTGTTTTACACTTGAGCTAAGAATTCTTTCAAAGAGACGGAAAGTGAGATTTGTGCACACTGGTGCTGAGTATTCTTCTGTAAGAAGAAATGTGAGATTTGTTTTACACTTGAGCTAAGAATTCTTTCAAAGAGACGGAAAGCGAAATTTGTGTACACTGGAGAATGAGTATTTTTCCAAGAGAAGGAAAGTGAGATTTATGCATACAGGAGCTGAGTATGTTTTTCTGTGAGAAAGAAACAGATTTTTCTTACACTGATATTACCAATCCATTTTTTTGCAAGAAGAACTTGAGATTACTTTGTGCTGGGGGCTGTCTCCTCTTTCTCGGCCAAAGATGTATAGCTTTCCTGTGCTTTTGCTTTTCTTAGGACAACAATAACAATAATACTGAATATTTACAAATCTTGATGCATAAACTCAAATCAAAGTGCATAAAGGGGCATGGGAAACACAATTTTCTCTGTCACATATTGTAATGTGGAAACACAAGTTTCACTGCCACATATTGTAATGTGGAAACACAATTTTCTCTGTCACATATTGTAATATGGAAACAAAATGTTCTCTGTCATATATTGTAATGTGGAAACACAATTTTCTCTGTCACATATTGTCATGTGGAAACACAATTATCTCTGTCACATATTGTAATGTGGAAACACAATTTTCACTGTCACATATTGTAATGTGGAAACACAATTTTCTCTATCGTATATTGTATTAATAAGTGTTACTGATCTGGCGAGTCATTAGTTACACCAACAAAAGAACTCGCTGTAGAACAGAGCCCTAAGTAATTTAACTGGGATGGTAACAAGATCTGAACTTGCATAAACCACCAGAAAACCTGTTTTTTGCCTTTTTAGGAATCCCTATCCAGTCATGTCTCTCAAACTGCATGATAATGTCAGTTAAGAAGCAAACTGTGGCCAACCTTACAAAAGGTATCAGCAAAGTCTACAATGATGACACAGTCTTCTTGACATTTTGCGTACTTTTTGACAGTTTTCTGACAACAAAATCCAGTCATTTTGTTTCTAATTTCCATGTTATCTGAGTCTCTACTGAGTTACAATACTTCGGGGTCCCAGCACTATATTCTGTAAAGAAGACATCAACTTTCCTTTTTTTTTGCACAAATCATGGCAATAAAGATTAAAGAAACTTAAATCTAGTTGGATATAAGGACAAAGCATGTTTCAAATCCTTGTCAAAACTTCCACTGGAAACACACATAAAAGAAAATACGTTGACAACAGGGACTTTCAATTATCAAAGTTCCCAAATCACAGAGAAAAAAAATCATTCCTGCAGGCACATACAGTTCAACAATAATGTTGACAGCACACATATGAAATCAATACACCCAGTATGATTTTGGGGACAAGGCACTTCAATACACAAAAACAAAAAACAATTCACAGAAAAACCACAGTGAAACCATCAGACACATGTAAAATTGATGTGATTTGAAATGGAAATAATAAGTTTGCATAATGAAGGACCAGTTTGATTGGCCTGAGGGTGATATGAAATGGAAACAATAAGTTTGCATAATTAAAGACCAGTCTGACTGGCTGAAGGACATCACCACAGTCTATGATCACAAATATTTCTGCTGTTAGCTCTTTTATTATCAACTTTCATTTCAGTATGTCTCTTACTGCTGTTAGCTCTTTTATTATCAACTTTCATTTCAGTATGTCTCTTACTGCTGTTAGCTCTTTTATTATCAACTTTCATTTCAATATGTCTTCTTACTGCTGTTAGCTCTTTTATTATCAACTTTCATTTCAGTATGTCTCTTACTGCTGTTAGCTCTTTTATTATCAACTTTCATTTCAGTATGTCTCTTTACTGCTGTTAGCTCTTTTATTATCAACTTTCATTTCAGTATGTCTCTTACTGCTGTTAGCTCAGTTTTTATCAACTTTCATTTCAGTATGTCTCTTACTGCTGTTAGCTCTTTTATTATCAACTTTCATTTCAGTATGTCTCTTAATACCAGCAGTCCCAACCTTAACATCTGGCCCACGCCATTTCTAATAAAATGTTGATTTACAAAAAAAACGCTGCGATCTTTACAATATCATGGCAAAGAGAACACCAAATAAAACATAACTTGTTACTGGCTACAGAGTCCAACATTTGTTTCAGTCTAAACTACACAGATCTAAAGATATCAATGTAAGTAAATGACAGCCAATCATAAAAAAAATCAGCATGCACAGGTTTCATCCTATGTTTTTCAGGCAGTCTGCCCAGTGCTTTTTTGATTTCAACAATAACATTTAGAATTCAAAAAACACCATTCAGAAAATGCAAGCAAACATTTGGAAAGTACAAACATGACAGCGAAAATGAATTTTGAATCATGCCATAAATCAAGCTGACTGTCCTAATGCCACATATACAGACTGATTAAAAGAACAGAAAAGAGGGCAAACACACACACACACACACACACACACACACACACACACACACACACACACACACACACACACCACATACACACACACACAACACACACAAACACACACACACCACACACACACACACACAACACAACACACACACACAACACACACACACACACCACACACACACACACACACACACACACACACACACACACACACACACACACACACACACACACACCACACACACAAAACAAACACACAACACACTCACACACAACATACAGAGGAAAAATTCTGATCCTGTCAGAAAAAAAAAAAATCTCTCCGTATATATGAACAAGATGTTAAGTCAGTAACAAACTTTCCATAGATCGCTGTGTTCAAATGTTCCAAAATATGCACACCACAGTTTCAGATTTCACGTTCAAATCACACACTGGTGCAAAAAGAAAAATATGAACAGTGGTGATAAAATATTCAGGGGACTGTTACTCCCTGCAAGTTTCACTCTTAGAAAAATCACAATATCATATAAAGTATAAGAGAAAAGAATAAAGAAAAAAGGACATATAGACTACTTCACAAAACGAGGGTACACAAACGCACAAAGTTACACAATCATATTCTGTTGTGTTAATATAAGCAAGTTAGCAGTGGCGGATATGTAAGTTCACCTATGTGCCGACGTTGATACCACTGAAAAATAAGATTTTTCATCTCATGTATACGTATTATATTATAAATCAGTCTCTTTGAGATCACACTTTCATTTGACAACGAGTCCAATAATGTAGAGCGACTAGCAAATACTGCCGTTGACTTATATGTCTTCATGCATACATTTATTCTGAAGTGAAAAGAGCTTAGGGATGTCACACCATCTAAATCTTCATCAACTGTAAGAATAAAGGGGCAGACATTGAAAACTTCTGAATACTGTGTGTTCTCATTTTTAATGATTTGAAGGCCATTTCTCCATTTGTGTTACACAACCTATTTTCGCCAAACATCACCGAGACACATGACATACTGTGAGTTGTCATACATAGCACCATCAATTGTTATCTACACAAATGAGTATACTACAATGTTGTACATCATCCATCCCAGTCTTTCCCTGGTAAGAATGTTGCATTTGCTGTTGTTGTGCTGTTGATATATTATTGGCGGTGGTTGTGACAGTGGTGATGGTCGTGGTGATAGCGGTGGTGGTGGTAGTGGTAGTGGTAGTGGTCGGTCAGTGTCAGTGCAGTATTTCTCTTGTGTGTGGTGTGTGTGTGTGTGTGTGTGTGTGTGTGTGTGTGTGTGTGTGTGTGTGTGTGTGTGTGTGTGTGTGTGTGTGTGTGTGTGTGTGTGTGTATGTATGTGTGGGTGTGAGTGTGGATGTGTGTGTCTGTGTCTGTGTACATGTGCCTGTGTAAATGTGACCAACATAAGGAATAATCAAGTATGAATGACCAAAGTAAATAAGTGTAAACAAAAAACAAACAAAAAGAAAACAAACAAACAAAAAGCAAGGAAGACAATCCATGCAGTAGTCAGCATCACTACCCACAGCCTTTACTTACCATGTTGTAAACAACAACACACTCATGACCACAATACAGCTATACAACTACAAATACCAACAAAGGCAACAACATGCATCAAGTTAACTATTATCAACAGTAAAACCATGCCCACAAAGTGACAGCAGCGTATCTAAATCAACAACATGCATCAAGTTAACTATTATCAACAGTAAAACCATGCCCACAAAGTGACAGCAGCGTATCTAAATCAACAACATGTATCAAGTAAACTATTATCAACAGTAAAACCATGCCCACAAAGTGACAGCAGCGTATCTAAAACAACAATATGCATCAAGTAAACTATTATCAACAGTAAAACCATGCCCACAAAGTGACAGCAGCGTATCTAAAACAACAACATGCATCAAGTAAACTACTATCAACAGAAAAACCATGTCCACAAAATGACAATAGCATATCTAAAAGACAAAGGATACATTGATAAAATTTAATTCTGAGCAGCCTAAGGCACAAATGAGAGAATAATCACTCCATTTCTGTAATGTCAAAGCAATCCAAAAACCTCCCTTTCAAAAACAGCAGTAGGCATAGGGGTAAAAGAGTCGGGGTAGATTGGAAGACGTAGAAGGAATACAAAAATATGTACGATGAGTAAAAAATACACAACAACAATAAAACATAAACAACAAAAAATAAACCAAGATAAAGAATGCAACATTAGGTAAGATTAGTAAAAATAAACAATAAAAGCTAATCAAAACAAAGAATGAAAAAACACACACAAGGATACTGACTTCAGATCCCCCTCACCACCACCACCCCTTCCCCAAGGAAAACTATGCTTTTCCTCCCTTGAGGTCATGACAGCATACTGACAGTTACTCAACCTGGCAAGGTCGTCTCGGTAGCCATTTTCTTTATATGTAAGTTAATTAATCAAGAAAACAAAAGAAAGAAAACAAGGGAAAAGAAGAAACAAAGACCCATATCTCCAATTTCATCCAAAAGGCGTAGTCAGTCTCTTAGAATGAAACCAACATTATAACATACTGCAAGAAAAAAAAGAGAGAGAGAGAGAGAGAGAAAGAGAGAGAGATGACAAAAGCTTGAAAACAAAACTGAAAATTTCCAGACAGCATGACAGCATACCAATACTCTCAACGCTTTACAACACCATCAAAAGCAGTGAAGGTGCCTCTTTCAAGTTTCTCTACTTTATCAAAAATAAATGAATATTTCCAGAAAGCCTACAAAGATTCTGTACGTCTTACAACACCATCATACAGCAATGAAGGCGTTTGAGTTTTTCCCCCTCTGTTTTATGAATACTTCACTCAAATGTATTCCCACATGTTTTAACTTATCTAGCAGTACCAGGAAACATTTCTGCAGAAGTTCAATTTTTCTTCACAATAAATCTTATTTCTACATGAAAAGAAATTAATGACACAAACACATTTTTAAAAGACGCATTTACACTTGTCAGCACATTAATTTGCTGCTTACTGACAACAGGTTGGCTGATGGCTGATGGCTGATGGCTGATGGCTGATACTGATAATGAGTTGGCTGATGGCTGATTTCATTGACAGCTTTTGCCTTCAAATGTTTGGGGTTGTTTTGGTTTTTTTCCCTGTTTAGAAATATGAGGAAGAGTGACAGTCCTACATGATCCAAATGGAAGATAAAATGAACATCACACCCAGTGCTGTGCTTTTAAGCTGTAGCATGAGGAAGAGCAGACTGTTACCCTGATTTTCTCTAAAAACAAAACAAGCAAAAGTCAGAAAGTATACATACATGCACCAAAATAAAACCAAGAACTCAAAAGAGCTAGCTATATGTAAATTGATATTGAATACTGTCTGAATATAAAGAACAATAAAAACAAAGAGATAGTCAAGCCTTCTAATAATCTCCCTCTCTATAAAAAAAATTATCAGTCAAGCCTTCTAATAATCTCCCGTTCTATAAAACAAATCATCAGTAAAGCCTTCTAATAATTTCCCTTTCTACGTCAGTCATGTCTCCTAACAATCTCCCTTCCTAAAAAAACAAATTATCAAAGAAAAATCCAGATTTTGTACTTTTCATGGTCTTCTGACCTTGGAAAAATTTCAATTCAAATAAATTCTGAGAAGCATCGAGGATAAGGTGGACAGTCAGAAAAATTAAAAGAGGAGTTTAGATATTGTCAGATGAAAAGTCTAGTGACCTTGGAAAATGTTCAATTCAAATAAATTCTTACAAGCATCGAGGATATGGTGGACTGTCAGAAAAACTATAAAAGAAGGAGTTTATTGTCAGATATTCGCAAATGTTCATGAAAAAGTTGTTCACACATCTTCCTCAAAAAATGCTATTATTAGGCACTTTTCCTGACCATGTGACCTTGATCTCGGAGCTACACCTTCAAGACTCTGAACTGTCCATAGTTTGACTAACATTTAACAAATGATCTTTCCATACAAAGCTGAGAAAATCTTATTCACACACACACACACACACCTTGAATCGATACAAATCACTGTCCTTTTTTTCAATTGCAAAATTGAAAAGGCAAAAAACAAAAACAAAAACCAAAACAAAAAACATAAACAGCTGAATTTTGATTCATCCCTCGTTCTGACTCAACAACACATTGCTAGAATTATGATCATCATAAACACAGAAGATCATCAACAGACGGTTCGCTTGGTGATTCTTTCAGGAAGTCCTGTCCACTCACATTAGGCCACATGCTGCTGTTTCCATCTATGAAGTTGGTGCCAAAGGGTGGGACTTGATCTCGACTCCGAGTCTCAGCCAACCTGAAAAAAAAACACAAGACTTTTCATTTCCACATTCAATACCATAGTGCTCCACATACAGAAAAAGACAATAGGTGTTTCCATTACATGCAAAAAGTCAGCATTCATACCTGCGGCATCAGTATTTTTACTTCAAGTTCTCTTCCCTGAAAGCTGTAAATGCAAAAAAATGCCAACTTAAAAACTAAGAGAAAATGAGCTAGCTGAATGCAATTCTGAGATATTATCAAAACACAATGAAGATGTTTGGTCTTTTTTTTCTCTGTTTTACTAATCGTTCATTTGTTCCAAGGGTAAACTCTAAAGTGGCTACTGTTGTTGATAAACACACATGTCTGAGAATTTTTAATTTCATTTTCTATTATGTATGCATCGAGCCATATCTGAAAAACTTGTTTTTCTAACTGCAAAAGCATTTAATTTCCACTGGAATTTTGGTCTTTTAACTCATAACAGCAGACTGTAACTTAGCACTGAATTCTGAGTATATTTGTAACAGCAAACTATGATTCCAAAACTCATCCCTATCCACGTTTTCTCAATCCACACTGTTTGACGAGTTATTTCCCTTCACAAGTCTTCATTTGACTTACATTTGGTAGTCTTGTTCAAATTTTAATTTGGTAGTCTTTGTTCAAATTTTAATGTTGAAAATCTCGAAAAATCAGCAATGTCTGTGTTGTGGATTTCCTGTGACTCAGATGATAAGATTCAACAATGAGTACAAGCAACTCATGTAACAATGAGTACAAGCAACTATGTAATGAATGAGTCTTTATTAAGAACTCACACATGAATGACGTCTTTTTTTATCTGACAGCTTCTATTTTGTCATCTGTATGTATTAACCATAATTTATTTTCATAGTTCAACGCTTAATTCATCTTATTCACTGTGAAAACAGCGCAAATGTCTAGAAAATGCAGCCCCTTTACAATATGATGGCCACATGGCTGCTATGGCATTGTGGCTTTTATTACACTACATGTATGCTAAACCTTATTCTGTCTCCTAGCATCAAGTCAAGTTTTAGGCCAATCTGTCTACAATCAAAATCACAATAGTGCTTTTTTTTAACCCACTCCTTCTTTTTGGCAAATATAGATTTTAACACCCCAATGCCACCTCATGCATCTTGTCTACAATATGGCTGTTCCATATACCTCCTGCCATAAGATGTCATTGATAAATTTGGCACACAAACTCCTTGAAAGGGTGACGGTTAAGGATAGGGCTAGTGTTGTGACCAATCACTGCACGTAGTGTTGAGGGAAGCAGACAGAACAGCCCAACTTCTGATGCACAGCAAAATGGAGTGGTGAAGTTTACATCTGCCCTCTTTTCTACCCAATTTTTCTAGGCAACCTCAGGACAGGAGTGCTCCTGGCCTGAGGCAGCAGCGTCTTGAATGAGTTAAGGAAATCACGTTTTTGGGAGGTTTTTGGTGTGTTTTTTTTTGGGGGGGGGGGGGGGGGGTTGTTTTTTTGTTTTTTAAATCATTGCACTTGGGGAGATTTCCAAAGTGCTCATTTTTTTCACACACACTTTCTTTGCCACCTTGATGGCCGCGGAAACTGGCACAGTTTTTACAATGCAATGAGAATGATGGCGATGAGGATGATAACCATGATGCTATGGAGTTCCAAGAGATACAGACATCCGCAATGCTGGTCAGAAGATTTAACCCTTTCGCTGCCAAAGTGTAAATAAAAAGGTGAATCGCCTGTGCCACGGATTTTTTAACGTCTTGACTTAAAATGAAAAAAATTCATACCTCTTCATCCAGTCCAGAAAACCCCACAACACTATAAATTTTCTTGTTCTGATTATACTTCACAACACACCAGGAGCGGCAGTACTTTCGTTTTTACGATCGCCAGTGCTAGTAATGTCACTTCAACTCTTATCTGGGTCAAGTCCGATTTCGGACATCAACACCGAAATTTCTCCTGCACGTGCCAAATTATCATCATTTTCACTCTTATCGACAGACTGCAAATCAGAATCAGCTCCACAAGTTATGATTTCTGCAACTTCTTTTGCTGCATAAGATATTTTTCGGGTCCGATCGATGCTCGGTGTTGAAGCGAGTCTGTCCGCCATCAATTACACACACTGAATAGTAATCAGCTGTTGGGGGTCAAATTTTCAACCACACGAGCAGAAAATACATAATTAGCATCTATATATCGAGGGGATACTGAAGTTTCCATTGATATCTCATATGTCACTGAAAGCATTGGGGTTTTCTGGCTAAAAATAGGAAAAGTCGCCGACCAAATATTCGGTCGGTGGCACTGAAGGCATACATTTCTTCCGACCGAATATTCGGTCGGAAGCACTGAACAGGTTACGCAACACCCTCAATGACGCATCCATGAAATGGATAAGACTCGACTGTGTGGTTCCAGTCTTCCCATTGGACCTATAACACGCTGAACTTTGGATAGGAGCTGGTTAGAGCCGAAAAATCCACAATGATATTTGAAGGGACTGATGGGGATTCAAATTCACAACTTCCAGTCTCACAGTCCATTGTGCTAACTACTTTACCACTGCAACAGGTTTCACAGTATTACTGGTCCTTGTAGATTAGTACCTAGTCAGTCAAAGGCTATAAAAGGCAGGGACCGATCTGTAAAACAAGTAATACCAAACTGCTGTCAACTAACAAAGCTAAATAACAGGTCACACAAAAATCACAGGGCGACCGTGACATAAGGGAGTTAACTGCTGTATACCTAAAACCTGCACAAGTTCCTTCCCTTAACACAAGTTGGCATGTGTATATGTATATGCATACGCGTGAGCGTGCAAGTGCACACATAAGTGTGTGTGAGGTGACTCTGCATGTATGTGTAAGTGTGTGCGTATGTGTCTGCATGTGTGTGTGTGTGTGTGTGTGTGTGTGTGTGTGTGTGTCTGTCTGTCTGTCTGTCTGTCTGTCTGTCTGTCTGTCTGTCTGTCTGTCTGTCTGTCTGTCTGTCTGTCTGTCTGTGTGTGTGTGTGTGTGTGTGTGTGTGTGTGTGTGTGTGTGTGTGTGTGTGTGGTGTGTGTGTGTGTGTGCGTGTGTGTGTGTGTGTGCGCGTGTGTGTGCGCACGTGTGTGTGTGTGCGCATATGTGTGTGTGTGCGCGTATGTGTATGTGCATGTATACACATGTGTGTACAAGCATGTGCATGAAAATGATTTGGTACCTTTTGTTTTGTTTTACCATGTAGTTTTTTTTTTCAAATAAGAGAATAGCAAGCTTTCTCGAGCATATCATGATGACAATTATTTTTTCATTACCGTAAAGTTCGGGCTATAAGCCGCGGCTTTTTTCCCCAGTTTTAACCCCTGTGGCTTATAAAACGATGCGGCTTATTTGCAGATTTTTCCCGATCCCAGGAGCGTCACGTTCTCATATATTCTTAGCTTCTCTTTAACTCACCAAAATCGTGTTTACCGTTCGTGAATTTTTCGGTGAGTTCCATATTAAAGTGTTCACTGTTCACGTAAAAGAGTTAACTGTTCAGGTTTTTAAATCAAATCCGCACACATTGAAGCATTTGGATCGGTATTCAGATCTGCTCTGCTCAAGCGTACACCCTCATCATGCCGAAAACGCGACGTAATGCCTACAAAGCAGCCTTCAAGTTGAATGCGATCGACCTGGCCATTGAAAAAGTGCGGCTTATAAACCAGTGCAGCTTATGTGTGAATATAGTTCAGATTTTTCTATAACTTAGTGGGTGCGCCTTATATACCAGTGCGCCCAATAGCCCAAACTTTATGGTACTTTAATACAGCTGCTACTGCTATGTGCATTTTACAATTACTTTTTCATTACTTTATTACAACTGCTACTGTTCTGTGCATTTTACAATTACAATTACTTTTTCATTACTTTATTACAGCTGCTACTGCTATGTGTATTTTACAATTACTTTTTCATTACTTTATTACAACTGATACTGTTATATGCATTTTACAATTACTTTTTCATTATTTTATTACAACTGATACTGTTAAGTGCATTTTACAATTACTTTTTCATTATTTTATTACAACTGATACTGTTATGTACATTTTACAATTACTTTTTCATTATTTTATTACAACTGATACTGTTAAGTGCATTTTACAATTACTTTTTCATTATTTTATTACAACTGATACTGTTATGTGCATTTTACAATTACTTTTTCATTATTTTATTACAACTGATACTGTTATGTGCATTTTACAATTACTTTTTCATTACTTTATTACAACTGATACTGTTATGTACATTTTACAATTACTTTTTCATTACTTTATTACAACTGATACTGTTATGTACATTTTACAATTACTTTTTCATTACTTTATTACAACTGATACTGTTATGTACATTTTACAATTACTTTTTCATTACTTTATTACAACTGATACTGTTATGTGCATTTTACAATTACTTTTTCATTACTTTATTACAACTGATACTGTTATGTACATTTTACAATTACTTTTTCATTACTTTAATACAACTGATACTGTTATGTACATTTTACAATTACTTTTTCATTACTTTATTACAACTGATACTGTTATGTACATTTTACAATTACTTTTTCATTACTTTAATACAACTGATACTGTTATGTACATTTTACAATTACTTTTTCATTACTTTATTACAACTGATACGTTATGTGCATTTTACAATTACTTTTTCATTACTTTATTACAGCTGCTACTGCTATGTGCATTTTATGATTCACTACTGATGCATCTACAATTTTGTACTAAATTTTACTTTCTAAATATGTCTCTGCTTGTTTGTTATCTACATGCAGTTTTTGTTGTTTTTCTTCTGATGTCTTTTCTCTTTTTTTATTTGTTTGGAAGGTGGGATGTTTATTTGTGGTTTCTGTTTTTGTTTTGTAAGTTTTGTGTTGTTTATAATATGTAAAAGGGACATGACTTTAGGAAATTACCCTGTCTTTCAGACCAAACCACTTGCACTCAATGAACAGAATCATTCAAATTTACTGCAACCTAAGGCATTTGTATACACATTCTTAAGTAAATAACAATGGTATCGAAAATAATAACATAAATAAATACATAAAACAAATTATTTATTTGACTGATTCATTAACTAATTAATTAATCAATTCATTCATAAGGAAAAAAACTAATCACAATTTGTTTCTGTTTTTATATCTCAAAGCATGTCTCAATTTCTTATAAGTTTCAAGGGTTACGTTTTTAAGACGTGTTGTATGTGTGTGTTATTGTTTATATTACAGGGCACAATGAGAGACACTGGTATGTAACTCTGAGTGTAAGCGTGTCACTTTATGCGTATGGTTGTGTGTGTGTGTGTGTGTGTGTGTGTGTGTGTGTGTGTGTGTGGTGTGTGTGTGTGTGTGTGTGGTGTGTGTGTGTGTGTGTGTGTGTGTTGTGGTGTCTGTGTGTGTGTGTTTTGTTGTGTCTGTGTGTGTGTGGTGTCTGTGGTGTGTATGCGTTTGTGCATGCATGCATAAGTAAGTGTGTGTGTGGTGTGTGTGTGTGTGCATGTGCCCACACATGTGAGTCTGTGTGTATGAGTGTGTGTTATGAGGACACCTCTGTGTAACTGTAAGACAGTATCCACATACATACTCAAATTCGCAAGCATAGACTTACTGAGAAAAGAAATCCTCCACTTCCCGGTTTTCTTCATCACTACCATTGGATCCAGCAGACTGCAATGTGGTGACAAATACACTTCATTATATTGCAAGTTCATCAATCAAGTAGATCAGTGTCAAGAACTGTTCATGCATAACTGCAACCTAAACATTTCACGCCATAACATACACTGAATATTACCCACAACAGACTGGCTTGCCCAGCTGATAAAGCTATGGTACTCGACCTGACATCTTGAGTTCAAGCACAGCTTGCAATACAAAATCTTGGCCTGTCCGCACGCCAACTTAACTCTTTTCCCGCCATGGTCGCAATCAAATGACTTCCCGTACAACCGCCATGGTCGCATTTGCATGACTTGGAGGGTCATGCCAAACGATAACTTTTCACGCGAGTACAAAGCTTCTGTCAGCTCCACTGGTGAATGCAAGTGACTGTGCTATTTTTAAACTTTACCCAGTGACCTAATTTTTCCGTAGTAAGGCCGAAGTGTGTGGCTTTGTTAACTGTCGGAATTTACGTCGTGTTTTCTCCAAAGTGTTTTCTCCAAAATGGCTGCAAATCGACACACACTGTCTACCACTCATAGTAGAATAAGCAGACAGCTGACTTTGTGTGTAGATTTTCCATGCTTTTCCTCATTTATTATAATGATATCTGGTGCACAACTCACGAAATAAGGTCAGTAGTATAACTAATAAAAAATATGAAAAAAAATTTTGTTTTTCTTTATAATAAGATTATCTGGGGAATAATCAATCAAGCACATAAACATAAGCAAGCATTCATATATAAATACATCTGCCGTTTTGGCTTTACACAGCAAAAAAAAAAGGTAAGTGAAAATCTTGTATAGTCTTTGAGATATAAGCTTTTAAAAATGCATACTGCGCTGCAAAATCGGATGCCCAAAATATACTTGGCACTGAGGAGTGCCGTTTTGAGGGAAACTTGGCGGTGAAAGAGTTAATGATCATCTTGACGACGATGTCAGCTTCAAGTTCGCTAGTCTCCCATCCCACCCCCATCCTCCTGTCCCATTTTGAGACACTGCCAGTGCATAGAGTCCTGTGCAAGGATCCAGGAGCTTAACAGGTAAGTATTGGCAGTTCTGGATGGAGCATGTATGGGCTTGTCCAAATGCAAACGGATCTCTCTCATTCAGATTCCAATTTCACCCACAACGACATGATAACATCTACAATGAATACATGAAACAAAACAAGATGTCGATCACTCTCTTTTTTCCTGCCACCATCAGTAGCACCTTTAGTTTCTTAAATCTGTTCATCCATTCATGTTGTGAATAAAATGTCAACAAATCTGAGATTACACATTTTTAAGATCATAATCACAGACACACACACACACACACACACACACACACACACACACACACACACCACACACACACACACACACACACACACACCAGGCAGACCCAGGGAGAAAATGTTGGAACAGATCTGCTCAGTGGGTGAGGACAAAAAGGGTGGGAGATATATTTACAGCAACAAAAGATAGATTTGTATGGAGGGCCATGATCGCCAACACCATGTGACAGGGCACATGATGGTCATGATATATTTTACATTTATAAGATTATATAGATACATACCCAGATAAATAGATAGATATATATATATATATATATATATATATATATATATATATATATATAATAATAGATCTCGCTCTCTCTCTCTCTCTCTCTCTCTCTCTCTCTCTCTCTCTCTCTCTCTCTCTCTCCTCTCTTTCTCTCTCCACATATACAAGCACAAAGATACACACACACACACACACACACACACACACACACACACACACACACACACACACACACACACACACACACACACACACACACACACACCTTAATAAAAAAAAGAAATGCACAGCGGGCAATAAAGAGGACATACCGTATTATGAGTATCCTTCACTCCTTTGCCTGGTGGAGTTAGCGATGCTCTGCCATCTGTTAAAACAATAAAAACTTGTATTATAGAACATTCAACAGTGCTGTACTATAACTGTAGAGTACTGTACTGTATTGCATAACATGGTGCTGCATCAATGCACGTTGCAATGAATTGCATTATTGTGTAATACTGTACTGCATACCATCACACCATATAAAAAATTGTACTGTATTATCAAGTGTTGCATTTTTGTTTCAGTATAATTTTTTTTAATTGCTGAATGTGGCAGCCCTTCCAAAGACTTTGTCACCCCTGCACAGCTCAATCATTACCCTGTGCAGCTCAACCATTAATCTGTACAGCTCAACCACTACCCTGTACAGCTCAACCATTACCCTGTACAGCTCAACTATTATCCTGTACAGCTCGACCAGTACCCTGTTCAGCTCAACCATTACCCTGTTCAGCTCAACCATTTCCCTGAACAGCTCAACCATTAAGTTCCCCTGCAAGCCTGGCCACTAGTAAATGTACTTACACAATTTTATCAGGAATGACAGTTTTGTTTATTACAAGGACAATTTAAAGGGTGATGGGTTTGTTTTTTTCTAATAGGCAAAAAAGAATGCTGCATACAGTACCTCAACTTCGTCTTTTCATGCACTGATTAGCATCCAGTTATTATTACTGTTGTTTAAAACCCAGCTAAATGAGCAGAGTAATGTCAAGGCTATAACCCATCTGAACACCACAAGGTCTCATGGAGGAGAAAGAACAACACCCTTGTAATCCAGGATCAAACCCAGGAACTCTCAAACCACATACGGGCACTCTAATCACAAGACTATTTCTACACAGGATCAGACCCACGAACTCTCAAACCACATATGGGCACACTAATCACAAGACTATTTCTACACAACATCAAACCCAGGAACTCTCAAACCACATATGGGCACTCTAATCATGAGACTATTTCTACACAACATCAAACCCACGAACTCTCAAACGACATATGGGCACTCTAATCACAAGACTATTTCTACACAGGATCAAACCCACGAACTCTCAAACCACATATGGGCACTCTAATCACAAGACATTTATACACAACATCAAAGCCAGGAACTTTCAAACCACATACAGGCACTCTAATCACAAGACTATTTCTCACACAGCATCAAACCCAGGAACTCTCAAACCACATATAGGCACACTAATCACAAGACCATTTCTACACAACATCAAACCCACGAACTCTCAAACCACATTCAGGCACACTAATCACAAGACCATTTCTACACAACATCAAACCCACGAACTCTCAAACCACATACAGGCACACTAATCACAAGACCATTTCTACACAACATCAAACCCACGAACTCTCAAACCACATATAGGCACTCTAATCACAAGACTATTTCTACACATCAAACCCAGGAACTCTCAAACCACATACAGGCACACTAATCACAAGACTATTTCTCCACAGGATCAGACCCAGGAACTCTCAAACCACATATGGGCACTCTAATCACAAGACTATTTCTCCACAACATCAAAGTTCAAACCCAGGAACTCTCAAACCACATATAGGCACTCTAATCACAAGACTATTTCTACACAACATCAAACCCACGAACTCTCAAACCACATATAGGCACACTAATCACAAGACTATTTCTACACAACATCAAACCCACGAACTCTCAAACCACATATGGGCACTCTAATCACAAGACTATTTCTACACAGGATCAGATCCAGGAACTCTCAAACCACATATGGGCACTCTAATCACAAGACTATTTCTACACAGGATCAGATCCTGGAACTCTCAAATCACATATGGCACACTAATCACAAGACTATTTCTCCACAACATCAAACCCAGGAACTCTCAAACCACATATAGGCACACTAATCACAAGACTATTTCTCCACAACATCAAACCATGAACTCTCAAACCACATATGGGCACTCTAATCACAAGACTATTTCTCCACAACATCAAACCCATGAACTCTCAAACCACATATGGGCACTCTAATCACAAGACTATTTCTCCACAACATCAAACCCAGGAACTCTCAAACCACATATGGGCACTCTAATCACAAGACTATTTCTACACAGGATCAGATCCAGGAACTCTCAAACCACATATGGGCACTCTAATCACAAGACTATTTCTACACAACATCAAACCCATGAACTCTCAAACCACATATGGGCACTCTAATCACAAGACTATTTCTACACAACATCAAACCCATGAACTCTCAAACCACATATGGGCACTCTAATCACAAGACTATTTCTACACAGGATCAGACCCAGGCTCTCTGAAACTGCATATGGACACTCTAATCACAAGACTATTTCTCCAACTAACATAATCTTAGCCATGCTAATATTCTCTTCTTTAAAAAAGACTCAATCTAAATATTTTTGTGTCTAAAGTCAATGACTATTATCTTAATGAATATTTTTCTTTCTTCAGCACCTCAATATTGTTTGTTCAGAGATTAACTGTCATAAACCTTTTTTTTTTATCTCTCCCTCTACGATCTTTATGTTATGTTTTGATTTTCTTATCACATTAAATAAAATATATATTAATAAGTCAGTTCCCTTGACCTTACAAACATACTCAAAAACATTTCATATGCAAGCAAGTACACAAAGAAATATTTGGTTACTCAAATGGTTATTGTGAACCTGGAAGTTATGATAAAGTATGAGAACATTTCAGAAGAACTATCTGATTTGAAACATAAAAATGGAAGCTGAATTCCCATGAAACATCCTTTTGTTTGAATAATAGCAAAAAACAAATGAAATCAAAACAGAAAATGCCAAGCCGGGGATGTTGCACAGAATTAACAAGGCTAACAGTGTTAAAATCGAGGACTCACAAAAACAAAACAGTATTAAAAATCAAAGATTTGTCTCTCTGTCTGTTCATCTGTCTATCTTTCCGTCTGTATGTATGTATTTATGTATGTATAAGTATGTGTTCAAAACAAAAATATTTCTGTATCACTGATATGTAATTCTATAAAATATCTATTATCACATGAATAAGAAATGTATGTATAACTTACATAAATATTGATGTATACATAGTAACCATTTACAAGAATATAAAACTTTGGAAAGGGGAAAAAACAAAGATTTACACAACCACACAGTGTTTAAAATCAAAGATAAACAAAACAAATAGTATTAAAATCCCGGATGTACAAAACCAAATAGCATTCAAAATCAATTATTTACAAATCAAATATAAACCACATCATTCCTATGTTTTCCCCAGATGTAAGGCATAGTGTTTATCTGAGGGTTGATGGTTTTCTTACATATATAATGTACCACATAAGTAAAAGAAAAGAAAGCATAAATCACAAATTCAAAGACCCATATATAATGTACCACATAAGTAAAAGAAAAGAAAGCATAAATCACAAATTCAAAGATCCATATATAATGTACCACATAAGTAAAAGAAAAGAAAGCATAAATCACAAATTCAAAGACCCATATAGGTAGAAAGAAACTCTAGGGAGAGCTAGACAACAGAAGGTCTTCAGAGAAGTAACCCCCTTTAGACAAGTGTTTCGGCCCTGAATTCCTTACACTCTCGGGGGGCCGGGCCACATCCAGGTCATGACTCCTGGATGCCCTTCTGCTGTTGTCTATTTTTTTTTTTTTTTTCCCACGCCGGGGATCGAACCTGGGCGATTCTGTGCTTCAGAACTGCGGTACGCGGTTTTACCAATGTGCTAACGGGGCACACATCATCTGTAGGGAATTTAATCCTTATGAAGTTCACTTTTTTCGTTCCTCTTTGCCCAGATCCAGCTTGAGCTCCTTTCTGCTGCCTCTGCCATCGCTTTAAGGGCTCTAGTCCTCTTCTTCCCAGAAATGGCGAGTTGTTTCATGAGATCATAAGCGGAGGTGCCCACAAACCCTCTTGCCCCGACCTCTATGGCGAAGATTTTGACCCGCAGACCTGTTTTCTTCAGGGTGCTGGCAAGACCGGCGTATTTTTCGGTCTTGTAGATACGTGCTTCTTCCATTCTGCTTTCGTATGGCACAGTGAGTTCTATCAGAATCACTTGTTTCGAGGAGTCAGAGTGGAGAGCGATGTCTGGTCTCATGCCTGTCTTGCTGATGACATCTGGGTAATTTCTCCACTCTGGGAGGTCTGCTGTACACTCCCAGTCGACTGCTCCATCCAGAAGACCCTTTGGCAATGTGCTGGTTGTCATAGCACTTTCGGGCCAGACCTGTTTCCCTCCTGCTTTGTAGAACGTTGTCATAGCAATTGGTGCGTTTGGGGTCATGGTTTTTTCGCTAACCACATCTGTGATCACTTTCAGAACTTGGTTGTGCCTCCATGTATACCTTCCTTGGGCTACTACTTTGCAAGAGCTTAGGACATGTTCCACTGTTTGTTTCTTCTGACAGAGCGGACATGCTGGGTCGTCTGCTTTCCCCCATTTCACTAAGTTTGCATTCGAGGGGAGCAGGTCATATACAGATCTGAGGAGGAAGCTTATCCTTAAAGGAGCCATGTGCCACATATCGTTCCAGCTGAGACTTCTTTGGAGTGCACTGTCCCATGTTGTCCATTGCCCCTGTTGACCTTGCTGGACTGCCTTCTGCACTCTTTTGACATCTTCTTCTTCCTTCAACTCCTGTATGATCATGTCTCTTTTTTCCTTCCCTTTGGCTTTGGACCACCACTGCATTTTTGTTGCTCCCAGTCCCTGTCTGTTGGTTTGCGTGTGTCCAATTATTTCTTTGATGCTGAGGTTTCTCTTGGCATTGTTTACAGACTCTTGGACTTTCCACTTTCTGCCAGTTCTCAGCTTTGGATGAACTGATCTCACGATATTGTCTTCCGATTCCTCCAGCATGCTCAACAGTCTTGCTTTTCCAACTTTGTATTCCTCCACTATGGATTTGAGAGGTAGCTTCAGCATTGCTTGACGACAGTAGAATGCAACATCAGTGAGACCAGGTGGGACACCGAGCCATTTTCTTGTGTATTTGTTGATTTTGGCTTCCATTGCTTCGACTGTGCTGGTGCAAATGTCATAGATTAGCAGTGGCCACAGCAGCTTTGGTATCAGCATGAACTGTAGACACCAGACTTTGTATTTGCCTGGCAGTCCGCAGTTATCTATTTTCTTCAGGCCTTCTTCTGCTGTTTGCTTGGTTTCACATCCCCTTTGTGTGTCTTTCAGGGAGTCATCATACCATCTTCCGAGACTTTTTACTGGCTCTTCTGTGACAATGGGGATGGCTTGGTTGGCTACCATGAATTTGACTGAATCTGCCACTTTTCCTTTTCGCAGTGAGAGACTTCGGGATTTCTTAGGTTTGAACCTCATTCTTGAAGAGGCCACCAGCTCATCCAGCTGCTTTAAGATTTGGTGTGTCTCTTCCTCATCCGTGGACAAGACTGTTGTGTCATCCATGAAAGCTTTCAGAGGAGGCATCTGGTATCCATCTCCCAGATTCACTGGACCTGAACTCTTCATTGCAGCTTTCAAGATGACTTCCATTGCCAACACGAACAGTATGGGAGAGATTGCACAGCCCATTGCAATGCCCACCTCTAGGTCTATCCAGTCCGTGGCGTATTCTTTGGTAGAGAACCGCATTGAGAACCCTTGGAAATACTTCCTCAGCATTGTTCGGATGTTTTCTGGGATGTGATACATTTCAAGAGCCAGCTGGATCATATCGTGTGGAACTGATCCATATGCATTCGCCAGATCAAGCCAAACTACGTCAATGTCTCTCTTCTCTGTTCTTGCTTTTTGGATGGCATCCCAAATCAACGTGGCATGTTCCAAGCATCCAGGCATTCCTGGTATGCCTCCCTTTTGGACTGACATATCCAGATACTTGTTTTCAGTCAGGTATTTTGTCAATCTTGCTGCCATAACAGAGAAGAAGATTTTCCCCTCGACGTTCAGAAGTGATATTGGCCTGAACTGATTGATGCTGCTGGAGTTCTGCTCCTTCGGAATGTACACTCCTTCAGCTCTCATCCATTGGTCGCTGATCTTCTGGTTCCTCCATGCTGATCGAATCATCTTGTGGAGCCACTCGAGCACTTTTGGGCATTTCTTGTAGAGCAGGTATGGTATTCCGTTTGGTCCAGGTGCTGACTTGGCTCTGGCTTTCTTTACTACGTTCTTCACTTCATCCAGTGTTGGTGGTTTGTTATTGAATTTTCCTTCTGGCGCTGCAGGCCAAACCAGATTCTGGATTTCAAGTGGTGCCTCGCGCTGAGAATCGGAATATGTTTCCCTGAGATGCTGCTCTAGGGTTTCCTTGCCCACTGTGAGAGTCCCTGATTTGGGTTGTTCAAACAGCTTTCTTGAAAAGTCAAAGGGATCTTTGAAGAAACGATCTTGAGTCTTCTTCTTTTTGCTCTTTCTTCGCCTTGCTGATTCCACTTTGCTGAGAGCATTGTGTTTGGCCTTCAGATCTTTCCAGAGTTCCAGGAGCCCTTGCTTCTCGAATTCTGAGGCAGTTTTCATTCGCTTTTTAAGCTTCCTTTTCTCCCTCCGGATGCTCTCCATCTGTTGCTGTCTTCTGGATTTCTGGGGAGGCGTTTTTGTCTTTGGCTGCTTCACTCCATAAGTGTCCCTGCAGATAGAGTATATGATGTCTCCGTATGTGTCAAGTTTGTGTTCCAGCGTACTGTTCCCTATTAGCGCATTCAGCTTAAGGACAAGTTCCTCATCTAATTTCTCCCATTGTTCTTTTGCACCGGCAGGCGGCAAATTGAGTTTTCCACGTTTGGCGTTAAGAGCTTGTGCAAAATCCGCATCAGAACCGTCAGCGTGGATGTCCTTGGCACTATGGTTTAATTCCTGGCCTTGGTCATCCAACGTCTCACCTGCTATCGCAGTGCGCTGCTGCTGGTTCGTATGTGTCTTCAAACAGCCCATTTTTGTCCTGTGG
>CM060311.1:33397091-33422091 GCA_030674185.1 Monoplex corrugatus | reverse complement strand
AAGCCCAGGGCCAGACAATATTACTACAGAAATGATTGAGGCTCTAGATGAATTTGGTACTGAAAAAGTAATAGTCCTCCTAAATGAAATTTATGACATCAGGAAAGTTCCCACAGATATGTCAATGTCAATTTTCAACGCACTTCCAAAGAAAGCATGGGCTATAAAATGTGAACTCAATCATACAATCAGCCTGTGATGAGTCACGTGACAATGTTTCTATAAAAATTAATCATGCTGAGGACAAGGAATAGAATCAAAACAGAAATAGCAGAAGAATATTGTGGATTTGTTGAAGGGAAAAAAACTGTAAATACCATATATATCATACAAACTCAAAGAAAGATCGATCGATCTGAATAAGGCTCTATATATTTTGTTGATCATACCAAGGCTTGTGATCGGGTAAGACAAGAAGAATTGATCAGCCAGCTGGCTAAGCTCAAAGTTGAGGTTTCTGTCACCTCACTTCCCTAGAACCACAGGGTTATGGGACAACATACCCAAGCAACATAACACAAAAATCACTTTTTACAATGTTTTTCCTTATCTCTTCATGAAGTTCATCAGCTCTTTCCCCTCCCAGCCCCAATATCATTTACATAATATATAAGTTAATTACAGGGATCATTCACGGATGTGTGTAGCATCATTTCAATTTGCATTAATTTGTTGTTTTGATCATTTGTTGCCAATACAGCTGTGTCACTTAATTTTTGCACTGTGATGATTGATATCAGTATTGTATTACCATTTGTTGCCAATACAGCTGTGTCACTTAATTTTTGCACTGTGATGATTGATATCAGTATTGTATTACCATTTGTTGCCAATACAGCTGTGTCACTTAATTTTTGCACTGTGATGATTGATATCAGTAATGTATTACTTTCAATGAACCAAATCAATTACTTCAATGTGATAAAAGTAATGTTAGTTGTTAGTAAAACTGATACGTCTAAATGCCTGATTGTAACCTGCTAAAGAACAAACCGTTGGCTTACATTTTTCTTGTTCCCACACTCGAAGGCATGACACTCCATGGTCTCATTAATGGTGTTACGAGCAATGAAGGCAAAGACCTTGTTGACCACCTTGCAAACAGTGCAAAAAGATATCCTGAAAGAAAATTAAATCAGACTTATTATAAGTAGAGATCATCTCTTATGCATCAATATCAAGTCAATGTTCACTTTTTGCCTGGAGCAGAATGAGAAATTTTACAAATTCCTAGATGTAAGACATCAATACATATCATCAGGCTTTCATCGTTACAGATTTTCGACAATTTTTTTCACAATAAAAATTCTTGTATCCGCACACAGTTCAAATGTCATTAAAGATATAAGTAAAACACTCTGTTCTGTTCTATTCTATTAAACACACACACACAGCAAAAACACTTGATGATAATGGTGATGGAATTTCCATAGATGCAAAAACTCCTTTACAGAGAGATATTTGTGTAGGATTTATTATGATTATCACTGGGGCAAAATTTTCCTGTGCAGCTGTCATTGTCTCCACACACACACACACACACACACACACACACACACACACACACACACACACACACACACACACACACACACACACACGCACGCACACACACACACACACACACACACACACACACATGCGCGCGCATGCACGAACACATGTATGCACACCCACACACATGCACACACACACAAACTTGCCTGAAAATGGAGACATCAAGAAGCACTTCTTGGGTCATGCAGTCTTTCATGTTAATGCCATCCTTTGTCACCCACAGTTCTACTTTCTGTGGCTTCTGTCCTGCCTGAAACATACACACAAAATAAACAATCCTTCACTCCTTCACTCTATCAACCCAGCTTCCACCAATTAAGCCTAACCCTTTGACTCCTCCATCGTACCCTCCAGCTTCTGCCAGTTAGGCTTAACACTTTCACTGCTTCACTCTATCCAGCAAGCTTTCACCATTAAGGCCTAACTTTTTCATCCTGTCACTCTGTCTATCCACCAATTTCCATCAACTCCTTTTAACTCAAGCAACTCAGCTGCTCACCTGTCCACCTACATTCCACAGGAAATCGGGTGGAGAGGGTGAGGAGGAAAAGACTAACTTTCTCATTGTTAAACCAAACATTGACAGCAATGATTCCTTCTACTTCAACTAGTTCTAATTTTTGTTTTATATCGTTCAGTTAAAGATAAGAACATCTTAAAACTTGTTCTGAATCTACCTTAATGCAAAGCTACTTGATATAACAGTTAAATAACCAGCTAGTGAACATTGCACAAAATCTTTTAATTCTTATGTTGCCTTGCACAAAATCTTTTAATTCTTATGTTGCCTTTTTTCTGATTATGTTTCAAACTATGATGTGGTATGGATGTGATGACACTAGACAGGAGATGGGTAGGGGGGAAAGGAGGGGAGAAGGGGAGGGCTGAAGGGAGAAGGGGGAGGGCTGAGGGGGAAGGGTGAGAATGAGATAGCGAGACAGTGAGTGCATGTGGGTGAGTGTGTGTGTGTGTGTGTGTGTGTGTGTGTGTGTGTGTTGTGTGTGTGTGTGTGTGTGTGTGTGTGTGGTGGTGTGGGGGGAGTGAGTGTGCAGGTGCAGGTGAACACATAACTGCATTTTTATAAATGTGTGCATGATGATGTGTGCATGTGGTGAAAAATAATATCAAGCCAGTCTCAACCTTACCATCCTAAGGATTCGCTGCACCGCCTTTTCACTGGCTCCGTTTGCGTAGCTGTCATCCTCACTGACCTCGTCAACCAGGGTAAATCCCAGGTACTTGAGGTAAAACATAACCCCTCCATCCTCTAGCTCGAGCCGCTTGTCTTCATCACATCCTTCTACCAGTTCTGGTGCACACATTTATAACAAGTGAACAATAGTCATAGTTGACTTACCTCTCAGGTCTCATCTACCCCCTTATCCTTCCCTTCACATCACCATAGCTTCTGTTTTTTAACTTAAAATATGTCCATGTTGAAGATATGTGACGCAAAATAAGAAAACCAGGCTAAAATGCAAAACTTTTATATAGATCTGTTTTTAACTCATATCAAAATTTCAAAAATTTAAAATTAACATACAAAAACCTGAAATAATGTATCTGTTATCATTTTTACATAAGCGTAATTAGATTTTGTAAGTGTGTTTTTGACAAGAGAAGTAATCATCATCATCATGTGCCTTGCCACATGGTGTTGGCGTTCATGGCTGTAGGCCTACATACCAATCTATCTTTCGTCGCTGCAACTTCTTGTCCTTACCCACTTTGGAAAACATAATATTTTCTCCTTGTGTTTATCTGGTGCTCTTTTATTGTAGTTTAAGAGAAGTAATAAACTCACAAAGTTTCATGGCTGAAAACACTCTAAACAGCAATTTGAAGACATAAAAAAAGTAAATTTTATGACAGAAGTAATAAGCTGACAAATGTTTGAAAAAAAAAAAGTTTTTTTTTCCTGCAAATTGCTGTTTAGGAAAATTTCAGCCATAAAACTTTGGGAAACTGAAGATTAAAATGTTAAAGTTTCCAAATATGGAAAAATCTCAGGTGTATTCTAAACTTGATCCTGTTCAGTTATTTTTTGTGATAATGGCTACCACTGGCTGCTGCATCTTTAGCTGGGTTTTTCGATGATGTGTCACCTTTACTGACTTGATAATATCATTTTGTGGTCACCATATGCCCATTTATTTTACACCAAGAAAAAAGACAGTTCTGGTTGATTGCTCTAATTCAAATAATCCACTAAAGCTAAAATGAGAAATGTTAATGTCATTTTCATTTCATACAAATAATGCACTAAAGTTAAAATGAGAAATATTAATGTCATTTTCATACACTTTGTTGTCTAGATACTTGACTACTCTTAGAAATAATTGTTTGTGTATGTGATACATGCTTGTCATGATCTTCTTTGTGTAAAATATTTCACAGGTGTATTTAGGTTGTTTTGTAGCATACAAAGAAAGTAATCAGTAAGCACATAGACATGCTTGTTTTGTGTAAATTTTCATGTAAGACTTAATAAATACTCTCTAACTTTGTTCTAATGTTTGGTAATTATGACAAGTTTCCACACTAAGATGAAGGGTCTGCATGTTTATGAAACACTCATGTGGGCATATGCTTGGTCAAGTTTCATCATAATCTGTAATTTGTCTAGCTTTTCTCTCCATGCCATGCCGGTGAGTTTATAGTTTATTCAGTCAATTAAAATGCAAGAAATGTCCAAGTTAATTCTGGTGACACCTGTAATGTATGGCAAACTATTGCAAATTTATTAATGTCAACTAGTAATAATAGTATACACTGTTTTATCAACACTGTGGGGATTTCACAGTAATATATACAGTGACACAAGCATGCGACATTCAACAAGACAAGCTCATGTAAATTAACCAACATGCTAAACTGACCAGCATACTAACAGCACAAGGTTTTCTTTATGTAGGAGAATCAGCGATGCAATGCAATGACAGTATTTTGGTAATAGCTACCTCGCAGGTGAGAAATATACATAGGAAGAATGAGGAAAGAAAGAAAAACAATCAAATAACACAACAGCATAGGCCTGCGATAAATGTACCACCAGAGAGACATCAAGAAAAAACCCAACACCAGAAAGCAGAGTTTAATGCAAAGTACCATAACTGCCTTTGAATGTGGATGTTTATGAGTAAAACTTTTACATTGATGATCTACTAAGCAGTCACACTCACAGGCCATTGTTGTGTTCATATCAGTATCTTTGCTTGTTAATCAGAAAAAGTGAAACATTTTCAGATGAACTGTAATAACTAATATCAAACTCAAATCTGGGGTCTACTGTAGCCTAACAATATTTCGTATAATTCAATTCAGATACAGCCTATGTGTAGTTCTTTAGAATTACATGTTATTTTATGATGTAGTACAAACCAGCTTCATGGATCAACATGTGGGAGACCAGGCAAAGTAGAGTTTTGGAGGACCCTTATTCTTCAGCTTTTTGACAATCATCACAGTGTATTTTGCCAGGCTTAACTACGGTGACCACTACTCTAAGTTTTCATTTCAAAGTATTATCAACAAAAAATACCTGCACAAGTTATAGAATGATAAAGGTTTATTGTGACAAGAACAACAACAACAAAAAGGGGGCAGGAGGGTGTGAGCAATAAAATGACAAAACCATTTGACACACACCCTTCCTGATGAAACGCCAAAATTATAAGTTTACTGAACAGTGATGTGGATTTTTCGCTTATACCATCTCTTTCAGTCATTCGTTGCTAGTAAAGAAATTTGAAGAAAAAAATAACGACTTCCAGTTCAGTTAAGCCAAGGAATCTATTAATGGAACAATAACCACGATTTTAGAAACACGATGTTTTCTGAATTATACATTAAATGTAAACATGCATTCTAATAAACTGCACATACAGCATGTTAGACACCAGCAAACATACGTTGCTCTGCCTTACTTTGCTGATGATTGTTAACAATTTCAGCTGGTTCATTCGCCGGATTCGGTCCATTTGGAATCTTCTTGTTCTTTCCTTTGCGAAACAGAGATGCCATGGAGAAGTTTTACTGGACGAACACGATATAAATCTGAATTTTCCTGAAGAGACGGTCGTTCCTAATGCTGTGACGGTTAGAAAGCAACAAAGAATAGGCGTGCCGGCCTCTCGCGTACTGAACATTCGAGGTCCTGTTCCTATTTTCTTACTCGAATACCGGAACAGTCGGATTTATCTTTCTTTGTCATCACACCCACTTCTGTTGTTTGTTCTTTTTTGTGCAAGAAAGTTTTAAAGGGAGGTAGTTTTTTTTTTTCGAAACTAAAGGCTCTTATTTTCAGATAAATATGAAATAGAGTTAAACAACAACCAAAAATGGAAAGATGGCATCCCAGCTAATTAATTGCATTATTTTGCAGAATATCCCTTTCACTCCTATTTCGAAAAAAAAGGCGTAACTTTGCAAGGGAGGCTATACCGTCTCGTTTTGGCATTAACTTCCCTTCCATTCATTGTTCCATGCGACCAAAGAGGGTATACCGTAGGCAGTATTCTCTTTGATGCGACAATGTAACAATGTTTCATACAGAGGACGTTTCACAGTGAACATCAGGATTTGAATACATATCATTAAAATGAAATTGTTTTCTTTTGAGAAAGCAATGACATATGGTTCCTCGTTGAAGAAGGAAAGAGAGAGTGGGGATACTATTTATACTCCTACAGTGGTAAAGGGAAAATTTTATTTTGATATTATACTGTTCAGTTTTGAATCTCATATTTAGAGTCTAGTGGTCTTTGGAAAGAAGTTACATTCGGAACACATTCGTCAATTTTATATATATAGATAAGTGATTCTCCAAGCATTATCATCATCATCATCATCAGTCCCGTAGTCTGGTTGACCGTTGGGGCACCACTGAAGATTTTGCATTATAACCAGATCAAATATTCTGTTTTGAAAGTTTGATCAACACTGAACAATATAAAGTTCCGTGTGCTTATGATGCAAATGGCATTTTCGCATTTTTCATTGATTAAATGTTCTTTTAAGTTTACAGGCACAGAGCAGCTCCACGGAAATGTTCTGTAGAGTCTCTTGTATTACTACATCATGTACTGTTTGTTATAGTTGCTATGCCCAATGTGTTAAAACTGAATGGTCTGGATGATAGTCTGAAAGAATCTCGGTATTTTCAAAATACCAGTACAGATAATCTGACATTAGAAAGCAGTCCAGTCAGCTTTATTTTAATAATGTTGGCTTTCTCCACGTATACCGTCTCCTTTCAGAATTGTTGTCTCTCTAGATATCTGTTAAATTGAATTCTCTCATCATATTTTCTAGTGTTTCTCTGGCTTTTGGGTTGTTAATGTGCTATAATGTGCTATGAAACAGTCCATGTTTGGATTTATAGTAATGTTTCAGTCACCTACGGTAATGATGTTATTGTTTTCATAACTTTCAATCGTTTCTTTCAATGTAGTGAGACCATTAACACTCACTAAAACCAAATCCTTTTCTACTGAGTTACCATTTTGGTTTCGGTTCACGTTTGTTATTTTAGATTTTTTCAAAGTTGTTCGAAATAATGCAGCCACTCCTCTTAAAGTAGATTGGTATAATGCCACACACACAAAATCTCGCATTCTGAAGTTACATACTGCTCTAATTTCTTATTAAAATGTATTTCCTGGAGAAAGTATACTGAATCTTTTTACCGTTTCAGATAATGGAAGACATCTCTTCAAACAAAAGAGAGGCAAACCTTTATTCTGACTGACTTGAAGAACCTACTTGAAAGAGTGCAATACAGATTGGGAACCCAGGCTGGCACAAAGATGCAATGACTAGTATAGTATCAATTTAAATCAACAAAGCTTCACGTGGATCTTGCTCTAGGACACACTGGTGTTAACGTAACGATAAACTTGCAGATAATGCCACTGCAACGAGAATTTTGCATCTTGGAAAGTCCGAAATGCTCAGGCACTTACTAAGGGAGACAACTCTTTTTTCCCACTCTCATGGCTATCATTATCCGCATTTGCTTTACTTCAGTGTGTCAAAGCCAGGATCTGTGTAACCCTAAGGAAAGGAATTATTTTTGGTGGATATGCAGCGATCTTTATCACATCAATGTTATAAGTAGGGCCACATCTTACATTCTAACATGGATTATGATTATTTGTTGTTATGTTGTTGCATTCTTGTCAGTGTGGCCTGTTTTTACTCTGGCACTCTCTCTCTCTCTCTCTCTCTCTCTCTCTCTCTCTCTCTCTCTCTCTCTGTGTCTGCTCTCTCTCTCTCTGTCTGTCTGTCTGTTCTCTTCTCTCTCTTCTCTCTCTCTCTCTCCTCTCTCTCTCTCTCTCTCTCTCTCTCTCTCTCTCTCCGTCATACAAAGAGAAGAAACACCTAACAATCTAACGACTAGAAGGCTCATATTCGAGTCTTAACTGACTTCAGTCCTACCGAAAACTGAATGCGTTAGCTAGTGGAGAATCGGACCTCACATCTAATCTCATCGACTTCCGATGTGTCATAGAGGCTGCTGATCAAATTATCTGACCCAAACCGCATGTGTTGCCTTTTAGTATATCTCGAACCTCGTTTACACCAGACTGTATCGTGATAGGATGAGCAGATCTTGTACATACTTCTTACGCAGCAGCAATGAAAACTGGAACTATGTGGCGTCATCATCATCATTATCATCATAATCGTTATCCTTCTCATGTACCATCATGTGAACAATTGTTTCAGATACTGTGGCCCTTTATGTCTGATTTTTCTCCCGTGGAGATGCTGGGGGTCTCATTCAGTATAAATAGTATCCCCACCTTCTGGAAGTTCTATGCTAGAATTTCCTCTTTTCTGTCGCTCTCTTTGTTTCTTTCTTCCTCCTTTGCTTTCTGTCATTTCTTCCTATCATTCTGCTTTTCTGGTACATTCACCTGTATGTGTTCGATAAAATTTCGCGTACTTTTTCTTAGGATTGATAATTGGGTACATGTATCAAGTGCATTTTTGGCCCTTGGGATATGAGATATGCGGAAGCAATTCAAGGTAATTAATTAGGCCCGTTTTTGTGTATGTTTTGGTGTCCTTAGGTATGCTCAAATTTGTATCCAGTTGTGTTTTTTAAACCCCTGTGCGATAAACTGGAGGGAATGGTCAACGCCAGGGGCATGTCCTTAGATTATGTGCGTGAATGCATTGATATGTGTGTGTGTATTTAATTTTCTTTTCTTTTTTTTTTCTTTTTTCTGTGTTGAAGTTTTGTATGTTTTCAAACGGTTATAGCCCTGATATGGCTCTACGCAGTCGGCCTGGCTTTAAACAACAATAACAATAACAATGCTGTGATCTCATGGTGATATCAGCTTCGAATTCTGCTGCTGCTTCCACCTGTGAAGTATTAATTGATGTCAGATCTTAGTCGTGATTATTTGTGACTGTGGCATTGGAAAGACATGGTGGTGATCTTATCAGGGGAAACTCACTATTCGCCTAACTTCGTTTCGCCTGATTCCGTTTCATCTAAGATCGTTTCGCCTAATATTGTTTTGCTTAGACTTTCTAAGACTTCAGTAGATCTACGCTGGTTCGTTTCGCTCAGTAACTTACTAATAAAATAAGTAAAACCCGAAACTGGTGAAATGTTTTTTGTTGTTGTTGTTGTTTTTTTGTTGTTGTTGTTGTTGTTGTTGTTTTTTAGAAATGAATGATTGCGTGTGCACAGGAATTAATAAAGACCCATCAGTATCTTCTGTCCGTTGCTGAATTCTCCGTGGAGTCTCTCCGGTCTTCAGTCTATATTTCGTTGGCGGATAGTTGTTATTGATGCTCATCAGTCACAGTGACGGACAAACATTACTTTGACTTCATAACTGAGCTCAGTTAACACAATATAAATAAAAACAAAATACTCGGGCGGGCTGCCCGAAAGAAAGACGAAGACCTGAGTGGGGCGAGGGAGGATTGGTTTCCGTTCTCTCTTGGTCCAGAGACTGGGCTGGGTCCTGAATGGTGCGCGTTATGTGGCTCGAGTCCCGGGGTTTGTCATCTCCCCATCTTGCCATTCGGTTTGTAAACAAGCAACTGATGACTGGGTCCGACTTGGGCATGACATCGCACAGACAGCCCCCTTTGCTTCATGAAAGACTGTCGAAGGCGACGGGAGCTGGGAGTTGATCGTCGGAGTGTCGAGGCATTGGTGCCCCCAGGTCCCATCCCCACCTTCATGGTGTTTCTTTTAACTCCGTTGACTCAAGAACGAGTGGACAGTTGTTTCTGAGAGAACCCGAGCAATTGCTATTCGTCACAGCAAACTCACAAATATTTCATTGAGTTTGAAACATGAACTGAGCCCAACAAATAAAAGATACCCGAATATTTAGGCAAAACGTGTTCTTCAGGCAAAACGACCTCGAATGACGGCAACCTTTGAGGCCAGAAGAAGTTGCAAAGATCAAAGTATTAAGCGAAACGAATTTAGGCGAAGTGTGTGCAATCAGTCAGCGATAAAAGCGATTACTGTTGTTGATAGAGGACTAGGTGGTTAGGGTCCTGCTCTTCGTCATCATCATCAGGTGCCTTGCCGCATGGCGTTGGCGATCATGGACTTCCATCTGTCTCTATCTCTTGTTGCCTCAAGCATCTCTTCCACCCTCTTTGTCCCCAGCCACTCTGCAAGTCCATCTAGTATCTTCTCTCTGGGTCTACCGGTGCTCCCTTTCCTTCCAGCTTGCCCGTTGTGACCAGGTGCTCCAATTCCCTTTCTTGTAAAATGGCCTATAAATGTTGCCTGTTTTTTTCTATCTTCCTATCAATGATCTCTGTGTCCTGCTCATTTAAATCAGAAAATATTCTGAAATCCACTGAGTGACTCAAGCATCAGCTCCATTGTGTGATCTCCGGCAGTTGACGTCGCTGCTTTATATTGAATGCCTAACAGTGGGTCTTTGAACGAATGAACTTGGGTTTGATGTGTTAGAAAAAGTCGAAATGAAAACGAAGGGGTCAATGCTTCTGACACACACACACACACACACACAACACACACAACACACACACACACACACACACACACACACAACACACACACACACCACACACACACACACACACACGCACTGCACACACACACACACACACAAACAACTCACACACCACACACACACACACACACACACACACACACACAACACACCTGTATTTACGTTAGCACGCAATTGCGCTCGCACACATATAACGTGCGCATGCGCGTGCGCGCACACACACACACACACACACACACACATACACTCACGACACACATACCCATACAAGTATACAAATACAGAGGCTGAGAGAAAGAGAAAGAGAGAGAGAGAGAGAAGAGAGAGAGAGAGAGAGAAGAAGACAGACAGACAGACAGACACAGAGAACAGAGACAAAGACAGAAGAGAGACAGACAGAACAGAGGAAGAGACAGAAAGAAAAGAAGAGAGAGAGAGAGAGAAGAGACAGAGAGAGAGAGAAAGAGAGAGAGAGAGAGGAGTCTCAAAGTATTGGCATTTATTCAAACGCACATGTAAATGGAATGTTTATATATTTATTCGTTCAACAGAATGTAGCAAAAGTAGCCAAAAAAGCTGTCACCTGTAAACAGTACATGCCAGATTCTCCAATAACAAACTGTGCATAGACAATCAGTATACAGTAAAACATGTTTTCTTTCTTCTTCTTCTTCCTTTTCATCACTCATTTTCTTTCCGTTGCGTTTTTCTCAACAAGTCATCACATCATTAAATTTCCAGACCCCAGCTTAGCGCTTTTTCACATGATACAGTTTTCATAGAAGCGGTTGTGAGGAAAAGATCAACAATCACTGATATGCAAGTCATATTTAGTTAACTGCAAAGAACGAGAAACAAACGCACCCAGGAACGTTGTAAAACAAAGATCAGCAAGAAAACTCATCAAACCACAAGAACATCCATATATGGAAATGTACACTTTTATTGTCTATTTCAGAGCCGATCCATATTAATGTTAGTGCTCTTGTATTGTCAGGCTTCCGCTAGGCGACTGACATGCCATTCATGGTTGCACAGTTAATAGAAAAAATGTATATATACCAGACAAACTTGATAAGGAAAATAAAAGGTAACAACGATACGAAAAACAACAGAATACATTGTTGACTTTTCTCGTTTGTATAGCAAAATTTTGATATGTATTATTTGAACACAATAGTACAATTGTCGCTGCCTCGCAAATACAGTTTCAAAATAACATAATTACATTAAAAACATTTTTAAAAAAACTTCTTCCAGCTCCTTCCCAACATTTTGTTTGATCGGGGTTTCTTTGCTGTTTGAGCAGAAACTAAATAAACCCTGAACCGTTCTGCTGCACACAACATATACATTAAGTTTACTTTAAAAGTTAGACTTACAAAATTATCATATGCAACAATGTTTGAACACAATATGGTAACTAGAATGTCTTTATAATGCAATCTTGTTATATATATGTAGCAGTGTTTGTACTTAGAAGGATATATCATAATCTTCTGTGTGCATGGCATGGTAATAATTAGTACGCAACTCAAGTATTTTCGAGAGAGAGAGAGAGAGAGAGAGAGAGAGAGAGAGAGAGAGAGAGAGAGAGAGAGACAGCCAGACAGACAGACAGACAGAGACAGAGACAGAGAGACAGAGACAGAGAGACAGACAGTGTATGAGAGATAGAGAGAGGATAAGACGATGATCTGAGAATAGAGGAAAAACAGTTCCAGTTAGCCAAAAAATCATTCAGCCAGCCAACCGAACAAAGCTATCAACCAATCAGTTAAATTCTGGATATATGTCTGTTCTGCCTGTCTGTCTGTCTGCTGTCTGTCTGTCTGCGTATTTGTCTATCCTGTGCATAGCGTACACAGTTTTAATCATCCCTCAGACTTCAAAGATTTGCTATTGCTACTATGGTACTTGTTAAAAATCACGTCATCACGGGCTTGCTGATTCTTTCAGTAGAGCTGTGGACTCATAATATGATATGACATATCAAATCCAGCCCAGCCTGCAACGTTAAAAGCTGGCCTGTTCGCTGCCCGTCTAAATGTTTCCATCGCCTTTTCTGGAAGTATCAACTTTAAATTTCGTAGGTCCCTTGTACCCCAACTCATCCCCCATTTCAAGACCTTGCGAGCGCGTAAGTACTGCGCAGGCTCAAGGAGTCTGCCAGATAACTGATGGCAGATTTGGATGGCGTGCATATGGAATTGTCCGAGTGAAATACATCCCTCTTGGATAAACTACAACCCCAAAACTCTGTGAACAATCTGTTGCATTTGGCACACATAAGCACAGATCTCTCTTTCTCTCTCATTTCAGCGCTTGCCTCGTCTCGTAAACTCATCAGATCCGTACAAAACTGTGACATTCGATGGCAAATAAATACAAATAAATTAATACACGCGTAGGGATATATGACGACATTGCAAATCATATTTATGCAGTTCATATGAAATAAATTTGATATTCGAAAATAAATCAACAACAACAACAACACCAAAACTCATTGAACACATCGACAGAAACCTGACTGATGTCTTGAACACAAATTGGCAGTAATGATCGTATACATAGCAATACAGTCTGCAATGGAATGAATAAATGACATAAAATGCACGTGGTTTGACTCTTGGATAGGCAGGATAAAAATTAGAATAGCGGTGATAAATAAGGTAGACATCATTAACGGTATATACAACACATCATCAAAAACAAACAAACAACAAGATCATCATCATCAACAACAACAATGCAAACTTTATCCTGACACGTTGGAAAGCAAAATACATGTTAATGCAAATCATATGGACGATGAAATTATATATGATATACTGACATTATTTCGATGATGTGGTATCGGGGGGGGGGGGGGGGGGGTGGGAGAAAGCATCGTGTGTGTGGTGTGTGTGTGGTGTGTGTGTGTGTGTGTGTGTGTGTGTGGTGTGTGGTGTGTGTGTGTGTGTGTGTGAAAAGTTGGTGACCTTGTTAACTGTTTCAAAAGGGTCTCTGTATAAACCTAATGAACACACTTCGGTTAAGAATAGTTTAACAAAACTGTGGACTCCTTTCGAGACTGGCACTAATACACACAAACACACAATGTTTCGTTGTATGAATGACTGAACTATTTTCGAATAGTGCGAAAATCATCCACGATAATCATACACGAGGATAATAGCCTTGTGTCACAAAATAGTGGAAATCTACATGTACATACCCGGTCCACGTCCGGAGACTTAAAAATAATGCACTGCATGAACACACCGGAAAAGGCTTAGCTTACGTTCACACACACACACACACACACACACACACACACACACACACACACACACACACACACACACACACACACACACACACACACACACACACACACACACACACACACACACCACATGTGCACACACACCTTTCACCTCCACCTACCTTTTCCGCTATCTTTACATACACGAATGATTTCTCTCTCGTTTTGGGGTAGTTTACAAACTGAACATTCATAATTTCTGAAAATGGAATACTAAATGCATTAGCTATCTTTATCCAAAACGAAATCAACTAACTAACTAACTAACTAACTAACTGACTGACTGACTGACTATCTAACTATCAACTAACTAACTAATTAACTAACTAACTAACTATCTCACTAACTAACTAGATAAATAAATAAATTGATTATATATTTACTTATTTATTTAATCGAAAAAAAAAGATTATTCCATCTCCATGTTGTCATATAGTTGTCCACCTGAGGGTCGAACCTACGACCCTGAGTTAGCATGGCAATCTAACTAAATGAGCTAACGATGTATAGTGGCCCGTTGGCTCAACTGTTAGAGCACCTTGCTCAGAAAGAGGGCTTATGGGTTCAATCCTTAGGAGGGCCACTTTTTTTTTAACTAGGCTGGTTGGTTCTATTGACAGAGCCGTGGATTCAAGTTTCAGGTATCTCGAGTTCAATCCCAGCCCACAACATCAAAAAAGCTGGGTGTGTTCTCTACCAATCTTAATGATTCCATCATTCTGGCAGTGTCAGGTTAATGTTTCGTGTGGGTCACACACACACACACACACACACACACACACACACACACACACACACACACACACACACACACACACACACACACACACACACACACACACACACACACACACACACACGTCTCCATTTCAAGACCTTGCAGGGTACAGGGTTTTGCTCAGGCTCGAGGAATCTGCTATACAATTGCTGACCGATTAGGGTGGAGCATATATGGATTTGTCCGAATGCGATGAATCCCTTCTGAACGAACTTCAAGCTCCAAATTCCATGTTATCGTGTATTCACAGACGTAGGACGTCTTACTGACTTACAAACAAGATTTGACGTGGATTGAATCACAGACTTGACAACACAGCATGATTCAACGAAGCACAGCACAGCGCTATAGTACAGTATAATAAGTAAACGTGTAACGAATTTATCAAAATCAACACACATCTGTCCGAAAGCACAACACAAAGCTCTCACAAATATTATTAATCAACATCCATGCTGAATATGGAGGAAAGAAAGACAATTGTTTAACAGGTAGATCAGATTATTGGGTAAGATTGTTCTGCACCCCCCCCTCACCCCCCCCCCCCCCCCCATCTCCAGTCGATCTCTGAATTGCTGATCTTGAAACTGATCGATACAGCATAAGAGGTACTCTATCGTCTTCTTCCTCTCCACCCCCACCACCCCTATCCCGCCTCCTAGGGGAAACGTATATAGATGATATATCTGAAAAACTGTTTTTAGACTAAGGTCTTGCCCAATGTTAAATAAGCGTGATTCCCTTTCTCGTAACAATGAAGAGCCTCGAATCCAGGGATTTGTGGCTGGAGCACGATTTCTTTTTCCTTTTCTTTCTTTTTTTTTTCTTTCTTTTTTTTTTTCTTTCTGTTCAGTATCACGTAAGTGTTTACCTCTTTCCCAAAGAAAAGATTTTTGCTGCTTTATTTCGTTGAGTTCCTTCTTCTGTTTTGCACTTTCTTTATGAGTGTTTGTTAAGTTTTGAATTTCTCACAGTTCGGGGCGCCACTACTGAAAGTTTCAAATCATCCCTGGATATCATGATCCAACATCATTGACTGTCAATTCTCTATGATTCATCAAACATAAGGGTGTCATCTTTTTAACGCTGACAAAATAGTCTGTAAAAGATATCAATTGTACAAAGTTTGCAAAACCTACTCAGGTCATTGAAAATTGGAAAAAAAATTACCACCTGCATTGTTAAAGCCGGGACACTAAATCAAAAAATGTCTTTGATCATTATTGAGGTTCATATTTCCTCCACTAAATAAAACACAGCTCGAAAAACCAGCCAGGGATATCGCACAAAGGTAATACAAGGGGAAAATATCACGTGTTATTTTCAATAGTAATGATCTTTATGACCATATATGGCAGACAAAAAGCTTAAAAGGCCTACAAGAACTAGACAAGGGGGGAAAGAAGGAAAAAAAAAAAAAAAAAGGAACACATGAGCATACAATAAAAATCGCGTAATTCATTGACGAAAAAAAACACACACACACACACAAAACAGGCGCAAAATTTTCAGCCCAAATGGCCTTTGTCGAGCGGATAACAAAGCTAACAAAGACACAAGATCACCAAGTTGAGGACAAGACCACATGACAGCAAGTTCAGTACTGTTCTTCTATTCACCGAATTGATTCAGCTGGCTGAAAAGCTCGAGTGACCCTGTATCTTTGTTCTCTTTTTTGTTCACGAAGGGAACATTTGTATCTGCCTTGTTTTGTTACTTAAACACACGTTCTTATTCCTTTTCAGTGTTTTTGTTATTTCTCTTTCCCTATCTCAAACTGGCAAATTCATTTGTTTTAGAAAAGCTCAGATAAATCGCTTGTGTATTGTATTCTGCGTTTCCCCAAGGAGAAAGGAGAAGAACAATATGTTGAAACAGAAAATTAACATTTATGGCTATAACTCTTGAGAATTATCTCCCATGTTGTACTTCTCAAATCTAACACAGTTTGCGCTACCCATTCACCTAGCATAGAAGCAGATACAAAGCACAAAAACAGTAAGCTCAGAACACTCCTCTATTATGGCTATTTATGTATTCTTACGTAACAAAATATTAGCGACAGTGTGTAAATCTTCAGTTACAGAGTACAGATCATATACTTCACAAATTAATGTAATTGAATGCAGATGTAACGTAAACACGATTTACCTACAGATTCTTTTTTCTTTGGCAGCAAGTATGACAGTACACACATTCACATACCATCGCAGTTCTTCATTGGTTAGGCCCTATATACAATAGGCACAGAAGAGTTTTACACAGCAATTTCAAATATGTTTGCATATATAATATTATTATATTATATAATATATATATATATATTATAATAATTCACATGAAGTATAGCAACATATTTACATACTTTACTTTCCTCCCTCTTATCCTAACACACACACACACACACATGCGTGCGCACATACACACACACACACACACACACACACACACACACACACACACACACACACATTACAGTTCAGCTGCAGATTCACAAGAGTCTGTTTAATTTCGGAATTCGTTCAAAAACTTATTTTCTTGGACTCCTCTCTCTCTCTCCTCTCTCTCTCCTCTCTCTCTTCTCTCTCTCTCGTCTCTCTCTCTCTGTGCGTCACAAAAGGTCGTGGTTGTAGGCAAGGAAATCCGTACAGTTGGCGTCTGTTGCACCTGAAACACAGGAATACATAAACTGATCAGTCTTCTGTAATCACGAAACGAGTTTAGCAGGCCTAAAGCAATACATCGAAAACTGACTGACACGAATACTCTCACTAGCAATTGTAATGGTTTAATAATGATACGTTCAACAACAGTAGACCTAAGCTTGGTAGCAGCAAAGATAATGAACCTATACATATATAAATGGATAATCAAAATGATAAAGGCTATCAGGTAATAGTGGTAACGGTTATAATAGTAGTAGTAACACAGTAGGAGTGTAGTTGTTGTTTCTATGGTGGTGTAGTTGTGGTGGCCACCAGTAGGCCTATGTATTAATTTAAACGAGCCACACAAACCGAAGCAATAGCAGTTAGTTTTATGCAGTTGTCATCATTTCCGGTCATCGTTTTATACAAGGGAAACACTGATCTTATTCATTCATTTATTTTGATCCCCACTATGAAAGTATGCAGATGTTTTGTTGGTTTACGTGCTCATGTTTCAATGGAAGCCGTCGTCAATTGTATTAGTAAGGGAGAACACTCTTGTTAACGTTGCAATCTGGTACGCAGACGGTAATTTTTTAGCGTTACCTCGAGCCATGTCAGTGAGTCAGTGAGAAAAGAAAAATGGTCACATGTGACAGAATATTCTACATTTTTAGTACTAGAAGTGGGCAGAGCAACATGTAGATCTATAGCAAGATTACTTACTAGAGTATGAATCGAGATTTGTTTTCAAATTGCTTTAGGCCGTAGCACGGTAGCGTCTCTTGAGCCCATGACTGCTGACACAGTCACAGTGACAGTATTTGCAAGTGACTAGTTCACAAAATCAGATGAAGACATCTATAGATCTAGTGTAATATTAATAAGATGAAACGTAGATATGGAACGCAGAATACTTACCTTAAACTTTCCATGACTTTCTACTTTCAAACTATTTCTAGTATGGCTAATGATGAATTCAGAATTGTTTCAAATTTCAAGTGAGATTTTGTGAGACAGGATCTTCATGGTGTCTTGAATCAACTAGGTTAGAATAAATGCGCAATTCTGTGATAGCTAATGCAGCTATCGCTATGGCCACACAAATAAGCAAGTGGGCTGGGGTTATTGAAAAAAAAATGGTGGCGAATGAAGAAAGCCTCAAACGATGTTGATTCTGACATTCTGAGTCAGGAACACAGAAACACTGTTGTTACTTTCTCCTGTATGTTCCGTACTGTTATAAAAAAAAAATGCTGTGAATGTGACCAAGGAACCGAACAAGACTAACAAATGATTAGATTCTACATGGTGTAGCATGTGTACGCTTCAGTTCAGATAGTAGATCTAAGCTGTGAACCACAGAATGCGATCAAGGAAACGAACAAGATCTAACAAATGATTAGATTCTACATGGTGTATGGTGTGAATGCTTCGAATAGTAGATCTAAACGTGCACGAGGATGTATGATTTGGAGAATTCAGTCGAAACTGTTCAACTACATGTGTATTGTTGTGGAAGGAAAATCGTGACTGAGGGCGGGAGAATATTTCATTATTTGCATCGCAAGGTCAGTATCGAGGTGCAGAACCATCAACGCCACATAGCCTGGAATGAAATATTTCTGTGCCATTCCATATACTGAGGCTGCCTGGTTCACGTTAAAAAGCCCTTCTACGCAGAGAATGAGCGTCTCAAGTAAGGTGATCTGCTTCATGATTTGAAATGGCGGCGCCTTACAGTACACAATTGAGTGACACAGCCACAGACGACACACATAGCCTCGAATAATGCAGATTACAATCTCACTTCCACCCTTCTCAGTCTGTCTGTCTGTCTGTCTCTTTCTCCCTCTGTCTGTCTTTCTTTCTCTCTCTCTCTCTCTCTCTCTCTCCTCTCTCTTCACACACACACACACACACTGTGACACACACGCAGTGACACACACACAGTGACACACACACACACACAGTCACACACACACACACACACACACACACACACACACACACACACACACACACACTCTTTCGTTCTTTCTACAGCCAACTCGGAAGACAGGGCAATGCTTCTTCGTCTTTACTCCTCACTGTCTGATTCTCAACTGCTATAAAATATACATTTCACAGTGAACAGCAATCAGTTATCATTTAAACGAATATCATGCCCTGCTGTTATCCGTACGCTGTTTACTGTCAACACACCATCTCCCTTTCTTAGTTAAGGAAACAAAATCAATTAATCATTTTTCTTATCTTTCAGTCCATACGAAATAAATGTGTTTCCTACCTTTATCACAACATTAACTTTAACAAACACTCATTCTTTCTCTCACGCACAGGGCCCAATCATTCATTCACTCATTTTATCTCTGATCATTATGCTATCCATCATCATCATGATGTCCATATTTCGCAATGCTTTCAGTTTATCTGATTGTGGTAGAGTCATCAGTTTCATTCATATTTCAGGAAATCTGGCCTTTTGCTTTGTCTTCCAGATCTTGTTCCGTAAGGAGAACCAACTGGTTCGGGTTGTCCTGTCCTTGTTTGTTTGATAACTTCATCTGGCTCCTTGATACTGGTTGTCTCAGACATTTTGATGACTGGTGACTGATCAGATGAGTTCTCACGGACAGACGATGCTGGCGTCCTGACATCTGTTCCAGTTCCAGTTTTCTTGTTATCTTCCAGCATCTGTTTTGATGGAATGATGATTTGCTGTTGCTTGCCCGATGTGTCGCTTTCCTGATGTCTTCCAGAAATCATCCTTCTCTGGACAAGTCGTTGAGGGTTGATTGTCTGCTGAAGCTCCATTTCTGTTGTGTCTCGTAGCTGACGACGATTCCTTCTGTACTGACGTCCGTCTTCTGTGCGAATGTTGTATGACCGGATGTTCACCTGTTGGTCTACTTTGGCGCTGATCCATTTTTTTGATCCTGGAGGTTGGAATTTCACAATCTGTCCCGGACTCAGTTCTGTCAGCTCTACTGTGCTTCTGTTGTAGTAGTGCGCTTGCTTCAGTTTCCTTTTCTCAAGTTCTTTCTTGATTGGTACAACTGTAGGTTGGAATAATGTCTTTGACGTCGGCACTTGTGTTCGTGTTCTTCTGCCGAACAGTCTCTGAGCAGGCGAACTGTTTACAGTCTCTGTCGGGATGTTTCTCAGCTCAAGTAAAGCGAGGAAGGGATCTTGATTGTTGTGTTCTGCTTTCTTCATGCACGTCTTTGCAGCCTTCACCGCGCTCTCTGCTTTTCCATTGGACTGAGGGTAGTGTGATGAGCGTGTTACGTGTTCAAACCCATATGTTTTTCTGAACTTTCCAAACTGGTTTGATGTGAATTGAGTTCCACAGTCTGTTGTCAGGCGTTCTGGTATTCCGTGTCTGCAGTGTCTCTTCAGACAGATGATGACCTCTTTGGATTCTCTTGTTTGTAACCGATCAATCTCAAAGAAATCAGAGTAGTGATCGACCTGACCAGTATTCATTGCCATTATGTTCAAAGATGTCACAAGCGATGTGTTGCCAGGGCAGGTCAGGGATCTCTGTGCTGATAAGTGGTTCCTTCTGCTGACCACGTTGGTATGTGTTACAGGCGCTGCATGTTTTGACAAAATCTTCAATGTCCATGTTCATCCTGGGCCAGTAGACTACCTCACGTGCTCTTCTTATGCAGCTCTGAATTCCTGAGTGGCTTGCATGAAGTTTCTCAAGGATGTCTGCTCTTTCGCTTTCAGGTACAATTACTCTGTGGCTTTTGAAGACAAGTCCGTTGTGGACTGACAGTTCCTCCCTGAAAGGAAAGTAATCTTGTAACTGCAATGAAAGTTGTTGTTTCTCCTCTGGCCAGCCTTGTAGAATGACAGCTTTCAGGCTTTTCATGGTTGCATCTTCCTGAGTTGCTTGCTGCAGACTGTTCAGTTTCTCTTGGCTGATGGCCAGTTCTTGCAATGAGTGTTTTCTCCAGTTCTGTGAGGAAAACGGCTTCCTTGTGGGTGACTTGCTGTTCCGCTTTTCCACAGACTGCTCTGCTGAGGGTGTCAGCCAGGTGCATCTCAGATCCACGCTTGTGCACTACCGTGTACCTGAACTTCTGAGTTCTGAGTAGCATCCTCTGAATCCTCTTAGGTGTTGAGAAGCAGGCTCTTGTTGTGAATGGTCTCTAGTGGTTTGTGGTCGGTCTCCACCTGGATGTCTCTTCCATAGACGTATCTCTCAAACCTTTCCAGACCGAAGAGTATTGCAGCATCTCCTTTTCTATTTGAGCATAGCTTTTTTCTGTCTCGGTCAAGGCTCGTGATGCGTACTGAATCGGTTGACCATCCTGCATGAGACAAGCTCCAAGTCCAAACTGTGAAGCATCACACTGAAGGGTGGTTGTACGCTTTCCTGAAGAGTCAAAGTAGCGAAGTACCGGTGGCTCAGAGAGTATCTTCTTCACTTTCTTCAGGGCTTCTCCGTGGACGTCTTCATCCCATCTGAAATGGACGTCTTTTTTTTTACCAGTTCTCTGAGTGGTGCTGCTGCCTCAGACAGGTTTGGTGCAAATTTCTGAAGGTATCCGACTACACTGAGTAGTCTCTGCACAGCTGCTTTGTCTTCTGGCACTGGGAGTTGTTGGACAGCGTCCAATTTCTTTGGGTCGGCATTCAAGCCTTCTCTTGAGAAAATGTGTCCCAAATATGATATCTCTGTTCGTTTCATCTCAACCTTCTCCTTGTTGAGTTTGATTCCAGTCTCTCGGCATCGTTGTAGCAAACGGTTCAGGTTGGTATCATGAACTTGTGCTCCTGCTTCGTCGGTTGGTCCTCTGCCAAAAACAAAGATGTCATCATGAACCGCCACCACGCCTGGCAGTCCTGCCAGAGCAATGTCAATCCTCCTCTGGAATTCTTCTGGGGCTGGTGAAATTCCAAAGGGCATTCGTTTCCATCGGTATTTGCCAAAAGGCGTCTCAAATGTTGTCAGGTAGCTGCTGTCTCCTCCAGTTCAACGTGCCAAAACCCGTTTTTCGCGTCCAGGTGTGTGAAGTATTTTGCATCTTTGAGGAGAGGCAGTACGTCATCAATGGTTGGCATGGGTACTCGTTTCTCCTGAGGGCTTTGTTCAGTGGCTTAGGTCGATGCACAGTCTGACTTTCCCATTGCTCTTTGTTGTTACGACCAAACTGCTTATCCACTCCGTTGGCATGTCTACTTTAGTGACCACGTCCAGTTTTTTCAACCTCTTCAGCTCGTCCTTCACTTTCTCTTGCACCGCTATCGGCCACTTTCTGCAAGGCATCTTCACTGGAGCAATACTGGGGTCTGTTTCTAGGTGTAATTTCCCTTCTTCTTCAACACACGTCACACACATACACACACACACACACCACACACACACACACACACACACACACACACACACACACACACACACACACACACACACACACACACACATAATATATATACAAACAACAAAAAACACAAACAAACGGCAACCTTGCAAACCATGTGCTGGACACTGATGATTCATACTAATAACAGCTCTGTCTCTGTTTGTCAGTCGACCCTCCGTCCGACAGTCTCTTTCTCTGTCTGTCTGTCTGTTTGTCTCTCACGCTGTCGCTTTGGCTATTAGACATTAAATCATCATACTTCTTACTCGTCACGACGTCAGTCTCTGTCCCCCTCTCTCCGACCCCCCCCCCTCTCCCTCTCTTCATGGAGAACTTTGTGTATTGAGTGGCCAACGTAAGGGTCCAGCTGCGAGTGGTTGGAGACAGTAAGGATAAAAGTAACCTGTAAACAAAGCAATCAGCACCCTATCCTTTTTCCTCTGTTTTCTGTTTGTTTTTGAGAGAGAAAAGACAGACAGACAGACAGATAGATATAGATAGACACATAGATAGAGAGAGAGATTGCCCAGTTTTTGCTTTTCCCCTTGTCTCGGGAGAAGAGGGAGAGAGAGAGAAGAGAGGGAGGGTGAAAGAGATTGAAATCGGCTCCAGACGTCCTTATGCTTGTTTCTCTCTATATCCAAGTCTTCTGCAGGCTGTTTGTGGGTAAATCTATAAAACAAACAAGGAAAGAGAAACAAACAAACAAACAAACAAACAAACAAACAAAACGAAACTTTTAAATTTAGGTTCTCTTCCATGATAAGAACGCCGATGGGCGTGCCCAATTTAGAGCACTGAGTACCCAACATATAAGTGTTCGAGTGAATTCTTCCTCATCGTTCTGAAATTGACTTCAGTCACAGTTTGGGTATGTATATACGACACTAAAACAGTCATATATATTTGAATAGTGATTAATAAATGTTGACTCTGTTTTGTTTTTGTGGTTGAACATCAAAGTATCACTCAGTGACACACACACACGCGCGCGCGCACGCATACACACACATACATACCCACACAGGCACGCACGCATGCACACACACACACGCACGCATGTGACAAAACACACACACACACACACAGTGACACACACACACACACACACACACACACACACACACACCAACACACATTTGAAGGAAATGTGTCGTTTAGTAAAACATTTGCCACTGTCCGCTGCCAGAGTTTTGTTTAACGAGGGGGAAGGGAGAGAGAGAGAGGACGAAAAGTGCCGTGGCAAGGTGTGTGCTTGGAGAGAGAGAGAGAGAGAGAGAGAGTGAATGAGACAGAGCGTGAGAGAGAGAGAGAGAGAGAAGAAGAGATATCAGAAGAGGAAAAGTGACTGGCAAGATGTGATTTTGAGAGAGAGAGAGAGATTGAGAGAGAGAGAGTGTGTGTGTGTGTGTGAGAGAGAGAGAGAGGAGAGATACAGAAGAGGAAATGTGCCATGGCAAGGTGTGTGTTTTAGAGAGAGAGAGAGAGAGAGAGAGAGATTGAAAAAAATTGGCGTTATCGGCGTGGCATTCTAACCAACTGAGCTGATGGGGCCATTAAAAAAATACCTGTGGTCCAGCGAAGGATCGAACCTACGACCCCCGTGTTATTTATTATCATGGTGCTCTGTAACCAACTGAGATCACATGGCGAAAAAAAAAGTGAAATTTGGAAACAGGTTCACCTTTAGACAGCCGCAAAATCCCTGGGTTCATGGTGACCCAAAATTAAAATGGTGGTCATGTTCAATTATGTTCAGATATGGCAGATTCCCTGACAGATTAAACATGATTGAATAGAATTAGAAAATACAAACCAGAAAGACGTTGGTGTAACATTCATATTTAAGAGGCGAAGCTGATTTCTAGTTTGCTTCAGTGCTAGGAGCATCCCGGCGTTTGATTCAGATAAAACACAGTTGATTAAAGTCTACGCAGCTAAGAAAGCGAAGATAAGATGTTTTAAGTTGTGGGATGATTGTATGCTTTAATCTTAAGTCATGTTCATTTTAAAGTTATGTTCTTTTGGTTTAAAACAGGGAAAAGAAATAGTAGAAAATCAGAAAAAATGAAAGAAAGAAAGAAAGAAATTTAGATGAAAAATAAGAAAAATCTTTGCCAACAATAACACAACCCACAAAGAAGGACGTTCGTGATGATTACAATTAAATCAATCCCCTTTGCTTGGAAAATGATCAGGAAATGTCGGACGAGGAGGGGGAGGAGGAGGAGGCGTTCTCCCTCCTCCACACAAAACAACAACAATCACAACAACAACAACAAACACACCCACCTCCAAAG
>CM060311.1:33387091-33392091 GCA_030674185.1 Monoplex corrugatus | reverse complement strand
CTCCTTTATAGCCTACATGGAGACTATGCTGAAAAAAAAAAACTTTTGAAAAATATATCGTCTATGTCTTCCATTGTTGGTTCATGTTCAAACATCTTTCTACCATGTGTCATTGGAAATAGATAAACGCTTACAAAAAATATCAAACATTTCGATTTTCATTTTTTCTCTCTCTCTTTGTCTGTATCTCTGTTTCTGTCTCTATGTCTGTCTTTCTGTTTCTGTCTGTCTGTCTGTCTGTCTCTGTCTGTCTCTCTTTCTCTCTCTCTCTCTCTCTCTCTCTCTCTCTCACCTGCTCTCTCTATTACTAGTATTAGTTTTAATGTAGACTGAACTCATTTCTCCTTGAAATAAGGGAGGGGAAGCAGGATATTGGAATCAACTAAGCCACCTCTAAGTCTAAACAAAGACTTTTTAATAACACATATTTATTACAAGGATATACTAATACATGTACGCCTATACCTTGTAAAGTTGTTGCCCTGACTGCGCATCACCTGCCTAAACATAATTTTTCTGAGCTTTGCACAGGCTGGCCATTGTTTTCTGTTCAGGCGGATGATAAAAGACTTGGTTTAGCAGAGGGACATAAAACTCTACTCCACACGCCAGCAAGAAAGACTTGGTTTAGCAGGACACAAAATTCTACTCCACGCGACAGCGATGGGAAATAACTCCACAGATCACAATACCTCTGGTTTAATGTCTCACGCTCAAGCAGGGATGCTGGGTGATAGCCATGAGCTCAAGTTTTAATCATTTAGATTTTGGTGAATTTTTCACAGTGAGTTGATAGACTATTCTTATCACAAGCAAGGTGGCACTCTCATGATTTTATAAGATGTAGTCAAGAAATGTTGAACTTGACGTAAAACAACAAACAAACAAACAAATAAACAAACAAACAAACAAACAACAAACAAACAAACAAAAAATGCTTCACCAACAGGCTAAAGGTCTTAAATTGGAGGGAAGAAAAAGCTCTTCATATTCCAATTTTTCCATGATGTGAATGCATAACTATGGTAAAATAATCTGTGTGCGTATCTGTCTTATAATCCATTTGTCTTTGAACACAGACCATGTAATTTATCACAATGCTTTTATGTTTCAAAAAAATTGAACTAAGGTCGAGATCCGAGTTAACTTCGCCTGACAAGAAGAGAGAAGAAGAAGAAGAACACTGGGATGGCTTGACGGGGTTCTGTTGCTATTCCTCCTCAGATTGTCCGTTTGGGTTGTTGTTGTTTTTTTTTTTTTGGGGGGGGGGGGTTTGTGTTTTTTTTCCCCCCTGTCGGATATGAAACGGAATCGCACCAATAATTATCAGTATTGACGACATCTGCTGTCTTTACTTCGCCGCAAACCCACCAACCTTTTTCTGTTCCATCAAGAACTCCTTTATATGCGACGTCGTTGGCTAGTCATATTTGCAACCTGTCGCACGCGATATTGAATTCCGTCACTCTTTTTCATTCGCCGCAATAATGACATTTAAGCTCGCTAGAGCCAATAGAATCTGACAGAATGGCAGCAGTGTTTCTGCCATGTCTAGCGGTTTCTGGTAAGCAACCGGCAAGCTGTCGCAAGGTCCGGGCTGAGGTCACAGACGCGCTACCGTTCTGCTCCATGGGGGCATAAAAAACGATTGCTGGCAAACAGAAAGTGTATGTGTGTGTGTTGTGTGTGTGTGTGTGTGTGTGTGTGTGTGTGTGTGTGTGTGTGTGTGTGTGCGTGTGTGTGCGTGCGTGCGTGCGTGTGTGTGTGTTTGAGAGAGACGGAGAGGCAGAGAGGAAGTGGGGGGGGGGGGGGGAGAAAAGAGTGTGTCATCTGCTCGACGTGTGACAGATGTTACATGGGGGAACCTGGCGGGCTTGCCTGGGGCCCATAATTTTTTCGCTACCTCTCGTTGAAATAAAAGGGATGAGATGTAGGTGGGGGTTGAGAAGGCAGAAGGGGGGAGGGGCACAAATTCAGATGGACTGTTCGCATGCGCGTGCGTGCGTACCTTTAGATGAAAAACTGTCACCAAGGATTTTCGGTTCTCTCTCACGGGTACATCTTTGAACATAACATGACACTGCGACTTGACAATCAGCCAGGTCACAGTAACTGGGATTGTGAAAGTCTTTCAGGTAAGAGTCCTCAGCAGGTTACTGACAGAATTTAAGAGTCTGGAGTTTGCTCGAGAGGGAGTCATCGCACTCAGGCAGTTCCATATGTGTTCCACCCAGATCTGGCAGCAGTTATCTAGCGAAACCCCTGCACCAACGCAAAACTTCATATGCTGGCTACGTCTTGAAATGGGGCCACGGAGTACCTGTGAAATACTAAACTGACACCACCACAATGATGGAAACATTAAGATTAGCAGGGAACAGGCCCGTTTTTGATGCTACAGGCTGGCATAGAACTCGAGATGTCAGATCTTGAATACATGGCTCTATCAAAAGAACCATGTAAACAAACACCAACCTGACACTGTAAAAATGATAAACAATACTGAGACTGGCGATTTTTAAAGTTGTAACTAGAAAATGAAATGTTTACTATTTCCTTTGAAATGGTGTAATCAAAACCCTGGATTTTCAGGGTGGCTGAGGACAGACAGGGTGAGAGATGTACTTGCAGCGACAAGGGATAGATTCGTATGGAGGGCCATGATCGCCAACTCCATGTGGAAGGGTACATGATGACGATGATGAAGCAAAACCAAATTAACAATATCAGTTTTCAGGCACTGCTAGAGGCCTGTAGACTAACTATGGCCATGTGTGGATAATGTTTAATTTCTTTATAAGTAGCCACATCCTCGTTACATTATAAGCTGACCACAGCCCACTACGTTATTGCACAGTCCGCATCTTGTGTCTTCTTAGGGCGTGCATGCTGTGTGTTTTCACGTTTCCAGAAGCCATCAGCCGTTGACAGGGCTTAACAGGATCTTTAACGAGCACGGTTGATATTCTGCATGCGTGTACACACGAAGTAGGTTTAGCCCTGACAGGTCTGCACACATGTTAAAATGGGAGAACGGAGAAATCTCTACCGTTTACCCACCAGGCAGAGGTCTACAGGCAGGACTGAACCCATGAACTTCCGATTGAAAGTCCTGACGTTTATCCACATGACTACCTGCACACTCGAATTCATTGTATCATCTTCACCCTCCTAGTTATTTAACTCCACCTGCCACAAGAATTTGATTATAAAATTCAATTTGTAAACAGGAAATTATTGTTTTTATCATCAGGTACCAAACATGTTTCTGTCTAAAGAGACAATCAGACTGACAGACTGATAAGTAGCTGGACAGGCAGACAGACAGTCAGGCAGACAGTCAGACAGACAGACAGATTGATAGATAGATAGATAGATAGATAGATAGATAGATAGATAGATAGATAGATAGATAGATAGATAGATAGATAGATAGATAGATAGATAATATAAACAAACACGAGGATATGTTAACAAAATGTCACTGCAGAGATTCAGCATTTCTCAGAAGTTTTATCTGTTCCCACGATTTGAGCTGAAGACTTCTACGACTTCTTCTAGTACGTCTAACCCGCCACCAAACCAACACTTCACGGCCATTCCAACCTATTTGGGAGACACCCACTGATGATTTATTGGCTGACTGTTGAGTACTCTTCCGCCTCTCGCGTGTCTTTCGATCGTTCGTCAGGACGGAATTTCGTAGCATACAGTGAAGAAATGCTGATAATACTGTTGAGAATAAACCTGTGGTCATCTTGCAGATCTCAGTCGTAGAGACAATGGGAGAAGGTTGTGTATGTGAATGAATGACTTCAGAAAGAACAGATAAATACATAACAAAGGCACAGAGAGAGAGAGAGAGAGGAGGAGGAGAGAGAGAGGGGGGAGAGAGAGGGGGATACTATAGTTATTGCTTAAACTGCTGTCCGATTCAAGGAGTTCAGTCTGTTGAATTGTGCATCCAAAATTTTATCCCAAGACAGAGAGACACTAAGAAGAGGGGAGGGGGGGATAAGGAGTGTGGAAGAGAACGCAAAATAAAACAAAATTGTATGAATTGATAACTTCCGAAACTTCTCTGACCAGATAGTTAACATATCTTTAGCAGTGCAGAATAATGAAATAACTTTTCAGGTTTATTTTCAGTGGGCTTGACGGCTGTGCTTTAAGTGCACCAGGACACGCTTTGTAACAACTCTCATTGCATTGATGATTGCTCTTTCGTACGAAAAAAAACAATCATGACGGAGACTAGTCATGTTTAAGAGTCCTGTCGGTATTACTACTACTGCTGCTGCTGCTGCCGCTGCTGCTGCTGCCGCTGCTGCTGCTGCCGCTGCTGCTGCTGCTGCTAACTACTTCTACTACTACTACTACTACTACTACTACTACTACTACTACTACTACTACCACCACCACCACTACTACTACTACTACTACTACTACACCACCACCACCTACTACTACTACTACCACCACCATTAGCAGTAATAACAATGAACATTTATGGCACTTACTCAAAAAAAGAAAAAAAAAAGAAACAACAACAACAAGAACAACAACAAAAACGCCCCAAGCGCTTAATTTCGGTAATGAAAATACGTATACAAAAAACAAACATTAACAACCCAACACCAGCACCATACTTGCGTCGACTCATGCAATAATTACGTTAACAATCACACACACAAACACACACGCACCGCGCGCACAGAGAGGAGGGGGGGGGGGGGAGGGGGACAGAGAGAGAGGAGGGAGGAGAGAGAGAAAGAGAGAGACAGAAGAGAGCGGAGAGAGAGAGAAGGCAAGAGCGGGAGAGGGTGATGAAAGAGATATTTATCAAGAGGTGAAATGAGTAGTTTTCAGAGAAGATTTGAACCTGACAGAGAATCAGAACTGCGCAGTGAGAGAGGAAATTTGTTCCATGTAGAGCCTGGAAGGAAAATGCACTCTGCCAAGAACGGTCTAGGTACGAAAACGAGGGATGCGGAGGAGAT
>CM060311.1:33344591-33382091 GCA_030674185.1 Monoplex corrugatus | reverse complement strand
TTGTTTTTCTGTTTGTCAGTTTCAGTTTCTCAAGATGACATCTCTGCGCTCGGAATGAATTCCACAGGCACTAACGTCACAGGTGCCATGTGATGGAGAAGATCCAGAATGATCATGGTACAAGCTACAGTATGCACATAAACCCATGAACTGGCCAGGTCCTGAGATCCTATCTTACCTTATTTTTAAAAAAATCTTATTACTAGTATTGTATCAGTGTATCACTGGAACAATCTTGGTTACACTGAAATGACGTGTGTGTATGTGTATTTTATCTTCAAAGAATAGAACAAATAAATAAAATGAATAAATTGTTGGGGGACTTAATCAAAACACAACTAGCCACTAAAGTATAAACTTGTTTCACATCACAGAAAGCCTCCCAATCAATACACAAAGCCTCCGCTGCCTTACTGTCGGTTTGTCCTTACCGATGCAAGGCCGACTAGCCTCTTTCCCTCTCATGGGGATGAGGAGTACCACCTGCACTACTGTTTTTTGTTGTTGTTGTTGTTGTTGTTGCTATGAGATTATACTTGTAGAGTGACAGAGTGGCGCGTCAATGGTAGAACTGAGCAAATCGTGAAAGTAATCAACATATGATATCGACAGCAGTACAGAAATCTGTCAAATGAGAGAGAGAGAGAGACAGACAGACAGACAGACAGACAGACAGACAGACAGACAGACAGTCAGACTGACAGAGAGAGTTTCAATCCAAGTTTCAGTTTCTCAAGATGACTTCTCTCCGCTCGGAATGAATTTCATTATCGTTTGACAGCGTGGATGCTAAGTGATGTATAAGATCCAAAATGATCATGGCATAAGCCCCTATACCTGTGCATATGCTCCCCGTCCTAACAGTGGGAGGTGGAGATAGGCGAGGGAAAGAGAGCGAGAGAGAGAGAGAGAGAGAGAAAGAAAGAGGAGAAGAGAGAGAATGCATTCTTAGACATTTAATTAACATCGGGTGTATAATGCAAAGAAAAGTGATCTGAAACTAATACTTTCCAAATTTGTGTGTCTCTCGTTCTCTCTCTCTCTCTCTCTCTCTCTCTCTCTCTCTCCTCTCTCTCTCTCTCTCTCTCTCTCTCTTTCTCTCACTCCTTCCCTCCCTCCTTTTTTTCTCTTATCTTCCATTTCTTTTTTCTCTCTATACCTCTTTCTCATGTTCATCTCCTCTCCACTTTCTTCTGCTACTTTTTTTCCTCCTTTGTATGCTCGTCGCTTTGCCTTTTTCTCTCTTCATTTACCCCGACCCTTCTCTTTCCCCTTCCCCTCTCCTCCTCTCTCCTCCTTTTCTCACTGTCCCTTCGCTTCCCGTCCATTCACTCTTTCCTCTCTCACTTCCTTCTCTCTCTTCTCATCTCTCTTCATCGCATCTCCTTCTTCTCTTTCCTCCCATCTTCTCTTTTCTCCACTCTATTCTCTACTCGTCTTTTACCCTCTCTTGAACTCCCCATTCTCTCTCATCTTACTCCTCTCTCTCTATTTCTCTCACTCTCTCTTACCTCTCTTCTCGCTCTATTCTCTCCTCTCTCTCTCTCTCTCTCTTTTTCCCTCTCTCTCTTCTCTCTCTCTTCTCTCTCTCTCTTCTCTCTCTCTCTCTCTCTCTCCTTTCTCTCCTCCTCTCTCTTTCTCTCTCTTTCTCTCTCTCTCTCTCTCTCTCTCTCTCTCTCTCTCTCTCTCTCTCTCTTCGCTTGCTACAGCCCTTCCCTGCCCTCCTGTATGTTTTGAACCTTGATCTGTGGCCGATGTTCTGTAAAAGATTTTCGTGCTCGTATACTCTCTTTGTGCATGTGTGCGTACGTACCTTCGGGCGAGCGTGTGTGCATTTGCGTGCGTACGTGTTTGTGTGTGTGCCTACGCGTGTGGATGTATGGCCGGCGCGCGTGTGTGACGGTTTAAATGTCAGGTACAGACAGATGTGATTTTGAACGAGAGGAGGGATCCGGAGAGAACACCTGTCACGTTTCCCCCTTCCCCCTCCCCCTCCCCTGTTTCTCAGGACAGGAGGGAAAGGATGGGTCACCCTTTAACGGCGATTCCCGACGCAAGCAATGTCGACCTGTCAACTTCTCAGACTCCTTTAAAACGTATGTTTTCCAGTCGTCGTGGTGCGGTAGTAAACGCAAATGACTCCGACGGGAAGGTTCTGGGGTCGCTTTCCATCAGTCAAAAATCAGTGTGGGATTTTTCGGTCCCAACCAGATTCTACCTAGTTGTGAGTACGCCATGGGCTCATTAGGAAGACTGGGACCACACAATTGAGGCTCATCCTGACACTTCACAGACGCGCCTTGGAGGGCGTTGCTAAAATTTTCTGACCAGCACCTCAGGTACCTGCGTCTCTCGGGCCTAGTTGACGCCAAGAATGCGTAAGGTCGTAAGCGTATAATACTGCTGTGTCATACTGTCTCAATCTTAGATGGAAGTCGATAGCATCATGATTATCTTCCCCATCGTCGTCATCATTCTGGTAATATAGAATTGTTCCAGATTTTGTGACCACCAAAGACGCATAAAAATGGGACAGAAAAAAAAAAAAAAAAGAAAGAAAAAAATGTGAGCAAAACGTAGCGCAAATGTAGTTTTAAAAACAACATACAATTCTTTAATGGATTCATTTTCCCCATTCTGTCAAAAGTTAGACGTAATAATCTGCCAGATGATGGCGCTGAGAAAAATGACAAAGGTTTCTCTTAAATGTTCCTGCACCAACTCCACTTAAGCGTGTGTCGTATACCCACGAAAAGAACAGCCTTTTCAGGTTTTTGTAATCCGGTTTTGTATGTTGAACTGTTTGCTTCGTATACAGACAAATTTGAATTACCGTAAATCGAGTATAGTCCGTGGCGCAATATTCAAAATGCACACAAATTCGGCAAATCTCGTGAAGCCCTTACCATCTCTCTGACTGGAACTTCCTTACAACATCTCGCTCTGTTGCCTCTCTCAGTTAGAGTTCATTCCATAGGACTTTCAACATTCTTTAACAGGCGAGACGGGGAGAACAACAGAGGGTGCCTTTTGATTCAACAGCTGTCGATCAAGCACAGGAATGACCTGCAGTTCGACTGCATCGCCTCTGGCGGGGCAGGTCCACCGGTTAGACCTCCTGTTTGTGGTAAAGAAATACCCTGGATTGAATTTCCAGTTGACACAGGGATATTTCTCTCGCCCCACCATTCCGCCTATCCACCATCCGCACCCGTCTTTATTTCCATTCTCCCTAGAAGAGTAGGCTGTGAGGTGAGTCTTTTAGATCACAGGTGAACCAAAGTCCAGTGTCCAGCATACACTTTAAGCACACTAAAATAAGAACAAAACAAAACAACAAACTAAAAACACATAAAAACAAAACCTTAACTCCTCCCACTCTTCTGCACCCCTCACCTTCCCCGAAAAGAAGAGAAAAGAAAACCACGACAAAAATGTTTTCCCTAGCTGAATTGCGTCCAAAATCCGCTTTCGCAGGTTAATAGAATTTTATTTATGTAAAGCCATATTATTGCAACAGGCTTTCAGTGAGAAGACCATTAGAAGTTTGGAGTTTATTCAGGAGGGAGTCATTGCACAATTCCATACGTGCGTCACCCACATATGCCAGCAACTGTCTGTCATAGTTCCTGAGCCTGTGCAAAACCCTACGTGCTGGCAGGGTCTTGAAACGGGGATGAGGAGAACGAGAGAGACCTGTGAAACATTAAGCTGACACCACCAGAACCAGGATGGGCAGCTAACAGCCTGTTTCTAATGTTTGTGCTGGGATCGAACTCGAGACACGAGATCATGAGTCCACAGCTCTGTGAAAAGAAGCGATCAGCCCACGTGCAAAAATAAGTAGCCCACCCGAGGAGTGAACCCATAATCCCCGAATTATGAGCATGGCGCTCAAACAGGTGACCTACTTAGCTGTATATAATATACAGTCCAGTACAGTACAGTAATACAGTTTGGGAACTGAAGAAGGAGGGCGAAATCGACAGGGTGGATGCAGACGACAAAAGAAGATGAACGAGATTATCTCTGACACACTCTAAATCTAAACCTTGCGAGTTTTGTTTTCATTAGACTGAAGGGTGGCATAAAACCGTCCATTCACGGTATATTATGTATTTACCATCTTCCTTAGTCAATACCAATTTGAGAGCTTCACAACGAGCTTTGCAAACAGGGCTCGGGTGGTGGGTTAGTGGCTGGGCAAGTTTACTGCTCACTGGATTCAAGCCGATTTCCATAATTAATGTCCGTATGGCCAACTTCAAGTTGGAGTACTTTTAGATAGGACGAGGCAGTGTATCAACGGTTTGACTAACGATATGCCTGAGTGGACCGGGGTAACAAACCTAAACTTGCGATGTGCGTGAGTGGACAGACTGAATAAAACCACCCAAGTGCGAACCATCACTGTCGTCGATAAAGCATCGCAATACACACGTATAGTTTTCTCTTGTGCACTTGGTGTCCTATGTCCAGTCTCTCTCTTTCTCCCTCCCCCCCCCTCTCTCTCTCTCTCTCTGTCTCGATGGGTGCGGGGTAGTCATGTGGGTTAACTTCCAGTGGGCTTCGATACGCCTAGAAGACATCTCCGTCTCGTGATTCAAAGGTGGATATTTTTCCGGTCTCGCTGGTCAACAATTGTGCGAGTATGCAATGCAGAACATCAGATCCCAGTGGTTGGCTTATATGATATACATGAACACACCCGGCATGAAGCAACGGCATGTTTGAAAAAATGGCTTTCAGCTAATAGTTTCTACCGCAGGAAAATAAAGTGTCATTCTCTGCCCCCCCCCCCCCCTCCCCGACCTTGATACGGAAAACGAAAGGGGCGAGTAAACGAGAGTAAAATTCGCAACATAGAAAATCATATGTATTCTGTGTTATGTCAGTCACTAAGTATTCAAATGAAACAATACGCTTGAAGTGACGTAAATGTGAAACTGATCCTTGCCATACGATTGTGGCCGGAATGTTATTACTTTTAAGTTTCAGACAGCAGCGTTGTCTAAGTGTGAAGTTGTTTTTTTTTTTTTTGTTTTTTTTTTTTTTTTTTACAGAAGACGTTTTTTTTTCAAACACAGTATGCCATCAGCTTTATGAGCCATCATGGAAAAGTACATGGTCTGCAATAGTGCGAAGAAAATAAAATCTGTATGACAAAGCTACCAGTATCGTCTACTCCTACTGAGAATAGTACCATTTCTCGGCTGGAGTGAGGAGAGTTATGTCCTCTTTTCTACATTTCTAACTTGATTACCTACACATTTATAATGGTTCTTTAAGACATTCAAAATCCTGCTTGAATTGCGTATGATTTATAGTTTCTTAAAGTCGAAGTATTCACTGTCTTTGAATCACAACAATACATGGATATTCCATACCAATCACAGACACACAGAGTGTGTGTTCGTGTGTCTGTATCAGGGGTGTGTGCGCATGCACGTGTATATGTGTGTATCCTATCGATGTTTATATCTGTCTGTCTGCCTGTCTGTTTCTATCAATCTGTCTGTCTGTCTGTCTGCCTGCCTGTCTGTCTGTCTGTCTGTGATATGCAGAAGCAGTTTTACTTAATTCAGGCCCATTTTCATATATGTTTTAGTGACCTTAGTTACGTGTATATTTGCATTCAGGTTAGAATTTTTAAATCCCCTGGTGATAAATGGGACGGAATGGTCAACGCCAGGGGGATGTCCTGAGATTATGTGCGCGAATGTATTGATTTGTATACTTAATTTTCTTTTCCAGGTGTTTTATCTTTTTTTCCAGTGAGGTATGGTGTACATTTTGAGATGGTTATAGCCCTGATATGGCTGTGCGCGTCAGCTGTGCTTTAAACAACAATAACAATAATCTACCTACCTACCTACCTGTCCGTCTGTCTGTATGTCTGTCTATAAACACATATGAATCTGCATGGTTTTGTTTTGTTTTGGTGTCCGTGTCTTGCCCACAATGTTATGTGTACTCTGACTTCTCCCATGTTTTATATGGCAGTGTGGCCATTTTCGAATGTCATTATTTGTTGTATTGTGACAAAAAATTTTTGAATTTTCTAATCTCTAAGTGTCTAGTAGATGAGGCCCCTATCATGGTTTAGCTCATCCGATTGAACGCGTTTTATAAGCGTGGACAGTAAAAGTTGCCTTCTTGGCTGAATATTGATTTTTCTTGCTTGTTTCGTTGTGTCATGGCATTGTTGAGTTTTGAAGAGCAAGGAATCCTACCTGTATAGTTTTGGGTGGACTGTGATCAACGTCAGTTATTTGTGAATGTCTGCGGCCTGGTCGTAGTGTGGTCATCGCGGATATCAAAGGTCCCAGTTAAGCTCAGAAAGGGCAAACCTTACAGCTATCCTTTGCCATGTTGACCCGTCACACTTAATGAAACACCCGTCAAGTCCCTCCCTCCTTCGGCTGGAGCGTAAGTGGAAGTCTCGGGACGAACTGATTAAATTATCAGGGTCTGCTTTCATTCACAGACATAATATGGAGAACATGTTTAGTCTTGGCAAAGCAAGATGGAAAGACAGTGCAAACTGAATCCGATAGCCGATAAACCCTCACTGACAAGGGCAAACCAACCGTTATACGACCGTAGAAAGCGGTTATCACAAAGGTGAACTGGGTGGTAGGATAAGGTTAACTAGCAGCAGAGTATTGTGACCGGTTTTAAACCCGTTTGAGAAAACTGTGAACGGAAATAAAGGCAGCCAGAAAACGAACATAGCAAACTATGACACTGACACACATAATGTATAGACAAGAAAAAAATCTGGTTTCTATAACAAATATCGTGGAATTGGACATCACCGTGAACGCGCTTTAAAAAAAAGCCAACTTGTATTATCAGATTTGTACGCCTAAACAACTACATTTAAATAGTTTTCAAGGAAGAAATCTTACCGTCAGCATTTATGTCGATGGCCGATTTGCACAGTTCCATGATCCAGTCAGAGAGATCTTGCAGATCTTCTTCCAGTGATCCAAGGGACTCGTAACTTTCGTAGGAACTCTCCGATGTCTGGCTGGACGATGTGGACAGACTGGGGGAAGGCACCTCTTGGTCCACACGAACCTGGGGCTGCTTCGTGGAAGTGTTGCCAGTAGCAACCAGACGCTGGTAGCAGTGGGTCTGATTGTCTGTGGTGGAAAACGTGTTAGTGTTTGTTGATTGGTCGAGGGACAAAACAGCGCTCGCTGATCGTTTAGGCAAGAAAACGTTGGCGAGGGTCGTGTACACTGGCTGTTCCGGGTTTTGCTGACTGTCCTCCAACTGCTGCTGCTCCATGGGGGTGGGAGATGAGAAAGAAGTGACACCATTACCATCCACAGACTTTTCAGACGTGGGCACAGAATTTCCAGGCGGCAGGGAAAAACTGCTTTGTGGCTTGGCTGCTTGTTGCGACTGTTCTCCTTGCTGTTGTTTCTGGGCGGTCCGCAGCAAAGTTTGAATCGGTTCTGACAACAAGAGCTTGTGCGGTATGGAAGACAGATGATGTGATTCTGACTCAGAGAAAGATAGATATCGTCGGCATGGCTGGTTGAGACTGAAGGATTGGCCTGACAGTGATCCCAAGCCCCCAAGAGTCGTTAGTCTTGTTCCGTTGCCTGCTACTGCTGTTGGCCTACCACTGCTTGTACTCCTGCTTCTACTGCTGTTGTTGCCACCTTTGCTGTTCTTATTGTTGCTGCTGATGACGTTCTTATTGTTATTGCTGTTGGCACTGGTGGTGTTGATGCAATTGTTTTCGTTATTGTTGCTGCTGCTGTTGCTGCTAGTAGTCTTGTGCGAGGTTTCACTGGTAGGAAACCTGCATTCTGTGATGGCGTTTAGATGCGATGATGTCAGGATTTGCTGTTGAGAATCAGTTAAGAAGACATCGTCTGAGGAGTAAGGAAGATTTTGCTGAAGACAAACGTTTTGCTGAAGATGAAGAGCGTTCTGTTGAAGAGGCACGTTTTGCTGGAGAGGAAGAGTAATGAGCGTAATGGTTTGTGGCATCATGCTCGTCACTGTACCAGCTGAAGACGTCAGTGACATCAGGCCTGAGGTGTTCATGTTGGTAGTGCTCACAGCACTCACACCGTTCAACAGCAACACATTGTTGACCTGGTTTCTTTGTTCACTGTTCATCTTTTGTACATTATCCAACTTTGGCAAAACGTTCACTCTACTCCCAGCGTGCAGGGGATTCGTTTCAGGTGCCCTGCTGCTGCTTTTCTCACATTTTTCCGTGTTGAAGTTAATAAAAGTGTTGTTATTGTTATTGGTGATGTTGTCAATATTCATTTTTTCAGTGGTTGCAACAGTGGCACTGTCCAAAGCTCCCACACCTGCAGTTGAGGTTTCCATTGGGGTCGACGTCGCAACACTGACCGGCAGATTAATTGCATCATTTTCATTCTCTGCAACGGATTTTACCGACGTTGGCACTACCCTAGTATTTTCTTCACGCTGGTGAGTCTCGAGCATGATTTCCTCAGTGGACATAGGCACAGAAACATTTACAGAGCACTGGTTATTGTTGAGCGTGCTTTTCTCCGCAGGGTTGCCAGGAAAGTTTTTCATCTTTTCATCGTGTTCTCGAATCATCTCCCCCATGTTACGAATGTAGTCAATGGCCGACTTTAGAGTGTCCACCTTACTCATCTTACGATTCTTCTTCCCACCTGGCACACGTTGACGGAGAGTGTCGAAGCCTTGATTGACGAGTTTCACTCGGTTCCTCTCACGAGCGTTTCTCCGTGACATCAAAGGTTTCACTTCAGGTAAACCCAGCTTGCCCAACCCTGCTCTCTTCTTACATCGCAGAGGTTCTTCAACTGTCGACTCCGTCTTGAGGCTGGCCGTGGTGGCGGTAACCTTCTTGCTCTGGCGAAGAGCTTGTACTTGTTCCGCCACGGTGGCTGCTCGCAGAACGATGCAAGGTCCTGCCAAGATCAGTTTGTTCGTGTTGGGGATGGGGATGGCTCGTACTGGTATGCTGCTGATGGTCGTGCTTTTACTTGAAGGGGCTGGCATTACGGCCAGTGTTTTCGTTGTCGTCGTCGCAGTCGTCATCATCGTGACCGAAAGGCATCTACACACAGGCTAGGTTTCAAGATTAATTATTTCCACATTGAATTGTGTACAAAAACCAAGAAAACGGTCCCCGCACATGTAGGCTTAAATTTGAAACTTAAATCATTCCCACTCTGAAATCTGTACAAAATCAATAAGGCAGTCCTCACGCACGAGGGTGAACGGAATATGATGGCATTCAAGTGTTGTAGCGGGGTGGTGGGGGCGACAGGTGCTCTGTCCTTCCTGCTTTCTTTGTTTCCTGCCTGCCCCTTCACTGTCTCCTCTGGCTCGTGCCAGTCGTGTGCCGACTACTCTCAGCCACCTAGGGGCTAAGCTCTTTCAGGCGCGTGCCCTCTCTACCCCCCTCGCCCCCTGTCTCGTGTGACAAGCACCAATCACAGCGCCACTCGTGCCTCCCTCGCGCCACGATGACTGACAGGTCCCCACGCCACGCCCAGCCACGCCGTCCCGTGAAGGGAAAGGGGAGCAGGTGAATCAGTAGCACTTGCGTATATCTCCACCAGGAGATAGAATCAGAAAGAGAGAGAGAGAGAGAGAGAGGAGAGAGAGGGGGGGGAGGAGGGTACGGATAGGGGACAACAGTCATCATTTGTAAACAATAACTTTTTGAAATAAACTAATTGTACACATCATAACGCACACAGTAAAGTACATCACAGTATCAGCACAAATTTAATAAAGTATAATGTAGAGCAATATACGTATATGCTATATAATGTAACAAACGCATGATAACATAAAACAGTGTGTGTACTTTTAAACAAATACATTACGCAGTGTGGAAGAACCTAATCATGCATGATATAGTGGGTGATGGGTAGAGATTTTTCCAGTCTCCCTTAGTGGCCCATTAGTTCAGTTGCTAGAGCGCTAGGGTTGTTGGAGGTTCAACCCTCGAGTGGTCCATTTTTAAAAAATTTTGCTTTGTTATTTAAATCTGGCTAGTTGCTTCTTTGGATAGTCGTGGACTCATGATCTGATATCTCGAATTCTGTCCATACCCGCAGCATTGAAAACCGGCCTGTGCGTTGCCTGTCTTAATGCTTTAATCATTCCGGTGGAGTCAACTTAGTCATTCAAAACCTTGCCAGCACATTGTCGGAATATGATGAATCCTTCTTGAACAAACTCCAAACTCCAAAATCTGGAGCTCGTCTTCCTTTCTAATTCACAGTAATCTACACGCATTGTCTTCTTCGTACAGCGAAAAGCGGAACAAATGACCACAAAGAACTACAACCGCACTCAGCTTTTGTTTCATTTCTTTTGTCCCGACAAGATCCTGTGTGTTTTCAACTAGGACATACAGGTATGCCAGAGAACTCTGCTTATACCTTTGCTTTCCTCCTGCCCTAATCTTTCTATCCATGTTAACGCTCTCTCCTTTAATTTAACTTCGTTGATACCGACCCCCCCCCCCCCCCCCCCCATCCTTTCCTCCTTAGAAGCAATGTAAGTCACCTTATCGGGTATCGGTTGCGACTACGAGTAAATCAGATTACAGCGTGGACAGGATATAATGTGAAACAACTGTTTATATCCGCCTTTTAGACACAAACACAAATCAGTTTGTTTGAATAGACATGTGTTATGGGATTTTATTCCGTTCATACTTTTAGGGTTGAAAGGGACGGTTTATATTCGTACAGAGTAAGGATTGCTATCAGAACTATATCAAAAAGACACATGTAAAGTATGACATCTTAAGTCGTTAAGTATGAATTATTTAGACTGTACAAAAGACGTTCTTATCACTGAATTTACGATTTTCAATAGGCGTCCTTATTAAAGAAGCCCAAAGGATTCCTACCTGGTCGTGGTCGGGGAGCTTGTGTGCTTCAAGGAGCCCTAGAGCTGTACGACAGTACCTTCGAAGACTGGTAGGGCCTGGCCCGGAAATAAAGTCACAGGAAAAAAGTCAGGGAAAAAAATCACAGGGAAAAAGTCACAGGAGAAAAGTCACAAAAAAAGTCACGGAAGTAAAGTCACAGTTTTGGGCAGCTGCTCTTTGCACTCCGGCCAATCTACGGCAGAACCCACCTGAAGCTGAAGACCTACTGGACTACTTTGAAAGGATTTATGTTTGTGGCCACTACCGCCAGATTCAGCACCGAGCTGCTAGAGACCATAATGCAGTTCAGCCTGTTAGGATGTGCCATGTGCCACCCATGTTTCCATGTGGAATGTTCGTGAATCAACAGTGAACAACAACCCTACACAAACAACATCTGCAAGAGTTGGAGCATGTTCCAAAACCTGGTTGGACATTACCATCCGTCCATCTGGAGGACCGTTTTTGATTGGTTCAAAAAAGAGGAAGCTACTGTCCGTACTCTCCTCTAACAGGATGCTGTAGGCAACCAACCAAACAAATGTGTCAAGAGACTTTACGTTCGGATGCAGGAACGGCTGAGAAACCTTTGCTTAGCACGGCTTGAAGGCAGAAAGACGATTAAAGAGATCTTGCGTGACATAGCCTGGAGTAATAGCTGAACAAAGATACTGAAAGTTCTGTGACCTGTTTTCCTATAACTTTTTTTTTCTGTGACTTTATTTCTGTGGCCTTTCCTGCAATCGGTAGGTCTGCCCAAGCCGGACAGGTCGAAGGTTTGGAGGTTTAACAAAGCATGATCCATTGATCCTCCAGGCTGGGGGTTGGGTGCAAGGCTATAACAACCCAGTTTTGGAAGAAGAAAAAAAGACTTCCTAATGCAAACAGTAACACATGAAATCAACACTACTGTGTGTGATGGACTTCCAGAGTCACTGGAAGATATTGGAATGACTGACAGTAATGAACCCCAAAAGGAAACTACTATACTGCAGACAAGAAGATGGAAGTTCTGAACACCGAAGTAAAACTAGGATAGGATTTTTTAACTTGAGAACCTTGTACGAAACAGGTTAACTAGCCCAAATATCACCAGAGATGAAACGCTGCAATCTGCACATACTTGGAATTAACGAAGTAGAATGACAAAATCAGGCAGACGTAAAACCAAAACGGGAGAAACAATACTATATTCAGGAAGAAAGGACAACCATCATCATGAAGGGGATAGCAATCATCGTTACAAAATGTCTACTAGAATGGAAACCTGTCAACAGTAGACTCATGAAAGTCAAGAGTTAAAAGAAACACATCTAGTGCCATGCTCCAAACAAAGACAATAATGAAGAAAGCCAACATCCATTTTACATTCAATTGCATGCTGAACTGGAAGACATATCACAACACAACTTGAAGATATTGATGTGAGCCTTGAATGCAAGGGTTGGAAACAGATTATGACAGGCCTATAAGAAGAGATGGTTTGGGCACCATAAATGATAAAGGAGTGACGCTCTTGGAACTTTGTTTCATCTATTACCTTGTCATCGGAGAGACAAGGTCGTTTTCACATCCTGACATCCAGAAGTTAACCTGGTGTTCCCTCAACGGAAGAGCGAGAAACCAGATCGAACACCTAATGACCAGTGGCACATGGAGACGATCGCTCCTGAATGTAAGAGTGCAATCACCACCTATTTATAGAAGCACTGAACTTGAAACTGAGGAAAACAGGACGCAGAAAGACAGGGCACTTAACAGTTTGAAATTGCATGACTCCAGACTGAAGAGCGTATTTATCATGCACCTGTAGAACAAGTTCCAAGTTCTGGCAGATACTGAAGACCACGTATAGCCAGACTCAGGTGAAGTCAGCACCAAATGGCGGCAAATTCAAGCAGCGTACTTCCAGGTCAGTGAAGCCTGCCAGGGAACAGAGCAGTAGTAGAAAATTACAACACACACCAGGCAAACCATTGAAAACAGAATGCCCTCAAGAAAAAAGAAGACAAAAAAAAAAAAAAAGAAAAAGAAAAAAAAAACCTCAAGGAGGCCAGTCAGACAGACTGAAAACGAGATACAAAATACATTACAAAAATCTGTCTAGTGGTTTTAACGTAGTAGGTAATATCATTCGAGCAGCACGGGCTAAGGTATTTTTGCACACAGTTTGAAATGCATATGTGCCTTGAATAATTTCTCAGTGTTGCCATTGCACAACCGACACTGACAAGCGTAACACCACAATCTCCTTCAACTATCCCACTCATTCTGCCAAGTGTCAGTACAAATCTAGACGAATCGATGTTATAAGGTTCGGACCCCAGCCCTCGACAGCCGCTATTCAGACGTCGACAAAGAGCATTTCTACAAAGGGCTTACACATGGTCTTTGATTCTCTTATCCCGTCACAGCGTTAGCATTTTTTTGCTGAACGCACCTGTAAGACGCCGCCCTGTCTTCTGTATCCTACTGAAAGTACAGACTATTATAAATTAACGTTTGTGGACTGCTGCTCTTCTGCCCCCCCCCCAACCCCCCCCCCCCCCCCGCGTATTGTCACAATAACAATACAGACACGTGCAAGAGAAAAGAAACTTGTAAAGATTTTGTTTCTCCTTTTTCTTCAACACAGCATATACTAAAATACTCGTTACGATCTGGGCATGATATGTTTCTATACACATCCTATCGTATTTGGAGCGTTCGCCATTCTGGATTGGGAAGCGATAAGAATGAGTGTGATGATAATTCGTTCCCGGATCGCCGTCTGTTCTGTTTTAGTACTCCACTATAAGCTAAGTCGTAGCAAAAAGATGAAAGTAATATTGCAATACATACAAATATACTGCCAGTGTTAACAACAACAATAACGACAACAACATCATCATCATCATCATCATCATCATCATCATCATCATCAACAACAACAACAACGACAACAAAGAAACAAATAAACAAACAATCACCACCATCATCACCAGCAAAGCAAAAACCCAAAACAAAAGAAAAACTAGAACGAAAATCATGGGAGAATGAAGCGTTACAAGACAAGGTTAGAATTTCGGCATGAGCGCGTTTTTGGAGCACGCAACAAGATCGTAAATAGTAAAATACTCTCCATTTTCCCTATAAAAAAAACAACAACATAGCTATTTACAGGCGTGACGGATATTCATACAAACAATGACCTTCTTTGACAAATCGAGTTTCGTTCTGTGCATCTGGATGTATATATTCCCCCATGATTGTGACTGCTTATTTAAAACTGATCAGTCTCATTCAATATTATGTAGTTTTGACATTAACAAAAACTTGGAGGAAAAAAAAAAACACTCGCGTCAGGACAAATGGGCATAACAGTGACACAGCTTTGCATGTAGCCAGTTCATTCACTTGCAGACATACAGTTTGCATAAAAGTGACATAGACTACTGCTCATGAGGTAGGCGTAAAAATTAACCTTCTCTAGCTCCCCAGGGACGGGTTATTCCCGTCGGTAAAATCATGTGCCGTGGATGTTGAAATAAAAAGAAGTCGATTTATCAGTAAGTCAAAAATATGGATCTGTTCAACTTGCTGCAAGTGAAATTTACACAGTTGAAACTTCTTGGAACTTGAGACTCTCATCTAAACTATCACTCAATTTGACAAAATAGGCCGTCAAAACAGCATGAGAATTCATGTCCATAGATTCCTACATTTCGGGTCACACTGACCATCACACTTGGTCACGCAATTGCGTTTTCCGATATGGTCGAATCTCAAGTCCAGATCTGGCAGCCAGCCATTGTTTGTTTGTTTGATTGTTCACTTGTTTATATAAGCATTTAAGCACCTATGAATTATCATTGGTGATCTGGGAACAAAATCAGTCACACTGAAGCTTGTACAGACACGAAATAAAACTGAAACCCATGCCATCAAAACAAGCTTACAAGCCTGTTCGCAAACGCGTGCGCGCTCACGCACACACACACACACACACACACACACACACACACAGAGGCACGTACACACGCACGCACGCACACACGCATACACACACACACTCACACACACACACACACACACACACACATCTCTCTCTCTCTCTCTCTCACACACACACAAAACACACACACACACACATACACACACACACACACACACACACACACACACACACACACACACACACACACACACACACACACACACACACACACACACACACACACACACACACACCGTCTAATATCACTTATAGTGAAAAGACGTTAAATTAAAGAACGAACGAACACACACACACACACACACACTATAATTGCTATAAGGTCGTGGTGGACGCATTTAACTCGGTCCGGTTCACCACATAAATCAATTTGAACGACGAACTGGCTTTTTATTGAGTGTGAATAAACGTGAAGAGATTTGATTATTAATCTGACTGGATACCTCGTAAACCCAAGGCGTGATCCTTAACGAGTTATTAATCCCTCATTAATAACTTGGTCACTGCTAGACGGCTGATGTGTGGTCCTTTAAGCTTGTAGTCTGGAAACAGGATTAATAAGTTTGTTGGCAGTCATCAAAGTATGATTAGTACGCGTTTGGGTAATTACCAAAGCGAAGACATTCTTTTCATAGAAGTTGATATATCAGATATTTCTAAATAGGTTAGTGTTGGTTTTCTTTAATTCTTGATCACTTTTGTCCCCTCTGATTAATCTATGTTATTGCTTCAACCCTCCACTCTACATGTGATGTGTGCATGTAATATAGATATGAATGTGCAGCTACGGGAGATCAAGACAGTAGACAAATTCTGCTACTTGGGCAATACATTGAGCAGCAATGGATCTCCTGATGCTGAGGTGGCACTGAACATCCCCAAGACTAGCTAAGTCTTTGGAAAGCTGATCAAAAAGTTGTGGCAAGACTATGGCATCAGGCTAGCCACAGAGAGTGGTAGTCCTGAGCACCTGCTGTACTGCTGAGAGATCTTGGTTACATACAAACGGCACATTCAGCAGTTGGAACGGTTCCACCCAGAATATCTACACAATACTTGCAGCATCACTTGACGATATACATGAAGAATGTTCAACCTTCAAATTCTAGGAAGTGTGGCATGCCGAATATAAACTAAGAGTATCTACTGAAAGAATGTCAGCTTCGTTGAACAGGATACCTTTTTTTCGTACTGAAGACAATAGCGTCTCGAATATGCCTTTGTACGAAGAGCTGAAACAAGCACAGCACGACTATGGAAGAGCACTATAGGGATACAAGGATAGTCCGATCTGAAGGCCATCCTCATCACCTCCAGCTGGGAAGATATTGTCCATACATTGCCCACAACCGAGTAAGCAGGAGACAGTAGTGCCCTTAGAGCACAATCATATGTAAGCAACTTACACGCAACACAAGATATACACACACAGACACACGCATACACGCACGCACGCGCGCGCGCCGCGCCACACACACACACACACACACACACACACATACACACACGTGGAGAGAGTTAGAGAGAGAGAGAGAAAGAGAAAGAGAGAGAGAGAGTAATGAGCTAGACACACAGCCTAGTAGGTGTTCCACTCTTGACCCAGTCTTTATTTTTCATTTCAACTAAAAACACACACACACACACACACACACACACACACACACACACACACACACACACACACACACACACGCACGCACGCACGCACACACACACACACACACACACACACACACACACACACGCATTTCGTATGAAATGGCTTTGCTGCCAGTGTTACTAATAAAACGCGATCTGATACAGATCAGTATCCTTTGATAGACTTTGACCTGTCATCGTCCGTTATGGTGCCTACCCCTGTTTCATGTGTGTCCCCACCAGAATATATAATTTTGTGCTTGCCCGATGTTATCATGCCTGCTTCCTTCCATCTCACCTGTCCTAGTCCTAAAATACTGATATTCAATCTGTCCATCTTGACATTTTCTACTTGTCCCTTCTGGAGCATTGTTCTGACATTCCACGTTGTGATTCTTAAATCTTTCAATCTGATCGCAGTTGCCTGATGACGATCTGGTGTCACCTGCTCAGCATGATTTCCCGTACCGGACAAAGGTACTCCAGTAGAGTCCCTATGTACATCCTTCTCTTTTCTATTTTTCTGTCTGACCATGACGTATTTGGGAGGTTACGATGGTGGTTTCCCGTTGCCTTCTATCGGTTTTTGTACTGACTCTCCGCAAGTCTTTGTCGTTCCCACGATTACTCACAAGGCAGTGAGGGCTGATTTTTCTGTCGGGGGTTTACTCCTTTCGCCTTGGCCTCTCCCGAGACAGCCACAAGACAATAATGATATACTGTCAGAGTTTACTTATAGCCTTGGTCTTTTCCCAGATAACCACAAGGCAGCGGTGCTAATTACCCATAGCTGAGGATCTAGGTTCGCGGGCACCAGGGCAATGTCCACACGCTAGTGGGCTTGCTGCCGCACGTCTGGGGGCCACACCTCCTCCTGGTCCCTATTACCATCAGAGACAAACATACAAACGGACACAGTCATATCATATGAGTTCGTCTTTGGACGAATAATTCATGTTGGAGTGTTAATCATTTACAGTAGAACTAGATGCCACAGTGTTTTTGTTTCATCAAATTTGTAGGATTTCTTCTTTTTTTTCTAATTTTTTCTTTTCTTTTGCTGAATTCTTCCTTTCTTTTCCTGTTTTATGGGAGATCTTTATCAAGCTGAAAGCAAAGTTGAGGACGCATAGATCTGTGAAGAGGCGTGTCCGTTTTGCGGTTCAACTATAGCCAGTGTTTTAAGAAAGAAAGAGAGAGAGAGAGAGAGAGAGAGAGAGGGGAGAGAGAGAGAGAGATAGACAGACAGACAGACAGACAGACATCTTAACGCCTGGATAAAAATTTCATTGGATATGACGTCACAGTCTGCTGCAAGAGAGAGAGAGAGAGAGGGGGGGGGGGGCAGGCAGGCAGACAGGCAGGCAGGCAGGCAGACAGACAGACAGACAGGCAGACAGACAGACAGAGACAAACAGATCTTAATGCCTGGATAAAAATTTCATTGGCTATGTGTCACTGTCTGCTGCGTTCACGGACAGATGACTATCACTACAAGTCATGAAAGTTTCCTTTCGTCAACATGCAGCAATGTCCATGCTGTGCTACCCTTTGTTTGGAGCGTTGGGAGGAAAGGGGATATTAACCATTTGCTGGTAATCTGATGCAGGGAAGGTAGTTGTAGAGCATTCGCCGAATTTTGCTTTTTGGGTGTTTGTTACAGAAATGAATCTCTTTGTGTCCGTGTCTGCACTTTGAATGAAATCACGCTTGGCATACGATCAGTTGCACTTGAACCAGGCCATCTAGAGACTAAGTGGCACCACCTGCTTCAGTGTCCATTATATCGTGTACAGTGTATTTCAGTCACAGTGACCACTGAATGATTCAGAAAACTTAAAATTGCTTTTTTTTTCGTTTGTCTTTCTTGTCTGTTCTTTCTTTTTCTTTCTTTCTTTCTTTCTTTCTTTCTTTCTTTCTTTCTTTCTTTCTTTCAGTTTAGAGGGAGTAAGGGCGAGGGTTTTTCGTCCAGGATTGTCCAATTTCGCAGCTGAAAGGTACGAGGTCTGCCCAGAAATGACTGATCCGACACATGGCCGAGTTGAATGCAGAAGAAGAGTCGAAGCAGTTTGGAACGCCAAGGTTGAATGTTTATTCATTTATGATATTTTCATCCGCTACACCGAACAACACAACACAACAAACTTGTGAGTGGTGGCTCAGTATGTGTAGACCCCGAAACTGATGTCTTGAGTTAGTCCGAACCTTCAATGTAAAGTAAGTGGCGTGTTCTATGTGATTGTGCCGTATTATCCAGGCATCATGTTTCAACTTTGAATGAATCTTCCTCAACATTTCGCTTAAACTTGTCAAGACCGACCTCCTCTGCGCGCAGGGTTTGGTTTGCGCTGGCTCCAAAAGACTTCTGGCAGGTTAGGATGGAGCGCGTGATCATAAAACTGTCCGGTTGTGATAAACCCTCGTGAACAAATCCCAAACCCTCTTGAACAAATTCCAAACCCTCTTGAACAAATTCCAAACCCTCTTGAACAAATTCCAAACCCTCTTGAACAAATCCCAACGTAATCGAACCTGTGATCTTTGGGATCTTTTTTCCACCTCTGGATCTTTTGGGATCTTTTTTTTTCCATCTCATGTTTACCTACAGCATTGATACATATAGATTTTAGAATTTAATCCTCTGTACGAAAATTCTGTCTCGAGAAAAACTGAAAGTAGCCCGTGTCACGTGTTTAATGGTGTTCTTGTCAGTTGTTATGACAGGCGCGGTATCAAGTGGGTAAACCTCGGACTTCTAATCGGATGGTCCCGAGTTCGATCCGCCTAGACACCTCCGCCTGGTGGGTAAAGGATGGACATTTTTCCTTTCTCCCAGGTCAACATGTGCACAGACCTGTCAGTGTCTAAACCCCCTTCGTGTGTATACACATGAAGAATATCAAATATGGACACTGAAGATGCTGTAACAGTGTAAGTCATGTCAGTGATTGGCTTATGGAAACATGAAAATACCCGCCGTGCGCGCCCACGAAGATGAAGACTGTGCAGTTTGGTCAGCTCGCGTAACAGTTGGAGTTTTAGACGCTCTACTAAAAAGACTGATGTTTAATGCTAGCGAGTCCAACTGAGTTTGGAGCACAGCCCTCAATAAAAACGATTTATTATGAAATGGCAGGTACTTGTACGCTTTTTTTAGAGGCAATTCTCGGCGTTTGAAAAAAATCGGTAGACACTTCTATCTGTCTGTCTTCTGCCGTCCGTCCGTCGTCCGTCGTCCGTCCGCCTGCCTGCCTGCCTGCTGTCTGTCTGTCTGTCTGTCTGTCTCTCCCCTCTCTGTCTGTCTGCTCAGTCTCTTTAGCACACACACACTACTCACGCCTCGTCTGTCTTTCTCCTCTCTTTGTTTGTCTTTCTGTCTCTGTCTGTCTGTCTGTCTGTCTCTTTCACACACACACACACACACACACACACACCACACACACACACACACACACCACATACACACACACACACACACCCCACACACACACACACACACACACACACACACACACACACACACACACACACAACACACCACAAAAATAGGTAGACGAAAACAGAAGGGAGGTGATATTTTTTCCCCCCGTCGGTCGGTTAGTAAATCTTGACACGTGCACATCCTCCACTCTGCAAGTCCCCTAGTATCAGGTGACGTATAAGGAAAAGGTGTGCCAGTGGTAATACAACCCTTTGCTAAACAATGGAGTCAGCCTTTAAGTCGCCATGCTATCATTTTGCCTGTGTGCTGTTTTTGGAGTTTGTTGTAGAGGGATTCATCACACTCGTACAATTCCACACCTGCTCCATCCAAATCTGCCGGTAATTATCTGGCAGAATCCATGAGCCTTCACAAAACCCTATGCGCTGGCAAGGCGCTGAAATGTGCTGATTCGCTTAGTCAGAAATAAACCGAAGGCTCGACCGGGTTTTCTTATTTGTTTTGTTTTGTTTTAGCGTCCCAAATTTTCCTCGGATGCGTGTATGAACGTTATTTTGCCCGCACTGTTCAGACGGTATGTTGCCCGCACTGTTCAGACGGTATGTTGCCCGCACTGTTCAGACGGTATGTTGCCCGCACTGTTCAGACGGTATGTTGCCCGCACTGTTCAGACAGTATGTTGCCCGCACTGTTCAGACGGTATGTTGCCCGCACTGTTCAGACGTATGTTGCCCGCACTGTTCAGACGTATGTTGCCCGCACTGTTCAGACGGTATGTTGCCCGCACTGTTCAGACGGTATGTTGCCCGCACTGTTCAGACGGTATGTTGCCCGCACTGTTCAGACGGTATGTTGCCCGCACTGTTCAGACGGTATGTTGCCCGCACTGTTCAGACGGTATGTTGCCCGCACTGTTCAGACGGTATGTTGCCCGCATTGTTCAGACGGTATGTTGCCCGCACTGTTTCAGACGGTATGTTGCCCGCACTGTTCAGACGGTATGTTGCCCGCACTGTTCAGACAGTATGTTGCCCGCACTGTTCAGACAGTATGTTGCCCGCACTGTTCAGACAGTATGTTGCCCGCACTGTTCAGACAGTATGTTGCCCGCACTGTTCAGACGGTATGTTGCCCGCACTGTTCAGACGGTATGTTGCCCGCACTGTTCAGACGGTATGTTGCCCGCACTGTTCAGACAGTATGTTGCCCGCACTGTTCAGACGGTATGTTGCCCGCACTGTTCAGACAGTATGTTGCCCGCACTGTTCAGACGGTATGTTGCCCGCACTGTTCAGACAGTATGTTGCCCGCACTGTTCAGACGGTATGTTGCCCGCACTGTTCAGACAGTATGTTGCCCGCACTGTTCAGACAGTATGTTGCCCGCACTGTTCAGACGGTATGTTGCCCGCACTGTTCAGACAGTATGTTGCCCGCACTGTTCAGACGGTATGTTGCCGCGCAGTCTGCTTACTCCATCTTTGGCTGGTGTGCATGCTGGTTGTTTTCATGTTTCCATGAGCCAGCGGGCTTCCGGGATCTTTAACGTGCACAAGGGGTTTAGGACGAACAGGCCTGCACACATGTTGACCTGGGAGATGGGAGAAATCCATACCTTTTACCCACCAGGAGGAAGGAACTCAGGCAGGAACGAACCCATAGGGGGAATAAAAGTAGTTGATACATACTGTAATTCATAAACAAACAATTTTAAAGAGAAATGACAGGAAAACCATAAATATGTACATTGCATTGTATTCATCGCATAAATATCGTCAGTGTCAGGTGACTTGAAGTAAGTGTTAAGGTACCGGAGACAAAACATCAGCTGCACCAGACAGGTACCGCAGTTGATTCCGTCACACTGTGGTATCCCAGGAAATGAAGAGGTGGACAAAATGGCGAAGCTGGGGGTCAGAGCATGAAAAGAAAGACAACAGCACCAGCCTCACAGTATGAAAACCATCACCAAGTCTTTGTTCAGAGCACACCAAGTATATGACACTTACCCTTACCGAACCCAAAAAATTCAGTTAAACTGTCAACTATAGTACCCCACCTGAAACACCCAAGCATTCCTGTGGAAACCAAAGCCAGACTTATCAACGCAGGCTTCGTTCTCACCTTAATCTATCAGTGCCACGGCGCAAAACTCGCAACTTGTGAGATGAGACGTCTTCGGCGAACAGCTGGCAAAACCAGAAGGGATCGGGAAGGAAACGATATCAGACAGTGGTTGGCGCTACATCTATTAACCAGTATATAGCGCACCAATACAAGAAGTGGTTTGGTCATCTAACTAGAAGACTCGTCAACCAGCCAGCCCTGTAAGCCTACAACATCAGATATTATGGCTTCAGAGCCAGAAGAAGAGCACGCCAGTGGTGGATTGATACACTCTGCACCCACTGCATGACATTTCTCCAGGCCTTCCGTCTTGCCACGGATCGCCGGCTTCACAGCTTTGCGAGACTTCCTCGATAGAGGTGTCTGGACGAAAGAAAGAAAGAAGAACAAAGCCTCTGTAACAGCAACTCATTCTCCTCCGCCTGCGGATTGGGCACAACGGATTGAACCACCACATGAACAATTACAAGCGCTTCCGACTCGTATTATTCTTCTCCCCCCCCCCCCCCCCCACTTGGTGCTCTTTGTGAAGAAACTTGCTAGACAGCAGACCACATCTTCCTGGACTCAGAAAGCTACTACTCGTTGCTGATGGAAAAGATCTGGTTGATCCCATTGAGCCTGTGGGAGAAGCTGTACAGGCCTGTAGATGCACTACAGAAGACGACCTATTTTATCTTCGAGACTTCTCTCCGTATGCAATTTCGAACGAGAAAAAGAAGATAACAAAGGCACAGCAGACTGTGACATTTAAATTTGGCCAAAATATTATTGCATGCTTCTTCCTGCAAGGGTATATATACACACAGGCGCGCGCACGCACGCGCGCGCACACACACACATACACACACACACGCGCGCGCGCACACACTTTTTTAAACCTTTCCCTTGTAAGAAATCATTTGCTCAAGTGCTATCTACCTTCTGTATGTCTGTCAATTGTAAGAGAAAAATTCCTCGAAATTACACGCTTTTAATGGTAAATATCGCACAAAACGCGTTAGAAGAACGCCAATGGAGAGAGTAACAGTAAGGCGCGTGATTTCTTTCTTTCTTAAAGATAAATCGAAAAAAAAAAAAAAGGAAAGTATGATCTATTCCATGCCACACAAGTTGAATGGGGTGGAGGGTGGGTGGGAGAGGGGGAATAAGAAACTGTCGCGCAGAAACAACAAACTTCGGCGATGTCCAGTGGAGAAAAGCTCCGTCGCTTACATGTTAATTATAAGGTGGCGGCGCTGTGTGTCGATATGTGGAACGTGGCATTATGGGTTATTCAGCGGCGGTGATGGTGGTTGTCGACCCGGGTATTCCTTGTCTGATGTCTTGTCTTGTACATTCCAAACCAGCAGGTACACATACAGGTAACCTTGGCATGCACTACACCCACTTATGCAAGGAAAGGTGCACGAACTCTTTGTCATATCCATTAACGGTCTTTAACATGCAGTTAGCAAATCAAAAGACCGAATGTTATAACAAACGAAACCGTAAAAGGGTATTTCAAACAAGGAAATGAAACAAGGTAGGCAAGTCATATTAACGGTCTTTCATTTCTCCCAGCGGAAAACAATCCAGAAGAACATGAAAACAAGTGAGAATTGCCACGCACATAGACTGGACTTGGTCGTTTTTCTTCAAACTGCACAAAATAGACTAAACTTTATTATGACCATCTATCTATAAAGATAGGCTGGAGTTTAAATCCTTTACCATCGAACTATATAGATAGACAGGACTTTAAGTCCTTACTATTAAGCTATACAGATAGACGGGACTTAAAATCCCTTACCATCAATCTATACAGATAGACTGCATTTTAACTCCTTTGCCATCAAGCTATACAGATAAGCTGGACTTTAAATCCTTTACCATCAATTTATACAGATAGGATTACAAATCCTTTACCATTAAGCTTTATAGAATGACTTTAACTCCCTTACCATTAAGCTATACAGATAGACTGGACTTTAAATCCTTTACCATTAAGCTATGCAGATAGACTGGACTTAAATCTCTTACCAGTAATAATACAGATAGACTGGACATTAAATCCTTTACCACCAATTTATGTAGATAGACTGGACTTTAAATTCTTTACCATCAAACTATACAGATACACTGGATTTTGAATCCTTTACCATGAAAGTACACAAATGGACTGGACTTTAGATCCTTTACCATTAAGCTATACAGATAGACAGGACTTTAAATCCTTTACCATTAAGCTATACAGATAGACAGGACTTTCAATTTCTTACCATCAGTTTATACAGATAGACAGGACTTTAAATCCTTCACAGTCAATTTGTACAGATAGACAGGACTTTAAATACTTTACCATCAATTTATACAGACAGACAGGACTTTAAATCCTTTACCATCAATTTATACAGACAGACAGGACTTTAAATCCTTTACCATCAATTTATACAGACAGCCAGGACTTTAAATCCTTTACCATCAATTTATACAGACAGACAGGACTTTAAATACTTTACCATCAATTTATACAGACAGACAGGACTTTAAATCCTTTACCATCAATTTATACAGACAGACAGGACTTTAAATCCTTTACCATCAATTTATACAGACAGACAGGACTTTAAATCCTTTACCATCAATTTATACAGACAGACAGGACTTTAAATCCTTTACCATCAATTTATACAGACAGACAGGACTTCAAATCCTTTACAATCAATTTATACAGACAGACAGGACTTCAAATCCTTTACAATCAAGCTACACAGATAGACAGGACTTTAAATCTTTTAGCAGCAAGTTACACAGATAGACAGGACTATAAATCCTTTACCATCAAGCTACACATATAGACTGCACTTTCAATTCTTTACCATCAGGTTATATAGATAGGATTTAAATCCTTTACCACTAATTTTATACAGATAGACTGGGCTTTAAATCCTTTACCACCAAGCTATACAGATAAGTTGGATTTTATATTCTTTACTATCAAGCTATACAGATAGACAGGATTTTAAATCCTGTACCATTAAACAGATAAAGAGTGGGCAAAAACGTGCGTACATGTATCCGAGAAAAATTCGGAATGCTAAAAACAAACAAACAAACAAACCAGTTATACAACGTAGTTCTTGGAGCAATCATTCCAGAAAAGATCGAGGCTGAAAGTAAACACGATTGCACTGTCAAACGAATGGGTGACCACATTCATATCCTGGCTTAGGACTCACCGTCCTATTTGCCAAAGAAATAATTTTAAAAACATCTATGCTCTGCTTGAATACACCGTCTCAGTCCATCTAGCTGCTGTAAGTGGGTACCTGTCCAAATCCCCATGGTAGAAAGAAACTCTAGGGAGAGCTAGACAACAGAAGGTCTTCAGAGAAGTAACCCCCTTTAGACAAGTGTTTCGGCCCTGAATTCCTTACACTCTCGGGGGGCCGGGCCACATCCAGGTCATGACTCCTGGATGCCCTTCTGCTGTTGTCTATTTTTTTTTTTTTTTTTCCCACGCCGGGGATCGAACCTGGGCGATTCTGCGCTTCAGAACTGCGGTACGCGGTTTTACCAATGTGCTAACGGGGCACACATCATCTGTAGGGAATTTAATCCTTATGAAGTTCACTTTTTTCGTTCCTCCTTGCCCAGATCCAGCTTGAGCTCCTTTCTGCTGCCTCTGCCATCGCTTTAAGGGCTCTAGTCCTCTTCTTCCCAGAAATGGCGAGTTGTTTCATGAGATCATAAGCGGAGGTGCCCACAAACCCTCTTGCCCCGACCTCTATGGCGAAGATTTTGACCCGCAGACCTGCTTTCTTCAGGGTGCTGGCAAGACCGGCGTATTTTTCGGTCTTGTAGATATGTGCTTCTTCCATTCTGCTTTCGTATGGCACAGTGAGTTCTATCAGAATCACTTGTTTCGAGGAGTCAGAGTGGAGAGCGATGTCTGGTCTCATGCCTGTCTTGCTGATGACATCTGGGTAATTTCTCCACTCTGGGAGGTCTGCTGTACACTCCCAGTCGACTGCTCCATCCAGAAGACCCTTTGGCAATGTGCTGGTTGTCATAGCCCTTTCGGGCCAGACCTGTTTCCCTCCTGCTTTGTAGAACGTTGTCATAGCAATTGGTGCGTTTGGGGTCATGGTTTTTTCGCTAACCACATCTGTGATCACTTTCAGAACTTGGTTGTGCCTCCATGTATACCTTCCTTGGGCTAGCGCTACTTTGCAAGAGCTTAGGACATGTTCCACTGTTTGTTTCTTCTGACAGAGCGGACATGCTGGGTCGTCTGCTTTCCCCCATTTCACTAAGTTTGCATTCGAGGGGAGCAGGTCATATACAGATCTGAGGAGGAAGCTTATCCTTAGAGGAGCCATGTGCCACATATCGTTCCAGCTGAGACTTCTTTGGAGTGCACTGTCCCATGTTGTCCATTGCCCCTGTTGACCTTGCTGGACTGCCGTCTGCACTCTTTTGACATCTTCTTCTTCCTTCAACTCCTGTATGATCATGTCTCTTTTTTCCTTCCCTTTGGCTTTGGACCACCACTGCATTTTTGTTGCTCCCAGTCCCTGTCTGTTGGTTTGCGTGTGTCCAATTATTTCTTTGATGCTGAGGTTTCTCTTGGCATTGTTTACAGCCTCTTGGACTTTCCACTTTCTGCCAGTTCTCAGCTTTGGATGAACTGCTCTCACGATATTGTCCTCCGATTCCTCCAGCATGCTCAACAGTCTTGCTTTTCCAACTTTGTATTCCTCCACTATGGATTTCAGAGGTAGCTTCAGCATTGCTTGACGACAGTAGAATGCAACATCAGTGAGACCAGGTGGGACACCGAGCCATTTTCTTGTGTATTTGTTGATTTTGGCTTCCATTGCTTCGACTGTGCTGGTGCAAATGTCATAGATTAGCAGTGGCCACAGCAGCTTTGGTATCAGCATGAACTGTAGACACCAGACTTTGTATTTGCCTGGCAGTCCGCAGTTATCTATTTTCTTCAGGCCTTCTTCTGCTGTTTGCTTGGTTTCACATCCCCTTTGTGTGTCTTTCAGGGAGTCATCATACCATCTTCCGAGACTTTTTACTGGCTCTTCTGTGACAGTGGGGATGGCTTGGTTGGCTACCATGAATTTGACTGAATCTGCCACTTTTCCTTTTCGCAGTGAGAGACTTCGGGATTTCTTAGGTTTGAACCTCATTCTTGAAGAGGCCACCAGCTCATCCAGCTGCTTTAAGATTTGGTGTGTCTCTTCCTTATCCGTGGACAAGACTGTTGTGTCATCCATGAAAGCTTTCAGAGGAGGCATCTGGTATCCATCTCCCAGATTCACTGGACCTGAACTCTTCATTGCAGCTTTCAAGATGACTTCCATTGCCAACACGAACAGTATGGGAGAGATTGCACAGCCCATTGCAATGCCCACCTCTAGGTCTATCCAGTCCGTGGTGTATTCTTTGGTAGAGAACCGCATTGAGAACCCTTGGAAATACTTCCTCAGCATTGTTCGGATGTTTTCTGGGATGTGATACATTTCAAGAGCCAGCTGGATCATATCGTGTGGAACTGATCCATATGCATTCGCCAGATCAAGCCAAACTACGTCAATGTCTCTCTTCTCTGTTCTTGCTTTTTGGATGGCATCCCAAATCAACGTGGCATGTTCCAAGCATCCAGGCATTCCTGGTATGCCTCCCTTTTGGACTGACATATCCATATACTTGTTTTCAGTCAGGTATTTTGTCAATCTTGCTGCCATAACAGAGAAGAAGATTTTCCCCTCGACGTTCAGAAGTGATATTGGCCTGAACTGATTGATGCTGCTGGAGCTCTGCTCCTTCGGAATGTACACTCCTTCAGCTCTCATCCATTGGTCGCTGATCTTCTGGTTCCTCCATGCTGATCGAATCATCTTGTGGAGCCACTCGAGCACTTTTGGGCATTTCTTGTAGAGCAGGTATGGTATTCCGTTTGGTCCAGGTGCTGACTTGGCTCTGGCTTTCTTTACTACGTTCTTCACTTCATCCAGTGTTGGTGGTTTGTTATTGAATTTTCCTTCTGGCGCTGCAGGCCAAACCAGATTTTGGATTTCAAGTGGTGCCTCGCGCTGAGAATCGGAATATGTTTCCCTGAGATGCTGCTCTAGGGTTTCCTTGCCCACTGTGAGAGTCCCTGATTTGGGTTGTTCAAACAGCTTTCTTGCAAAGTCAAAGGGATCTTTGAAGAAACGATCTTGAGTCTTCTTCTTTTTGCTCTTTCTTCGCCTTGCTGATTCCACTTTGCTGAGAGCATTGTGTTTGGCCTTCAGATCTTTCCAGAGTTCCAGGAGCCCTTGCTTCTCGAATTCTGAGGCAGTTTTCATTCGCTTTTTAAGCTTCCTTTTCTCCCTCCGGATGCTCTCCATCTGTTGCTGTCTTCTGGATTTCTGGGGAGGCGTTTTTGTCTTTGGCTGCTTCACTCCATAAGTGTCCCTGCAGATAGAGTATATGATGTCTCCGTATGTGTCAAGTTTGTGTTCCAGCGTACTGTTCCCTATTAGCGCATTCAGCTTAAGGACAAGTTCCTCATCTAATTTCTCCCATTGTTCTTTTGCACCGGCAGGCGGCAAATTGAGTTTTCCACGTTTGGCGTTAAGAGCTTGTGCAAAATCCGCATCAGAACCGTCAGCGTGGATGTCCTTGGCACTATGGTTTAATTCCTGGCCTTGGTCATCCAACGTCTCACCTGCTATCGCAGTGCGCTGCTGCTGGTTCGTATGTGTCTTCAAACAGCCCATTTTTGTCCTGTGGATCTTCATGCCGCGTTTGGTGGTGAATCTCCTTCCACACGCACACGGAAATTCCAACTGGTCATTAATCATGGTCCGTTGTGCGTTTCCAGTCGTGATGGAGTCAGTGCCGATGGATTCATCATTCTCTCCCCCTTTCGGTGAATCCTGGGAGCATCTTTCATTTGGAAAACTCGTGGCATGTTATCAAAGGCAAGGTGGGAAGCCAACCCACAAAGCCCGCAGATCTAGTCTTTCCCAGTGTCCTTCGGTCTTTCCCGAATGTCCTCCGAACTATTCCCGGAAGTCAATGGACTGACCATGTGCAGGTAGAAAGAAACTCTAGGGAGAGCTAGACAACAGAAGGTCTTCAGAGAAGTAACCCCCTTTAGACAAGTGTTTCGGCCCTGAATTCCTTACACTCTCGGGGGGCCGGGCCACATCCAGGTCATGACTCCTGGATGCCCTTCTGCTGTTGTCTATTTTTTTTTTTTCCCACGCCGGGGATCGAACCTGGGCGATTCTGCGCTTCAGAACTGCGGTACGCGGTTTTACCAATGTGCTAACGGGGCACACATCATCTGTAGGGAATTTAATCCTTATGAAGTTCACTTTTTTCGTTCCTCCTTGCCCAGATCCAGCTTGAGCTCCTTTCTGCTGCCTCTGCCATCGCTTTAAGGGCTCTAGTCCTCTTCTTCCCAGAAATGGCGAGTTGTTTCATGAGATCATAAGCGGAGGTGCCCACAAACCCTCTTGCCCCGACCCCATGTATTTATTCTTATGCTTATTGTTTAAAATCCAGCCTATTGCGTAGAGCCTTATTAGGACTATAATCATTTCAAAACGTACACAACACCTCGTTGCAAACAACAACAACAGCAAACAAACAAACAAACAAACAAAGAAACAAACAAACAAAATCAAGAAAAAAAAGAAACAAACAATCAAACAAAAGACACAATCTGGAAAACAAAATTAAGTACATATATCAGTGCATTTTCCTATGTAACCTAACGATATGTCTCTGGCGTTGACATTACGCCCTGTTTACCGCCTGAACACAAATATAAAAGCAACTAAAGGTACTAAAACAGATATAAAAACTGGCCTAAATTACCTAAAATTGCTTTTGCACATCACATTTCCTTAGGGCCAGAAATGCAGCCAATGCATGTATCCCCAGTCATCAATTTTGAGATGAAGCATGCAAAGTTTTACAGAGCACAAACAGGTGAATGGACCAGCATAGCAGAAAATGACAGGATGAGATGACAGGAAGCAAAGAAGCGAGGCAGGAACAAAGACAGGAACAGAACAGAGCAAATTTTTGGTACAGAATTTCCAGATGATGGGCCGGGGATATTATTTATACCGGAAAACCCCCCCAGCATCCCGTTGGGAAGGGGGGGGGGGGAAAAGCAAATCCCAAACTCCGAAAGCCAATATCCTGGCTTGAATACACTCTCCAGTTGTAAATGGATACCTGTTCCTTTTTAGGGACGAGGAAGGTATAAAACAATGAAGGAAAGGAAATGGATACTGCCTTTATAATGCTGGCGATCGCTCAGGTTATATGGATACTGTTTCTTTAAACCTTACCGATTGCATGTGGAAAATTTAAAGAAACAGGTAATAGATCGACAGGCAGCAAAAAATAGCCCATAGAGAACAAAGAAGAAAACCAGGTAATAGGTGGTAGGTAAAACTGAGGGTGTTCGTAGCATACGACACCCTGAAAATGAGGATGCTACTTTAATGGAGGGTGCGGAGGGGTGCGGGGGGGGGGGAGAGGAGTATTTCAATACAGTTACCCAGAATGAGAGAGGAGATGGATATTTTAATCTTAGAAATAAGTGAACCAAATCAAATCAAACCAAACCAAACCAAAACAAAGAAAACCCACCTCAGAAGGTGAATGGAAAGAGGCATAAAAGAGCGTGAGTGTGCGTGTGTGTGTGTGTGTGTGTGTGTGTGTGTGTGTGTGTGTGTGTGTGTGTGTGTGTGTGTGTGTGTGTGTGTGCGCGCGCGCGCGCGCGCACGAGCGTTCTCTCTCACTTAAATAGTGGGCTTCAAACGCACAATTAGCAGTCGACTGAAGATTACATGTAACTGTGCACGAAAATGCAACATGAACCCAGCGAGTCGTAATCTAGAGCGAAAAGCCTTTTATCTTACGCGAGCTTACAGAACAACTCTATAAGTATAACGTTACTAACGTTGCAATGTAATTCGACTATGTTCAGTAAAGTTTTTTTGTTAATGAAGTTGCTGTGTAATTCAGCTAGCTTCAGTTGCTTTTCCTAACAAATTTATGTTTTTTAAGCTGTCAACTAGGAAGTCAGTCTGTACCTAGCCTACAAGCTCACGATTGAAAAAAAAAAAAAAAAAAAAAAAAAAAGAGAGAGAGAGAGAGAGAGAGAGAACATTTGGAGTTCGGAATTTACTAAAGAGGGATTCACTGCACTCGGACATTTCCATATCCGTTCTACCTAGTCTACCATATATCTATTTGGCAGACTCTTCAACATAGTGCGCTGTACGCTGACAAGGTCTCGAAGCGGACAAGGGCAGGAGGAGGGAGGGGAACAGAACTTGTGAAACCGTAAGCTGACATCATTACCAGAATGGTGGTGATATAGACAGGCAGCGAACCCGGCCATTTCCATTCAGTGTTGCGGGCTGGAATTGAACTCGGGATAATTATCAGATCTTTAGTCATTGGCCTATTAACTTAAAGAGAACCAATCAGCCCGCGTAGAGGCTTGAGAAAAGCTCTCCTCTTGGTCAATATTATGTAACAAGGAGCAAACTTTCGCCACAAAAGTACACAACTATTCACCGTAGGACAATTTTAAATTAGTCTCAACTGTAGTTCGAGTATGACGGCGTTCATCTGACAAAAGAAAGAAGATTCGTTGCTATTACATTGTATAGGTCCGGAGTTAATAACGAACATATACTGCTGTTATTTGTATTGGTATTTTACTGTTTGTTTGATCATAACGAACGTATACTGCTGTTATTTGTGTTGGTATTTTACTGTTTGTTTGATCATAACGAACATATACTGCTGTTATTTGTATTGGTATTTACTGTTTGTTTGATCATAACGAACGTATACTGCTGTTATTTGTGTTGGTATTTTACTGTTTGTTTGATCATAACGAACATATACTGCTGTTATTTGTATTGGTATTTTACTGTTTGTTTGATCATAACGAACGTTATACTGCTGTTATTTGTATTGGTATTTTACTGTTTGTTGATCATAACGAACGTATACTGCTGTTATTTGTGTTGGTATTTTACTGTTTGTTTGATCATAACGAACGTATACTGCTGTTATTTGTATTGATATTTTACTGTTCGTTTGACTATAACGAACGTATACTGCTGTTATTTGTATTGGTATTTTACTGTTTGTTTGATCATAACGAACGTATACTGCCGTTATTTGTATTGATATTTTACTGTTCGTTTGACTATAACGAACGTATACTGCTGTTATTTGTATTATATTTTACAATATATCAGTCTAGCGATCGATGTTGAGGTTATCATAAGCCAGAAGTTCGTTGAAATTGAGTATACTGTTATTCATTATACTTTTATTATTTTACTGTCCATCGATCAAGTGATCGATGCTGATATTATCATAGGTCGGAATTTTGTTTAATTATGATTGAAGTATATGCTATTACAATTGATATTGTTTTTGTTTTACCATGCATCAATGAAGCGAGACAGTGGTCACCAACGAAATCAAGCTGTAGCCGGTCTCTTTATCTGTATCTCTCGTGGGGACCGAATGCATGAGCAAGTGCCATTTGATGGTCCGCACGCGCACGTACATCTATCGTTATTTGACAGCTCATTTGCATACAGGTGTGTGCGCAGCGCTCGTGCCGGTCGTCGGATGGCGTGGGGAGGGAAAAATAGAGGTCGACGGAGATTTTTCTCGTGTTAATTTTGAAACTCTCTCTCTCTCTGTCTCTCTCTCTGTCTCTGTCTCTGTCTCTCTGTCTCTGTCTCTCTGTCTCTCTCTCTCTCTCTCTCTCTCGCACGCACTTTAACACACCCACACACACACACACACACACACACACACACACGCACGCAAGCAAGCAAGCAAGCATGCAAGCAAGTGATTATGATTTATTTGAATACCGGTCCAACGGTTATTTGTGGGGTGTTTTGTTTTGTTTGTTTTTTTAGTTATATTTGTATTGATGCGAATGTTCATTGTTTTTGTTATCCGCATGAAAATAGTTTGAAATGAGCATATTCCAGTAGCTTTTAATAACGTCTGTGAGTGAACTTTTCCTAACAGGTCAAAATTGTAATCCTGTGTGTGTGTGTGTGTGTGGTGGGTGAATGAGGGTATGTAGGCTATGTTAAAACTCAGATTTTTTTCCATTCTGCAGTTTAATGTAGCGCTTTAAGGGTTAAAATGAACGCTTCAACCAGATTTAGATAAAAACTGGCCCTAGAAAGACTTTGTTTTGCATGCTCGTGTGAAGTACAGCCTACTTTTAAGTCATCTTTTTCTTCTCCCTTTACTCCATGAAGAGTGATTGGGACGCCGCACTAAAGAAATGTTCACCAGTTCTCCAGCTTTGTCAATTATGTGCCGAAGGCTGAGTCTCCGCAAATGGTTTCTCTGTACATTCTATAGTGTTGTCAATCCATTTTTTTTTTTTTGTCTTCCCTTCCGTTTCCCTCCCTCGTCAGTTCCCAGCAGGACTGATTTTAGCAAGGCCATTGGATCTTGTTTCACGGCCATACCTTTTAACTCAACTTTGTAAAAATCCAAATATTGGCTAGAAAATAAGGCTAGCTAGTAGTTTCAGAACATTTTTTCCATGTGGGTTTATGCTAATCATTATCCGAATTTGACCCTAAGGAATGACAGCTTTGTGTGTGTGTGCGTGTGTGTGTGTGTGTGCGTGTGCTGTGTGTGTGTGTGTGTGTGTGTGTGTGTGTGTGTGTGCACGTGTGCACGCGCTTGTGCCCTCTCATGCATGCGTGCGAACAAAAACGAGAAGGAGAGAGGCCTACTTCTGAATACTGTGCAGTGCTTGGAGGAAGAGCAGAAGGGCAGGTGGGGACGTGAGCGTGTGTATTGTTATGGTAGTAATTCATGTGTCCAAGAAGACTCCCCGGTGGTAGTAAAGGATTGTGACATTAGTTTATTCATTTATTTCATTTGAGACTGACTGCCGAACGCTCACAAGCAGTTTTTTCCCCCTAAAATAATGTGGCCTACTATCATATGCCATGCTGCATGGCGCTGGCGATCATGGCCTTCCATACAAATCTGTCTTTTATCGCTAAAAATCTCCTACCCTTTCTGTTCCCATCCATTCTAAAAAAAAAAAAGTAATGTTTTCTCCCTGGGTCCATTTGGTGCTCTTTTCCCTCGGCTTTCCTGTTGTGACTAGGTGCTCAAATTTCTCTTGTCTATAAAATGTATTATAAATGCTTTTTATCTTTTCCTAATTTTCTTTATTGATGTTCTTTTCTGTTTGCTTCTTTCAAGATTGTCTCGTTTGTGTTCTTTGCTGTCTGTGAAACTCTCAACATTCCTCTCAGAAACCATTGTCCAGCTGCCTCAGTCTTGTTCTGACTTTGCTTGTTGATTGTCCGGGATTCGCATCCGTACACATAATGTTCTGTATAACCTGAGACTCTTAATCATGTTCATTGAGATAGGCATTAGTTGGTAAGAGTGCTTTTCATTTTCTTGAATGCTATTTTAGCTTGGACAATTTTCCTGGATATTTCTAATGTGAATTTACCATCTGGTGAGATGACTGTTCCCAGCTATCTAAACTTGTCTCAGTGTTGTGCCATTTGCTGTTATATTACATTAGAGGATTTCTTGCTTTTTAAAAAAAAATTTTATATATATATTTTTTCTTTTTAACTGTTTACCATGACTTCAGTGTTCTTACTATTGAGCTCTAGTCCTTTATTTCTGCTTTCTATTTCTATTATCTTTACAAGATTTTGTAGTTTTTTTTTTCAGTTTCTGCAATTAGAATGGTGTCATCTGCGTAACAAAGCTTGTTTATTATTTATCTTCCAACCTTTTTCTCAGGCTATTCTAGGTTTCTCATGAATAGCTTCGCTGTAAACTGAAAACAAATCTGGTGACAGCACACATCCCTGTCTAACACCCCTTTTAGTATTTTGCAAAGAGCTTATATCATTTTCTACTCTCGTTGCTGCTGTTTGTTCACAGTACATATTCCTTATTATTTTTAAATCTTTTCCGTCAGTATTGAGTTTTTCCAGTTGGTCGATCAGTTCCTTGTTTCTTATCCGATCAAAAGCCTCCGTGTAATCAACTGAACATAAGTATTAATCCTTATTAAACTTAATTGATCTTTCTATGAGAGTTCTTATGATGTATATCGCATTAACATTTCCTTTCCCATCGACAAACCCATACTTTTCTTTTGCAATTCTGTTTGGAGTTTGCTCCTCGTCCTGAACATGATTATTCTTAATAGAACCTTTGTCACATGACTCATCAAGCTGATTGTACGATGAAGTTCGCATTCTATAGCCCCTGCTTTCTTTGGAAGTGCAATGAAAATTGACATTGACATGTCTGTTGGGATTTTTCTGGTGTCAATATTTCATGTTGGAGGACTGTTGCTTTTTCAATACCAAATTCATCCAGAGCCTCGATCATTTCTTTAATGATATTGTTGGTCCTGGGGATTTCCCATGTTTCATCCTTTTCATCGCTGCTTTAACTTCATCGATCATGATTGGTCGTCCTTCAACGTTCTTTCGAATGACGTGTTCGTCCCTTCTGTCATCGTCAAAAAGATCTTCAGTGTACTCTCCCCATCTATCTGGTATTTTGTCTTTTTCCATAATAATCGTTTCATCTTTTGATTTTAAGCAACCGGTTGAGGTGCATATCTTTTTTCTGTGGGTAGTTTCTTCAACATTTCTGTACATAAACCTAGGGTCTGTTGTGTGTCGCTTTTTTAAACTTTGTTTTAGGCCGGGTTTCCTTGGCTTCATTGTATTTATTCCCGATTTTTTCACCTCGTTTCAACTTCACTTCGTTCAACTGGTTGCCAACAACAAGGATTGAATAAAGCATGCTGTTACGCCCAGAAAGTCCGAACACCTTGCAGTACAAGTGAAGGGGACAAGTGGAAGTGAGGGGGAGAGGTGACAATGTAGGGGGTGCGAGACGGGATGCGGTGGGGTTGTGATGGTGGTCGCGTGCCGTTTCAATTTGCACCAATGAATGTCGAGGAAGCGGAACAGCGCGTGCGAACTGCGAGACGGTAGCGGATGGTGTATTAACAGTTACTGGTTTGTGAAGTCTCAAATTTTTTAAAATTTTACTTGAAATGTTTTATATCGATATTTCTTTTGATTGTTATGTCAACATAGTAATAAATTTTTCTTTTTCTTTTTTCAGATATGTCGACACGGTAGTGATTTTTTTTTTTTCAGAGAGAGAGAGAGGATGGGTGTGTGTGTGTGTGTGTGTGTGTGTGTGTGTGTGTGTGTGTGTGTGTGTGTGGTAAAAGAGAGAGATTGTCTTTTTCTTTGAAATGAGAGTGAATGAAGGTTTCAAGTGGGAACTGTGCCCGTAGGAGTTTGGAGTTTGTCCAAGATGAATTCATTGCACTTGGACAAGTCCATATGTGCTCAGCCCGTATCTGCCAACGATGAAGTGGCAGATTTACGCGAGCCATTTCAAAATCCTGTGCGCTGGCAGTGTCTCGAAATAGAGAGTGGATGGGGGGAAAAGGGACTTATGAAACACTAAGCTCACACCCCTAGAATGATGGAAACATTAAAATGGGCAGTGAATAGGCCAGCTTTTAATGTTGCGGGCTGGGATTGAACTCGAGATATCAGATCCTGAGTCCACGGCTCTGTCAAAAGAAATAACCAGCCAACACAGTATTGTCGCTCAGATGTCTAAGCTGTCTCCGCACTTTCAGTCGTGTGGCACAGCGGCACCCAACACCAAAGTCATTATATGTGTGCCTCCATGTGTGTGTGTGTGTGTGTTCGCTCGCACGCACGTTCGCACGTTCTTTTGAAAGGAAATATCCATAAGCATGCGAATGTTTTCTTCAGCATGTGGTTATGTGGCATTACCTGAGGTGAGGGGGGAAGGAGCGGAGGGAGAAAAGGAGGGTTATATGTCCTTTTACTAGGCAGGGGATGGATTGGGAAGGGGGGAGGGGAGACGGGGGAGGACGGAGAAAGAGGTGTTTTGAAAACTTCCCAACCCTAATTTTGAATATTCAGCTCTATTCCTTACTCTCCCTTCTTCTCGTACCCAATCCCCCACCCCCGTCTCTTTCCACACCATGTACACTGTGTGCCCAATTTGCATACAGGTGGAATCGTGAAGTGTTCCATACACACAGCCCTGTATGCTTATATCAATATATAGGCGATCATTAAAACAATGTATTTGACCTGATCTTAGCTCTGTAGTACTTTTTTTTTATATTAATACCTTTTCCAAACTCTTCCCCCACCCTCCTCCCATTCTGTCTCTCTCTCTCTCTGTCTCTGTCTCTCCTGCTCTCTCTCTCTCTCTTTCTTTCTCTCCCTCCCCCCCCCCTTTCTGC
>CM060311.1:33322091-33342091 GCA_030674185.1 Monoplex corrugatus | reverse complement strand
ATGTGTCCTGGCATCAGCTGACCCCTGTGGAGCTGGTCAGAATATGTTAGCAGTGCCCTGCATGACGCATTTGTGATGTAGATGAGAGTCGACTGTGTGGTTCTACCCTTCCCGATGAGTCCAACTCTTAGCAGGAGCTTTATGAGGCTGAAGACACTACAGTGACATGGACTGACAGGGGATCGAACTTCCAGTCTTCTAGTAGTTATTCCATTGCGTTGATTACCTCGCCACGGCAACAAGCGTTCTTGCGTATGTTTTAGGTTAGCATTCAAAACAGAATTGTTTTGCTTTATGCTGTCAGAAATGTAAGTGCATTATTGCTCTATAGGAATTTGAGAAAAAATCTTCATTTTTATTATCTGTTGGCTGCATAGCACGCGCACGCACGCATGTACTCTCGCACACACATACACGCACACACACACACGCGCGCGTGCACACACACACACCATACACACACACACAAAATACACGTCCACACACACACACACACACACACACAAACACACACACACACACCACAGGGAGACAGAAAAAGGGTTGGTTTGAATGAAGGGGGGGGGGGGGGCGGATGGAAACGGGAGCAGCTTGAAGACAGAGGAAATCTTAGAAACACGCGAAGTATAAACGATTATGCACGCGACTGGTTTGGGTAAATTACCAGTTGTCTTTCTGGCTCAGTGGTCTCGTGTCACCCCGACAATGGCATGAGTTCGTTCCGTACACTTTCGTTAAGTTTGGTCTGGACATAGACATAAATTATGATTTAAATCAGATACTCTGCAAACTCATGCATTTAGTTTGTATCGGCTGCAGCATTGATTCCTTCATGTTCTGTCGAATCAACGCCTTCATACCTCGATATATAACATTGAGAAATAGGTAAAGAGTGTGTTGCTTCGCAAATAATTTTGTTTCTCTGTATCTATAGTTTGCTCGTGTTTTCATATCATTGATCGAGTTGGGGGCATTTTCTCATCACTTTTGTTTCCTGTTTCAGTCGTCGATCGTGGGAATTTTGGATCATAAGCTTTCTCCGCTCAGAATGGTTTGTAAATTGATTGCTTGTCATTTGTTGTAACCTTTCTCCTTTCAGAATAGTTTGTAAGTTGATTGCTTGTCGTTTGTTGAAAGCGTTTTCTGTTCAGAATGAATTGTAAGTTGATTGCTTGTCATTTTTTTAAAGAACAGGAAAGTGCCACAAAACTAAATTGAAGTTAATGAATGACACAATAATGTAACCCACCTATGTATGTTCAAGAGCCGCGTGGGATAGCGAGGTGAGTTCAAGTGAGTTGATTGTCTCCCAGCCCATGTCTCAGAGCTCAACAATTTGGAGTTTGGATTGTGTTCAAGGGGGATCCATGGCATTTGGAGTTTGGATTGTGTTCAAGGGGGATCCATGGCATTTGGTTGGATTGTGTTCAAGGGGGATCCATGGCATTTGGAGTTTGGATTGTGTTCAAGGGGGATCCATGGCATTTGGAGTTTGGATTGTGTTCAAGGGGGATCCATGGCATTTGGACAAGTCCCTACGCCCTCTACCCAAACCTGCAAACAATTATATGGCAGACTCCATTAGTCTGTGCAGAACCCTGTGTGCAGGCAAGAACTTGAAATGGGGAGGGAGAGAGAGTGACCTATGAAACACTAAGCGGACACCACCAGAATGATGGAAACATTAAAGGTGGGCATCGAACAGGCGAGTAGTTTTTCCATATTCCTTTTCGTTTCTTTTGTCACATTGGGTTTACAAGTGAGACTCGGGCTGCTCTCTCTTTTGATACCTTGAGTTTAATCTCGCTCCACAACTTAATGTTATGGTGTGGGATTGAACACAAGATATCAGATCCTGAGTCCACGGCTCTGTCCAAAAGAACCCACCTGCCCGCGTAAACAAAATAGATTGATTGAGTATTGCCGATAAGGAACCTGTCCATTTTCTTTTGTGTTGTCCGTTACAATTTTTCATTGATATGCAGATAATATTTGTCAGCATTCAGTCATTTGTCTCAGTTTCAGTTAGGTATTGACCAGTTTTGGTACTAGTAGGTAGGTAGGCCTCATTCGGTCATGGCTGACCATGGACAAAGTACATCCGACCTAATGTCTAGTTGGGCTGTCTGCTTGGTCCAAGCAGCATCGCCTGTGACTGTAGAGACCAATGCGAGAGAGGCAGTCTCTGTCGCAGCGATCGCATGTGTGTGCTGATGCTGGTCTGTTGGCTGTCATCCCTTTTCTGCGAACTCGCTTTTCTGCTGCAGCAGCTAACAGTTTGTCCTCACCAATCCGCAGCTGTTTCTTGAGAGTGCTTCTCCAGCTGTTGCGGTCATCTGCGAGGTCCTCCCAGGGCTCAGTGTTGATCTCAAGCGCCTTCATGTCACGTTTGCAAACGTCTTTGTATCTCAGCTGTGGGCGGCCAGTGTTCCTCTGCCCTGTGGCAAGCTACCATAAAGGATGTCTTTTGGTATGCGACCATCTTCCATGCGGCGAACGTGGCCCAACCAGCGCAGCCGACGCTGTCTCAGCATGGTATGCATGGTTGGGAGGCCAGTGCGGGTCAGGACGTCGGTGCTGGTCACCTTATCTTGCCAGGAAATGCCGAGTATGCGCCGTAGGCTTCTCAGGTGGAAGGTATTGAGCCTTTTCTCCTGATGAGCATGTGTGGTCCACGCCTCGCTGCCATACAGCAAGGTGCTGAGGACACAGGCGTTGTATACAGCCATCTTTGTCTTCGTGTTCAACTTGGAATTTGTCCACACCTGTTGTGTGAGGCGGGCTAGTGTTGTGGCTGCCTTCCCGATATTCTTGTCGGTCTGTGTCAAGGGAGAGGTTATCGAAGAGATCACCGATAACCTCTCCCTTGACACAGTTTTTGTACTGAAAAACAAACAAACAAACTAACAAACAAACAAACAAACCTAAAACACGTAAATGCTGAAAACCGTTTTGTTTATGAAAGCTGTATATTTTGTAGTAGTCATTATCATCCTGTGGGCGTGTGTATATGAATGTAAATGTATACATACATATATATATATTGTGTGTGTGTGTGTGTGTGTGTGTGTGTGTGTGTGTGTGTGTGTGTGTGTGTGTGTGTGTGTGTGTGTGTGTGTGTGTGTGTGTGTGTGTGTGTGTGTATATGTATCTATATATACACACACATATGGATATGGACCAATGTGGAGTGAAGACGATGGACGTGAATGATGTCACGATATTAGACGCAACAACCCGGAGAGAAACATTTTCGATGGCGCTTGAAGCATTGCATATAGGAGAATTGGGACCTACGATCAACACCAGAGATGAGTATCGAAGCCGACAGCTGACAATTAAGCTGTGATCATTTTGTATGATCGCTTCACATTCTTATGTTGTTCGTGTTTAATGCTGATTTCTGTTACTTGGTTTGATAACTTTTGTGTTATTTTCTCCTTTTCCAGATCTCTGATGATGAGCAAAAAGCTCGAACATTTTTCAGAAGAATTTCAGAAGAGTTTCAAACACGGTTTGCCAATATGAAATAACGTGTATACATATATAAACATATATATGTTTGTGTGTGTGTGTGTGTGTGTGTGTGTGTGTGTGTGTGTGTGTGTGTGTGTGTGTGTGTGTGTTGTGTGTGTGTGTGTGTGTGTGTGTGTGTGTGTGTGTGTGTGTGTGTGTGTGTTCGCCTGTACTTTCCTACGTATATCTAACCCCATCCTTAAGAGGAAACCTATCCTTCGTACCGACTTGATTTTCAGACTGTTCATAGCACAGATTATCTGGGTGGATGAGCTGGCGATGCAACAGATCCTGTCGCGTGCCAGCAGGAGTGGAATGTGCATGTTGGGTATGTGGCTGACAACACAATGATAGGGTCAGCCAAAGATCAAGCAGATCTCTTCCCTCTAATGATAGTGTATGACTTTCTAGCGTGTGTGTAACTCAACTATATGCAAGGTCCTAGCTTTTTTCCCCAGTGGAACTCAGCTGTACGTAAAGTTCAGGCTTTTTCTTGTTCAAGTCTCAGTAGGATAGACTATACGAAAAGGTAACCTTTCAAATTGTAACGTTTCAAGGGTGGTCTTGATGGCATCGTGGGTTAAAAAATTATGAACGCCATCTGACTAATAAACACTTCTGTATTAATTTAAATCAGACAGCAGGTGTTGCGATGCTTCGTTGTTGTTTTCTTTGGTTGTCGTTGCTGTTGTTGTTGATAGTTTGGTTGATTAATCAGATTGTTGGTAAGTTCATTGATCTTTAAACTGAAGATGATCAGCCGGTTTTCTTCACAAACCTAGCTGGAAGTACATGCAATAAATCCTTTCCAGTTCATCAGTCTTGTAAATGATGTAGTTGGTGAAACGGTGCCAGTGTCGACACTTCAAATCCGAAGATCTTTGTAACAATAGCACAAGCGACACCATTCGTGATAGGATTGAAACCAAACCCCAGGGACAGAAAAGCCCCCCTAAAGTCCGCAATACGAGCCACGCCAGTGCCGCTTATGTCAGATTTTGCTTGCATATGAAATCTGAACTTACATCTTCAAAAAAGATATACCACAAGATCTTTGGCATCTCTTACATCTTCAGAAAAGATGTACCACAAAATCTTTGGCATCTCATAAAAAAACATCTCAGCATCTAGAAGTCGGCGACAAAATCCATCACGCCACTTGATCTTTTGAAAACCTTGTGTTCATTGTACAAGGACGGGAATTTGAGACTGTGTGGCCATTTTCCATTTTGGTCTGTCAAAAAGTATCCACCAGCAAACACTGAGATAATCCGAGAGACAGGAACGTGGACATGGCTGAATTTCCACCCGACACAAAGGGAAGCTTAGAACCTTCCTAGATTGTGACAAGAGTATCTGTCAGTATCTCTTCGTGGGACCCAACCATGTTTATACCACTGTTTCAGACGATGACCTTTAGCTTTCTGAAGTCCAATTACTCGTCCTTCGCGTAGGAGGCAGATCAACGGGGCTCTGGTGAAGCCGTGTCAAGCCCAGCAAGCCAGTCTCCTTTTAGAATTGCTCAAGAAAATTCAAAACAGAAAGAAACAAGAAACGGACGGATCAAGAGTATAAACGCGCTACAAATGGAAAAGAACAACAGAGAGAGTGTGCACATGGAACACATGCGGATAAAGGACAAAGAGCCTGAAATAATAAAATTCAGAAAAAAAAAGAACACGATTAATCGGAACCTCTGACTGCAAATTGGAAGGAACTGGGATAAGACAGATACATAACAATTATATGTTAACCATGAATGGTGTAGACGTAAGATTAAGAGCTAATCATGGAGTAGTTTTCATCATGGATCCCAACACATCAAAAATGTGCTGAAACAGGCTTTGTCTCGGAAAGAGTCATCAAGATCCGAACACAGTCCGAACATACAACCGTAAGTGTATGCGCCATACAACGACACCTATTCGGAAGAAAAGAAAGCAGAATTCTTTAGAAACTGGTAGGCACACAATTGGCGCCGTCGTTAACAGAGAAGAGTTCACTGTCATGGGAGACTATAATGGACGAGTAGGCCCAAAAAGAACACCATGGGAAGCCTACCTTGGCCCTCACAGTGACAACCACAGAGTGCAGTTACAAGGAGGAGGAGCTGCTCGCTGTCTGTGTAGAAGACGGACTGTGGATCACCAACGCAGTCTACCAACACAAACCAGCCAGAGGTGCATCTGGCACAGGTGGAAAAACTAAACATATCATCACAGATTGAATTCATTTTAAGACGGATAGACCACAAGGGGAAGGCCGTCAACAGCATCAACCTGGACACCGACCATCGTCCAGTAATGATAACGTCAAGGCAGGAGACACGAAAGTCCCCGAAAACTAGACTAGATCAGTCTCAGGAGACTTCAACAAAAGGATGAAATAGGAAATACAGAACACAAAGATACTGGCAGATGTAGATCTAGTAATATTCTCCACTAAATAAACCTGGGAATCCTGCAAAACTAAACAGAGATATTCACAAAAGCCCTTGGAACAAAGAAACCCGATTCAAGCAAACACCATGATGGAATGAAACAATTAATGGTGAAGCACGAGAGCAAAAGTAAAAACAAAACAAAGTAAACAAAACTTTATGATGAAACATGGTTAAAACCAAAGCTCGAAGAGGACCACATCAAATACCGACTTGCAGTATATTACTGCAACAAATTTGTAATAACAGGCCAAAGATCAGTCATGGGTGAAATAAAGAGAAGAGCTGAAAAAATTGTCCGTACAGGCGCTCTGCACGAGAATTCTGCAAAGGCCATTAGAGTCCGAGGCAATCTGTATGATAAAACAAAGGCTCCAAAATACATCTGAATAAGTACGTAATCAATTAAAATACCTGTAAAGTTACAAGTATATCAAAGCTCCAAAATACATCTGAATAAGTACGTAATCAATTAAAATACCTGTAAAGTTACAAGTATATCAAAGCTCCAAAATACATCTGAATAAGTACGTAATCAATTAAAATACCTGTAAAGTTACAAGTATATCAAAGCTCCAAAATACATCTGAATAAGTACGTAATCAATTAAAATACCTGTAAAGTTACAAGTATATCAAAGCTCCAAAATACATCTGAAGTAGTAATCAAAGCTTCAAAATACATCTAAAGTAGAGTATCAAAGCTACACAATAATGTAATGTGGTATATCAAAGATCTTTTTAATTTTAATTTTAATTACAATTTAATTTAATTACAATATTTATATAGCGCAAAATCTTGATAAAATCAAATCTAAGCGCTGAAACACACACACACGCACGCACGCACACACACGCACGCACGCACGCACACACACGCACCCACGCACACACACACACACACACACACACACGCACACACACACACACACACGGCTATAAATGGGGAGAAAGAATAAAAACAATGGAAAATTATAGAGAGCATATTATATACAATTATATATTGCAATGTGATTCCCCTCCGAGTGGAGACAGGCTGCAGAGGGGATTGAGTGAGGTCAGGTTTTATGCAGAGGAGAAAAGGTGAGTTTTGAGAGCGGACTTGAAGGAGACAAAAGTAGGTTGCTGACGGACTGAGAGAGGAAGTTTGTTCCAGGAGAGCGGACCAGAAACAGAGAAGGCTCGTGGACCATAGGTATTGAGCTTAGTGCGTGGAAAGCGAAAAGTCAGAGGATCGGAGGCAGAGCGGAGGGTACGTGAGGGAACATAGATCTCAAGTAGGCTTGACAGGTAATCGGGGGCTGCGTTATTGAGGCTTTTGTAGCACATGGTGTCTAGTTTGTACTGTATGCGCTTTGATACAGGGAGCCAGTGAAGTTGTGCCAGGAGAGGAGATATGTGGTCAGCTTTTTTCTTTTGAGTACAAGGCGTGCAGCATTGTTTTGAATGCGCTGTAGGATGTGAGTGGTGGAGGCAGGAAGACCGGACAGGAGTGAATTGCAATAGTCAATGCGAGACATTATGAAGAAGAGAACGAGTTTTGCAGTTGTTTCCACAGAGAGATACTTCCTGATCAGGCTTATATGATAGAGGTGATAGTAGCAAGATCTGGCAGTTTGAGAAACAAAGTTGTTCATGGAGAGGGTAGAGTCAATGCAGACACCAAGATTTTTAGCTGAATCAGAAATTGGGACTGATGTGTTACATAATGGGAGAGAAAGAGGAGGCAGCTGAGAAAGTTTCTGACGGGTGCCAATGAGGATAGCTTCTGTCTTGTCATCATTTAGCTGAAGTTTGTTGTATGTCATCCAATTTTTGATGTCCGAGTAACACTCAGTGGTGCGAGTCAGGAGGCGCTGTATATTATCAGGTGAGTCATTGTCTTGAAGTTGGGTGTCATCAGCATAGAAGTGGTGTTTTATAGAGTGGGAGTTGATGATGGTGGACAGGGGGGAGGTGTAAAGAGTGAAAAGAACAGGGCCAAGGACAGATCCTTGTGGAACACCACAGGTCAGGTATGCAGGTTGAGAGTAAGTGCCATTGATGAGAACAGTTTGTTTTCTGTTTGATAGATAAGAAGTGAACCAGGAGAGAGCAATGTCAGAGATGCCAAAAGTATGATGAAGTCTAGAAAGGAGAATACCATGATCAATGGTATCAAAGGCTGCAGACAGATCAAGGAGTGTGAGGAGAGAGACTTTGCCAGTATCAGTTGCAAGGAGGAGATTGTTGAGAATGTGTAGCAAGGCAGTTTCAGTGCTATGGCACTGGCGGTAGGCTGACTGGAAAGGATTGAGGAGATTATTGGCAGACAGGTGAGAGTTCAGTTGGTTGAGGACAACTTTTTCAAGCAGTTTTGACAAGAAAGAGAGATTAGAGATAGGCCGGTAATTTTTCAGTTCATTTGGGTCTAAATTGTATTTCTTGAGGAGAGGGTGAACAATAGCAGACTTGAAAGAATCTGGGACAGTTCCAGTTTGGAGAGAAGTGTTGATGATGTCAGTGATGAATGGGAGGAGCGTAGGGAGACAGTCAGAGTAGAGAGAACCTGGAAGAGGATCCTTTTCGCAGGTTTTGAACGACATGGATCTGATTGTGTTGAGAATTTCTTCTTGTGAGACTGGGGTAAGAGTAGTAAGAGGTGTGCCAGAGAAGGAAGGGTCAGGTGGGCATGGTTGACAGGGTGTCCTGTCGAACCTGTCACGAAGAGTTTGTATTTTGGTGGTGAAATACTTGGAGAATACAGATGGGAGTTCTTCATTTGTGTGTTTTGTTGGGAGAGGTAAATCTTTTCGTGTGCCAAGGAGATGATTCATGGTTGTAAAGAGTTCTTTTGAAGAAGAGGCATTCAGGATTTTGGTTTGGAAAAAGTTTGTTTTTGCAGATGCAATGAGGGTGGATACTTTTGTTTTAGAGGCTTGGAAAAGTTGCCTATGTACAGTGAGTTTGGATTTGCGCCAGCGGCGCTCTGCTCTGCGGCGGGCACGTCTTGCAAAGGCAATCTCATGAGTGAGCCAGGGGGTAGGGGGGCGGTCAGGTAAAAGACGGGTTGTGGCTGGAGCATGAGTGTCCAGAAGATGGTGGAGAGTAGTGCAGAATTCATCGGCAAGGTTATATGACTTTTCAGAAAGGAGACGGAAGGCATCAGATGAAAATGAGGAGAGGTTGATAGATTTGAGATTGCGTCGAGTCACTGTGCGCATGGTACGGGAAGGAGGAGGAATGTCAAGAGAACAGAGAATTGCAGAGTGGTCAGATGGAAGGGCTGAAGTTAGACGGGTAGAAAGAACTAAGCAGTTGAATTGTGGTGATCACGAGAAATGATCCAGTCAAGAATGTGACCTTTTTGATGGGTTGGTTCAGAAATGTGTTGAGTCATATTGTGATTGGACAGAGAGTTGATGATATGTCTTGTGTCATAACGGTGAGTGTTGTCATAGTGGACATTGATGTCACCTAGAATGATGAGATTTCCAGGTAAGAGACAGTAGTAATCAAGAAGTTGATCAAAGTCAAAGAGAAACATGGATGTGGTGAGCTTGTTGGCAGAGCTAGGTGGAGGTCGTTAGACACAGGAGAAGGTCATGGGGTGAGGGGTGGATTGGAAGGATACTTCAACGTGCTCGAAAGAAGGATGGGAGAAAGGCAGAGACTGCGAGAAAGACAGGCGGGAATGGAGTGAGTCGTTGTAGAGGATGGCGATACCACCACCTCGGGATGAGCGATGGAAAGAAGCAAGCCTGTAACCATTCGGAGTGAGATTCACATGTATAGGTTCATGACCAAGAGAGTTAAGCCATGTTTCGGTGATAAAAGCAATGTCAACATGCTCATCTGCGATAAAGTCAGCAATAACATCAGCTTTGCCATCAGTGCATGTTGACTGAGCATTAAAAAGGCATAGTTTCAGTTTATCACAATGCGGCGGCCGAGGTGAAGGCAGCACCGATCCAAAATAATCCACAATAAACAAAGGACCAGAATTCATCTAGAATCCTATATCAATGCTTCAAAATACATCGAAAAATAATATTTCAAAGCTGAAAGATAAATTTTGAATGCTCAATACGAAACTGGTGGCCTATTAGGCTGAGTGTACACTAACTCGGCATCTTGTGTGTGTGTGGGGGGGGGGGGGTGTGGGGGGGGGGTTGAGAGAGAGAGAGAAAGAGTGTATGTGTGTGTGTGTGTCTGTGTGTGTGTGTGTGTGTGTGTGTGTGTGTGTGTGTGTGTGTGCGCGCACGAACACGCTCTGTTTGTGTGTTGTGAATACTTATATTCGTTCATTTGAGTTTGCTTTTCCTTATTATTTCTTACTATATTCCTACTATTTACTTTCTTTGTCAATGTCCATTGTTACTTGTTTTGTAATGTTCTGTTTCTGTAAAGTGCAACGAGCACGCTTTTTCATGGACTGTCTACACCGTATAATAGATAAATTTGCTATAATAATAATGATTATAATAATAATAATAATAATAGTAATGATAATAATAATATTGTTATATTGTTATCATTATCATTATTATTATTGTTATTATTATTATTATCATTGTTATTATTAATATTATTATTATCATTATTATTGTTATTGTCATTGTTATTGTTATTATTATTATTATTATTATTATTATTGTTATTGTTATTATAAACAAATCAACATTATTTGAGATAGATTATTTTAGCGCTTTCCCCCGTGTGGATGCTGGCGGCTCTTTCGATATAAATAGTATCCTGACCTTCTGGAATTTCAGTGCTAGAAATTTAGAATTTTTTAAAATGTTTTTAGTTCTTTATGTTTGTCCCTTGCTGTTTTGTTTTCTATCGTCTCTTCCTATATTTTCTGCCTTGCTGGTCCATTCACTTGTATGTTTTTCATAGAGCCTTCTATACTTTCTTTCGGGACTGATAATTGTGCACATTGTTAACTGCATTTTTGGCTCTAAGGAAATGTGACGTGTAGAAGCAAGTTTGGGTAATTAAGGCCACTTTTTAAATATGTTTAAGGATACTTAGATATGTTTATACATTTGTACTCAGGATTTATTTTTTGTGGGGGGGGGGGGGGAGGGGGTGCTCTGGTGATAAATTGGACGGCATGGTCAACGCCAGGGGCGTATCCTTAGTTTATATATGCGCAGATGCATTCATATGTGTATTTTATTTTATTTTCCTTTTTTTTTTTTTCAGGTTCAAAGAGACGTGTGGTATTCAGATGGTTATGACCCTGATATGGCTCTGCGCAGTCGGCCGGGCTTTAAACAATAATGCTAATAATGATAATAGCATTCTGGTTCTGAACCATTCATTAACAATCTTTGCTGTCACAGTACCAGTGTACCAGTCTTTTGTCACTCGGTAAATCTGGAACATTCCTGATATACAAAGAAAAAGACGTTATGTTCTGAATGATTTGTGTTCGTTAAGAGTTATGAACGATTTATGTTATTCGTTTTTATAAAGCAGCAATAAAGATGACTTTCATGAGGAAGAAATGAACCACGACCGTCGTCTCGATGGTAGGTAGATGAATGATTAGATAAGCAAAAATGAAAATGAAAAAGAACAAGAAAATGACCTGATCTTTTGTGATGTATAAACTAAAGCTTTCGCCAGATTTTGCCTGTCTACTCGGTTGTCCCTGGATGTTTCAAGCTTCAATGTCCAGGCACTGAATGAAAACGACATTGATTGCCCGTGAATGTTTTCCGGTTTTGTCTGACTAAAAGTACTGGCATTGACAAGCAGCGGCTAGCCACAGTTGTGTCCTGTTACTAACGGCCAGTCGTTAGCGACAATAGACTGAGGGTTGGGTGTCGGCAGCATGTGTGCCACACGTACCCACCTCTTCAGGGCATAATATATAATCCTTCTGGACGTTTACGCTTTTCATCTGGACATCCACACTCCTGCCATCGCATCCATCTGGACACACACACACAGCAACGCGATCTACCTGGGCACCGAGTCTGTAACCTAATCCCAAACACATCAGCTTTCCACCAGCTATCCCGGCGAAAGATGATCTGCACATGCCTACACAATTTATCCATTCTTTGTAACCTGTATTACCAGCGACTTTGGTGCCAAGTCGTTAAACGAACATTAGCCGGCTATAAACTGTTCGCCTGTAAGCAAATTCAGAAGGTGTGAAAGGGATCACATCCCTCGGCGTGTGTATAAGGGTGACATTTCGTGGGAGTATCGTTTTCATTCTCCATCGGTATGGAGACATGATAGAGATCTATCATTCTATGGGGATAGAATCCTGAGATAAACATGTCATACGCAACTAGATGAAATGTTTATACGCAACTATATACAACATTCTGAACAATGTACCAAACCTCTACTGACTTAATGAAGAATAAGAGTATTAAATCATTAATTTCTAATGATAATTCTAAACGCTGGTGGTTTTGTCGTTCTGCCCTGGAGGATAGTATTTTTGACAGGCCAGATGACCTCGAGAAGTTTTCTTCCGTGTTACTCTTGTTCATTATTTTTGTTTTTCACGTTGCATTATATATACAAAAGAATGAATACACAAAAATAGAATCAGATTGCGTATTTGATAGAAAAACAAAAACAAAACAAAACAAAAACACACGCTGTTTTATGCGAAAAAATCCGCGTTCTGATTCTGTTTGTTTTTCTGGGTCATGTTATTTAAACGCTGGCGGTCACTTTGATTGAGATGACACAAAACAAATGTTTTTAAACAACACATATCAATTGAATCACAAATAAACACTTGACGAGCAAACAAGTAAGCAACCAAAAAGACAACACAAAAGTAATGACACACAAATAGGCAAACAAAGATACCGAGAGCTATCTATAATGAACCAAAGAGCAGCTGAGAACACAGAAGTTGCGTGCAGAAAAGAAAGTCGACACAGTATATTCTTTTGATTAAGGCATGTAGTATTCAGGGCGCTCGCTTGTCTCTACTTTATAGTGGTCAAACGTCAGGTGGATGAAGGAAATTCAAAACGAATTACGTGAATCCATTGCATCAAAGTTAACAGAATGAAATAATCTATTCTTGTGTTATTCTGAATAATTGCTTATAAGTTTAGCGTTGTGCTTTTCTGACTTCCGTATTTCAGCACTTTTCGTAAAAGCAGTTATGTATGTCATATTGGCAGATGTGATGCGTCTAGTGTGTCGGCTTCGGCCTGCACCGCTGGCTAGCACTGCTGTGCGAAAAGAAGAGCAATGCGTAAGTCTCTTCCTGTCAGTACATAGCCTCTCCATCAGCAAGCCCTACGCTGTGCCTCCTCGTGGCGACAGGCGGTAACTGAGCACCTCACGGACTCAGGCTGAATCTCGTAGGACTCGGAGGAGGTCTGGCCCCAGACGTGAGGCATGCAGGCCCACTGGCGTGTGAACACGCCCTGGTGCCCACGAACCAGATCCCCAAGCTATGGGTAAATAGCTCCACTGCCTTGTGGACATCTCGGGAGAGAGTAAGGCTAAAGGAGTCAACCCTAAAATAAAAAAACCGATGGAAGGCAAGGGGAAACCACCATCGTACTTTTCCCCAGGAAATCCATGGACAGAGGAAGAATAAAGAAGAAAGTTAACGACGTCAATAGGTGCTCCTGTGGAGCACCTTCGTCCGTAGGGACTGTCATGCGGCGCAGGTGACACCAGACCGTCAGCCAGCTACTGCGACCAAAACCAAGATTAAATTCAACACCAAGGTGGCAACATGGAACATCAGAACAATGTTGCAGAAAGGTAAATTAGACAACATCAAAATGGAGATGGAAAGGCTTAACATCAGTATTTTAGGACTAGGGGAAATGAGATGGAAGGGGGACAGGCATGATAACATCAGGAGAATATACAGTGATATACTCTGGTGATAATTCACATGAAAGAGGAGTAGGCATCATAATGGACAAAGACAAATCAAAAGCAGTTAAAGGATACTGGGCAGTGTCCGACAGAGTTTTACTGGTCAAATTCAGAGGGAAACCTTTTGATATCAACATCATACAGGTGTATGCACCAACATCCGCAAGTACTCAGGAAGACATCGACAACTTCTACGAAGTTTTAGAGATGGCCAAGGTCCAATGTAAATCACAGGAAGTTACAGTCATAATGCGAGATTTTAATGCTAAAGTGGGACAGGATAGGGTGGAGGATATAGTTGGACCTCATGGCCTTGGTACACAAAACGAAAGAGGGGGGAAGCTTGTAGAATGGGCACAGATGAATGAGTTCATAGTAGGAAACACCTGGTTTGAGCAGCCTAACAGAAGAGAATGGACTTGGATGAGTCCAGGAGATAATACCAAAAATCAAATTGACTACATCCTGATCAACAAAAGATTTAGAAATTCTTTACTGTCAGCAAAAACACTACCAGGCGCAGACTGCAACAGTGACCACAATCCGGTAGTGGGAAGGTTTAGGCTGAAATTGAGGAAAAGGAAACAGACCAAAAGCAACATCAAACTAAACCTTGGACTCTTGAAGACAGATGAAATGATACGTAAAAAAAAAATAATGTACATGTTCAAAACAAATTCAGTGCTCTGGAGGACGTTGGTGACAGTGAGGAACAATGGACAAAGTTGAGTTCTATAAATGAAGCTTGTGAGGAAATCCCTAAGGCAAATAGAAAAGCAAAAAAGAGCTGGATGACTAATGAAATTTTGGGCCTGATGGAGAAAAGGAGGAAGGCAAAGAGAAACGAGAAGATATACAGGAAGATAAACAAAGAAATCAGGTATAGGTGCAATGAAGCTAAGGAAGCTTGGCTGAAAATGCAAAGAGATAGAAGAACGACACAAAATGGATCCTCAGGGTATGTACAGACGAATTGAAGAAATTGTTCACAGGAAAAATACATGCACATCAACTGGTTGCTTAAAATCAAAAGATGGCACGCTTATCATGGAAAAAGACAAGGTATTAGACAGATGGGGAGAGTACATTAAAGACCTTTTTGAGGATGACAGAAACGAAGAACACATTATAAAAAAGAACTTTGAAGGACCACCCATAATGAAAAATGAAGTCAGAGCAGCACTGAAAAAGATGAAACCAAGAAAAGCCCCAGGACCAGACAACATTACTACAGAGATAATTGAAGCCTGGAGGAATTTGGCATAGAAAAAATAACAGTCCTCCTAAATGAAATTTATGACACAGGAAAAATCCCCAAAGATATGTCAAAATCAATTTTCATTGCACTTCCAAAGAAGACAGGGGCTATAGAATGCGAACTCCATCGCACAATGTTTGATGAGTCATGTAACAAAAATCCTGTTAAGAATAATCATGATGAGGACAAGGAATAGAATCAAAAGAGAAATAGCAGAAGAACAGTGTGGATTTGTGGAGGGGAAAGGAACTATTAATGCCATATACATCCTAAGAACTATCATAGAGAGGTCAGTTGAGATGAATAAGGATTTGTATTTATGCTTTGTTGACTATACCGGGTACGACATGAAGAATTGATCAACCAACTGGAGAGACTCAATGTCGATGGAAAAGATCTACGAATAATCAGGAATATGTACTGGGAACAAACAGCTGCAATGAGAATAGAAAAACAATATAAGCTCTTTTCAAAACATCAAAAGAGGAGTCAGACAGGGTTGTGTTTTGTCACCAGATGTTTTCACTATATAGCGAAAACATCATGAGAAACCTAGAAGAAGACCCTGGATTAAAGGTTGGAGGGAAAATGATAAACAACATTCAGTACGCAGATGACACCGTGCTAATTGCAGAAAATGAAAGGGACCTACAAAACCTTGTGAATATACTAGAAACAGAAAGCAAAGGTAAGGGGTTGGAACTAAACAGCAGGAAGACTGAAGTCATGGTGATCAGTAAAAAACATGAAATCCCCTCCTGCAAAATAACAGCAAATGGCACAACCTTGACACAGGTTAATAAGTTCAAATACCTGGGAACGGTCATTTCATCAGACGGCAGATGCACATCGGAAATAGCTGGCAGAATCAGCCAAGCCAAAACAGCATTCAAGAAAATGACAAGCATTCTTACCAACAAATGCCTATCAATTAACATCAGAAAGAGAGTCCTTGAATGTTATATAGAACCAATACTGTTGTACGGATGCGAGGCGTGGACAGTCAGCAAGCAAAGCCAGAGCAGGATTGAGGCAGCGAGATGTGGTTTCTCAGAAGAATGTTGAGAGTACCATGGACAGCAAAGAAAACAAACGAGACAGTCTTGATGGAGGCAGACACAAGTCGATCACTGATAAGGAAGATTAGGAAAAGACAAGCAACATTTATAGGCCATTTTATGAGGAAGGGGGATTTGGAGCACCTTGTCACAACGGGAAAGCTGGAGGGAAAGAGAGCACGGGTAGACCCAGGGAGAGAATGCTGGACGGACTTGCAAAGTGGCTGAGGATGAAGAGGGTGGGGGAGATGCTGGGGGCAACGAGAGATAGAGATGGTTGGAAGTCCATGGTCGCCAACGCCATGCGGCAGGGCACCTGATGATGATGATGAGTTATGTATGTATTATCGTCTTTTATTTGTATATATGTATGTAAACAGATGACGTTACGAATTCTTAATCAAAACCGTCGCTGATCCAGGTCCTGCCCCAAATAGGACACTCTTTTTATTTACTTTTAAAAGAATTCTAGTTTTATCTGGAACCAATTGCCACTTATCAGTAATAAGATTTTATCTTAAATATTTTTCAGAACTCAGGATTGCTGTACCATGTCATTTTTGCTTCTTGGCGTTGGTGAGATAATCTTCGTTGGGGCCAGTGTTTCTTTTGTATTTCTCTGCAGACTTGTTCATCGGTAGTGTAATCCTACAAAGATTCTGGATCACCTTTCTTTCTAAAATCAAAAGCCGATTGAATGGGATTTAGAGTTTGTTCAAGAGGAGATTTATTGCATTTGTACAGTTCTGTGTGCCTTCCACCCAGATCTGCCACCAATTATCTGGCAGTCCTCTTGAAACTGCCCCCAAACCTATGGGATGGCACAGATCATGAAAAGGGGGAGGTATGGGGAAAGAGAAGGGAGCTACGAAAACACAACAAGCTGATATCACCAGAATGAAGCGTTAACATTTAACTGGTCTGTTTTTATGTTGTACGCTGGAATTGAACTCAAGACATGAGATCTTGAGTTCACGGCTATTTTCCGAGGAGCCAGCCACCCTGCTGGAGAAAAAAGACCATGGCCCGCTCAAAGGATGAACCAACAACCCTTGCGTTATGAGCATGATGCTCTTATGACTGAGCTAATGGATCGTTCAGTGTGGTTTCATGTCATTCTCAGCCTCCTTTTAAAAAGAAAGGGGCTGGGGGAAATGACTAAACTCAGTTCGAGCGATGCGCGTTGAGGGGTGGGAGTAGGGGGAATGGGGTAGGAAAAGATTGTGAGTGGATAGGGGTGTTTGAGGAGAAGGTCGAACAATCTGCTTTACACGTTTGACGTCAAACTGAAGAGCCGAGCCATAGTGGGTGCAGGCTTTAAACAGTGGCTGTAGGAGAGTGTGGGAAGCAATGAAGTCGTAAACTTTCCCTTCAACCTGTTACCACGCTCCAAAATAGATAGTTGGGTGGGACTTCTGATTCATTCCATTTCTCTTTCTTTAAAAACAGGATACTTTTTATATCAGCAAAAATGCTCGTGTCTGTTTCCATATGTCTGCTGATCCGTTGTGGTCTGTCAGTCTGCTTCACTCTGTGTCTGTCTGTCAGCCTTTGCTCTGTATCTACGTCTGTCTGTGAACGAAATTCGTAGGCAACAATTTCCTAGGTATTTTTACAGGTGCAACTCTCGCCAAATCTGCATCATACATTCGGTCCAAGCCGATGTCGCAAGTGCACAAGTTTAAATGAGTACGAAGCACTAAGAGCGCGAAGTAAGAACATATTCAGTAAAAAATTAGTATTTTCTTATAGACTGATTTTTTTCACGAGGCATGGTTTATCATCTGTTCACCCGTATTGAAGAGTTTTGACCGTATAGAATTGAGAGATTGGGCCATTTTCTAGACCAGTGTTATTGCTGTTGCTTTTTTTTTTTTTTTTTTGGGGGGGGGGGGGGGGGGATGCACGTGAGCTGTCGAGGTTTTAAGGGGGCTGCATCAGTAATGACGCACCACATCACCCCACTTCTGGCTGTTGTGGGCAAATGCCTGGGGTCCGTTTCTTACGCATTAAGTAGGCGAGATTCTTGCGAAATACGCTAGGTAGAAGTTTAATTTACACACACACACACACACACACACACACACACACACACACACACACACACACACACACACACACACACACACACACACACACACACACACACACACACTGCATATATACATACATATCCGTCACCGTCACCGTCACCGATCCCTTAGACTCGTCCGTTGGGGCGCCTCCGAAGACTTGACAACAACCTTTCTCCACTCTTCCCTGCTCTCCGCTTTCCTTAGGGTATCCTCAGCTCCAGGCCCGTCCACTCTCGAATATTATCTTCCCATCTCTTCTTTTGTCTGCCTTCTTTTCCTTCCTCCCGAGACTGTGCCTTGCAGGATTGTCTTGGCAAGGCCGGATGATCGAGTGATGTGTCCATACCATGTTGTTTGCGTCGTCTTACTGAGGTCAAGAGGTCAGTGTAAGGCCCGATTTCATTTTGAATTCTTCTTTTGACTTCGTCATTCGTGATGCGATCTCTGTATGTGACGTCGAAAGTTTACGAAAGCATCTCATTTCAACCGCCCTGATTCTACTTTCCGTATCCGCTGTTAAGGTCCATGATTCGCAAGCATATAAGAATATTGACTATGACCAGAGAACGCATCAGTCTGATCTTTGAGCTGGTGGCGATGTTACTATTGTTCCATATGGTCTGAGCTTGGTCATTGCAGCTGTGGTCTGGGCTGTTCTGGAGAGTATTTCGGGCTTAGATCCCTCGTCTGACACGACTGACCCAGGTATTTGAAACTGGGCACACTTTTGGAGTTTTTGGTTATTGACCATTACATCAGCCGTAAAGTGGTTGTTGCGATTGGGTCATTATTTTCGTTTTCTCGGCGCTGATTTTCATGCCATAATCAGAGGTCTTTCCAAGACGGTCCACTAGGTTGATTAACTCTTGTTCTTTTCCGGCAAGGCCGTCAATGTCATCTGCAAAGCGTAGGTTAGTGACGTTTCTACCTCCAATGCTGACTGTTCCTTCATGTTCCTCGAGTGCCTCCGTCATTATTCTTTCTAGGAAGATGTTGAAGAGATAGGGGAGAGTAGACAGCCTTGGCGTACTCCGACTGTCGTCCGGAACCATTCTCCAATATTGATGTTGAAGAAGACTGCGCTGTTGGCTTTATTGTAGAGGTTCTCTATGACTCTGATTAAGTTGGCGTTGGTTGTACAGCTTCATGGTTGCCCACAAGGCTTCGTGCCAGACTCTGTCGAATGCCTTCTTAAAATCGACAAACACATGGTACAGCTCCTGTTGGTGTTGGAGATACTTTTCCATAAGGATTCTGACGTTGAAGATTTGTTCCGTTGTGCTGCGACCTGGCCTGAAACCAGCTTGCTCTTCGGCGATGATTTTCTCTGCTGTGGTTTTAGTCTGTTTAAGATGACTCGCAGCATGACTTTACTGGGGTGACTTATGAGGCTGATGGTGCGATAATTTTGACATAATTGTAGATTGCCTTTCTTGGGGAGGGTGATGATCAAGGACTGAGTCCATGGTTTTGGCCACTCTTCTGTCTGCCAGATCTTGTTGCAAACGATCATGAGCATGTCAATCGCTGGGTCTCCTCCTGCTTGAACCATCTCTGCTGTGATGTTGTCTACTCCCGCTGATTTTCCGGGCTTTCAGGATGCCACTGCTGCCACTATTTCCTCACGCATAATGTTATCTTTTGCGTCGTTTGATGATGGTGGGACACTAAGCACACTAGGGTCTTCCTGTACTTCTGTGAGTGTACAGCTCGGAGCAATATTCGGTCCACCTGTTTAATATATCTTTTTCTTCTGTGAGGCATTTCCCTTCTTTGTTCTGGATGGTG
>CM060311.1:33289591-33317091 GCA_030674185.1 Monoplex corrugatus | reverse complement strand
CAACCGACACAAACTTGGTATACAAAAGGAAGAGCAGGAGTTAGTTCCGCACACCTTGAATCACTGAATGGCACGTGTGTACCGAAAAGGGCCATTTCAGAGTTAAGCTGCCATGGGCATAATATAGTAGGGGCACTTGTGCCTGTGCACATGTAGACCAGTGTGTATGCGTGTGCGTTGATTTGACGCCCATGAGTCGAGCAGTTGTATCAACCCATTGACTCCCCGCACTCTACCCTCGAACTGCAAAAAAACTTTACTCTTTGATTCCCTCGCCCTGTCCACGAGTTTCCTGCAGGAAACTGGTGGCTAGGATGAGAGAATGAAAGGGTTAAGTTGTTGCTTTGCTACCATGGTTGGCAGTGCAGAATGCTGGTGGACAGGGTGCTGGAGTCAAAAGGTCAAGATCGCTCGTTCTGAGACAATACAGAAAACAGTTTGGAAACAGAACGTAAAATGCTTAGGTTGTATATATAACTTAGATTTGAAGGGGCGCGGTGGTCAGACGGGTTTATTTCGGACTTCCGAATGGGGAGGTCCTGTGTTCGATCCGCCTACACAGCTCCGCCTGGTGAGTAAAGGATTGAGATTTTTTTTTCGGATCTTCGAGGTCAACATGTGTACTAACCTGCCAGTGATTTAACCCCCATCGTGTGTATAAGCATGGAGAGTATAAAATACGCACGTTAAAGACCCTGTAAGTTATGTCAGTGGCTGCCTCGTGGAAAAAAATGATACACTCAGCCTGCACGCACACTGAAGACGGAGTTTACAGACTGTGCAGCAGTGTACTGCTTGCACAGCGGTGGGCAAAAACAGCGCACATACATGCATGCAAGCATAATCGGAGCAATTTATCTATCTATCAATCTATCTATCTATCAATCTATCTATCTCTCTCTCTCTCTATCTATCTATCTATCTATCTATCTATCTATCTATCTATCTATCTATCTATCTATCTATCTATTTCTATCTATCTGTGTCTGTCTGCCTGTCTAATTAGCTGATGAAAGTGGGCAGCGAATAGGCCAGTTTAACGTACCGCATCCGACGTTCAGTTAACTGATAGTTCGAATTCCTTGCACAAGTTGAATACTCTTAGACCCTGTAAGGGGCACACTCCGAATAGAACCAATGATAGGGCGCATGCACACTCGGTGCATGCTATATGTATAACAGAGAGATACGAAAAATACCAGGAGGCAGTTCTGGAATGGAGACTTCTTAGACATTCAACATCACCTGGATATGCTCAGTGGCCCATTTACCTCAGTTGTGAGACTGAGCGTCATGATCAGAACGCAAGGCGTGTGGGTTCAATCTGTTTGGGAACGTATCTATTGATATGAAGTTCATTGCTGTTCTATTTGATTTGTATGATAAGACAAAAACATGACGTAGATAGAAAAGGGTGAAGGTCGTTGTCAACGGACGCTCCTGGCACAAGAATAAAGCCCACGACTCGCACACAGCCTTCTGGTCAGTTTATTTACACACACACAATCCTTGGGCGAGGCACGGGCTTCAGTAGTCCATTAGTCCAGTTGTCAGAGCACCATGCTCATAGAACAAGTGTTGGGAGTTCAATCCTCAGGCAGGCCACGTTTTTCTCTTTCTTTTCTTTTCTTCTTCTTATTCTTCTTTTTTTTTTTTTCGTTTTTTTTTTTATCGCGAGCCAACTGTTTCTTTTTTGTTTTAGATTGTTTTGATAGAGCCGTGGACTCGACAGCCGATATCTCGAGTTCAATCCCAGCCCATGACATCACAAACTGGCCTGTTCGCTCGCTGCCCACCTATATGTTTCCATCATTATGGAAGTGTCAGCTTATTGTATCATTGCTTCTCTGCCACTCCCACCTACCCCCACATTTCAAGACCTTGCCAGTGCATAATATTTTCGGCAGCGGGCTCATAGAATCTGCTGATAGTTGCTGGCTGATTTGATAGATTTGATTAGGAACGCACATGGATTTGTACGATTGCGATGAATCCATCTTAAACAAACTTCCAAACTAAGGTGGATTAAAAAAACAAAAACTGCAAAACCAAACCAAACCAAAACAAAAAAACAATAAAAACGATACTGAGAAAGCAGTTGTATTCAACACTTACATGAAGGCACGCGCTCGCCTCGCGCTCCAGGGATGACTGGCAGGTGTCATAGTCGAGACAGACTTGAAGGGAGGAGTGTGTTCTTTTGTTACGGAGACGTTGTGTCGGGCTCCAACCCTTCTAAAGGGGACAAAGTTTCAGTTTCGGATTCCGGGTGATCGAGAACATATTTCAGTCCTCTGCTGAACCCCCCCCCCCCCCCCCATCCACCCCGAAAATGTTGTTGCTGTCTTTCTTTCTCTGTCCTTCTCTCTGTCTCTTTGTCTCTGTCTGTCTGTTCCTCTCTCTCTCTCTTGTTACTCTGTCTCCTCTCTCTCTCTCCCTCCCTCTCTCCTCTTTCTCTCATCTCTCTCTCTCTCCGTTCCTCTGTGTCTCTCTCTCCATCTCCTCTCTCTCTCACTTTTCTCTCTTCTCTGTGTCTCTCTCTCAGTCTCTGTTTCTCTCCCCCCCCCCTCTCTGTCTCTCTCCCTCTTTGTCTCTATGTCTGTCTGTCTGTCTGTCTGTCTGTCTGTCTGTCTCTGTATTCCCTTGGCTGTGTGCAGACGCATCTCTGTGTGCGGATGTGGAGAGAGAGAGAGTGGTGGGGGGGGGGGGGGGAGAGATGGCAAGATAGGCGCAAGACAAGACAAGAGCGCTCTTGTCTTGTCTTGTGCCTGTCTTGCATTCTGTCTTGTCTTGATTTATCTTATGTCAAATATTTGCGTTATGATTCAATGTTTGTGTATATCTGGTTCCTGTTTGCTTAAACGTGGTAATCACTTTGATTCAGATTACGATACGATGAGGAGACTGGAAAAAAATTAAATACATACATCAATCTACAAATAAAGATTGGTATGAATGCTTCAATGAAACACAATTCCAAAGTGAAAGCATGAAAAGAATAAACAGTATCAAATGTTACTAACATACATTGGTCTTTGTTAATTTTGATTATGCTCAACACAAACGACATCATCATTATGTATTACATGTAAACTGGGAGCAGTATTGTGCTCGTGTTGAAACCAGTGATACCTATGGCAGCCGCTTCGATTTGCGCACACAGTTTGAGCCAGACTCAAGCCCGTACAGTTAAATTGGAAGGCTGGAGCTCTCTCTGTCTGTGCTGTCACCATCATCATCATCGTTCATCATGTCGAACTTGCTCGGCTATCCATGACACGTTTCTTCCATCCTTCTCTGTCAGACATTGCAGTAGGTAGTTCATCATACTGACAGCCCGTATCATCGATCAGTTGGTCGATGAAGGTCTTCTTTGGACGTCCTGGTCTTTGTTTGCCGTGCTGGGTCTCCATAGTAGAACATCCCCCACAGTTCTTCTTTGCTACGCCAGCAGTGTCCCGCGAAGCGCAGTCTTTGTTGACGTATTGATTTACTGATCGGTGGTATCTTGCCATATAACTCTTTGTTAGTTGGATGTTCTCTCCAGGATTTGTTCAGGGCTGCACGCAGCATTCGTGTGTATGCTCCATCAATCTCCCTCTCCAATGTCGTTGAATTTGAGCCATGTGTAAGAACGGACTCCACTGCTGCTCGGAAGAAGTTCCTTTTCAGGTTGTCTGGTAGATTGGATTTCCAGATTTTGTCCAGTTGATTTAGTGCGCCCCAGGCATTTCCGAATCTGGTGTTGACGTCTTGTTCTGTGGAGTCAATGTAGCTGCCAAGGTATTTAAAGTCTTGAACTTGTTTGATCGTATCTCCATTGAGACTTCTCATACTTTCTGATGAGTCTTGTTCAGACAGATGAACTCTGTTTTGTTCGCATTGAGGTAGAGCCCGATCTCCATTGCTGTTTTTTTGACACTGTGAAGGAGAGACTTTGCATCCTTCAGGAATTCTGCGAGAACAGCCAGGTCATCAGTGTAATCCGCATCTGTTATCTTTCCGCAGGGTAGCGTCTGCTCTTCTGTTCTGTGAGGGTAAAGCCGAGTTTTTGTTCTTATCCACTGCTTTCCTCAGCACATAATCGAGGCAGATGATGAAAATGTTGGGGGCAAGCGTATCTCCTTGAAGGACTCTAGCATGATGTCGAAGAAGTCTGTGTCTCCTTCGGGGGTGCGAACCATAGCAAACGAACTACCTACAAAGCAAGATCGACCAGATCACAAATGCTGTCAGCAACAAAAAGTCTGCTGTTGCCTGGAAGACCGTGAACGAAATATGTGGTAAAAAAAAGCTGTAACAGAGCTAAGCTAAAAGCATCTAACCAAGAAAAGCGAGTAAAACTGTGGCAACAACACTTCAGGACCTACTCGTGAAACCTCCAGACATCTCTGAAGAAGAAATAACTCCAGTCTTCACGGAGGAGCTGAATATCAAGAAAGGGCCGTTTACGTTGGACGAACTACTGATAGCAGTAAAAAGCATTCAGTATGGAAAAGCATGCGGACTCGATGAGATACCAGCGGAAGTATGGAAAATAGAGGAATTTTACCAGATACTGCTGGAATGCTGCAACAAAGTTTATAACCAAGACCCAATAAACAAATGGACTAAAGGATGCCTGCTTCCTTTCCCCAAGAAAGGTGACCTGGGAATCACACGCGGAATCACATTAACTGCAATTTCTGCAAAGATCTACAACCTAATGCTCCTAAATAGGATAAGGCTGGAGATAGATCCAGTTCTGAGGAAAAGCCAAAACGGGTTTCGCCAAAACAGATCGACATCAGGACAAATACTCACCATCAGACGTATATTGGAAGGCATAAAAACCAAAAACCTCCCAGCTGTTTTCCTATTTATCGACTTTTCCAAAGCTTTTGATTCGATCCACCGAGGAAAGATGAAGAAGATTCTAACTGCATATGGACTACCCAAGAAAACAGTAGACGCCATTATGATGCTGTATCAGAATACCGGCTGTGCTGGTAACCAATTTACAGCAACAAATAGACAAAAACAACAACAACAACAACAAAACCAACACACACCCACAGTGAGGTACTGCGGTAGCAAAAATTAAGGCCCCCTTCTATTTGGAACCACAGGAGACAGTCTATCTACATTTTAGTCTTACCTTTAGGTTGTTTTGGGTTCCTCTTTCCTGTCCTATTCTCTTTTCTATTTCTGCCTTCCAGATCGCTTACCTGTGTTTCTTCCAAATTCTCTCTTTAGCTCCACAAAGACGGAGTATAACTGTCTTTAAGGCAGGATGAGGAACGGTTATCCAGGCAAAATCCGCTCCCTCTGCCGGGTAGGGTGGTTTGTATAAAATTGTGTGCTTGGATAACGAAATGCTTGCAGGAGCTCTAGCCTGCGAAAGAAGAAGAAGAAGGAGAAGAAGAAGGAGGAGGGGAGGAGGAGGAGGAGGAGGAGGAGAAGAAGAAGAAGAAAGAAGAAGAAGAAGAAGAAGAAGAAATCGAAATGTAAAATACAGATGGGGCCAGGTAACGTACATTTGGTTTTGTTTTGTTTTGTTTTGTTTGTTTTTGTATGTTTTGTTTTGTTTTTGTATAATACTAAGCAGCACAGTAATATGTACAACTGTATCCTTCTCAGCAATATTGTCTCCCTATCTGCGTATCAAAGACAGTTTCTCGAAGAAAAAAAGAAAGAAAGAAAGGAAATAGGACCGATAGGCAGATTAAAGGACGGCTAAATCAGAACATGAAAGACAAGAGATCACATGGTAAAGACGATGTTCACAGCGTGAAAAAGGGAAAGATTGTACCATTACTTTAGGCTATATTGTAGGCAAGTGAGGAGGTAGAGATCTCAGTACTTGGGTCAGTTTGTTTAGGGCGAGTCATACTCTCATCAGTGCTTTGCCTTCCCCAACCCTAAACAGAGAACTCACAGCTGGATGGATAAGAGGCCGTTTGCACAAAGCTTCCTCAGCTGGGGTCGACCTCGTGCATTCGGGTTGGCAGGCGGGAAACTCTACCTCTACGCCAACAGGGCCTAACAGAAAAAAAAATCAGATCCAGGAAATGGGAATATTATGCTATCGGGAACAAAAATTAGCATAAGGAATCCAGCAAGAGTAGGACAGAAAATCATACCAACTATCAAACATGTATTTAAAAAAAAGGGGGGATTCGGGATATCCTCAGGAAGCCCCAACAACACATTTCTCGACAGTTTTAAAAGGGTGATTCCAACAACGATGAAAGAAAATTGGCAAAATAACAATGCTGGTAAGGATAGAATTCTACTTTAAAGTCAGTGAAACAGCAGTTGCTGTTTTTCTGTGACAGCATGTGATGTCTCTCCGGTGACTTAATGGGCCCATTAGTTGAGTGGTTACAACGTTCTGCTCATAACGCAGCACTTGCGGGTTCAACTTTCGAGCGGACTAGGTTTTCATTTTTTTTCTCTCCGAGGTCTAGTTGGTTCTTTTGATAGGGCCATGGACCCGATCCCTCTCGATCTGAAACCTCGAGTTCAATACCAGCTTGCGAAGTTAAACCTGGCCTGGGTATCTGCCCATTTTAATGTTTCTCTCATTTTGGTGTTGTCACCTTAGTGTTGCATAGTCCTTTCTTCTCCTTCCTTCCCCACCCCATTTCAAGGCCGTACCAGCGCATATGATTTTGCGCTGACTGAAGGATTCTGCCTGAAAATTGTTAGCAGATTTGGATGGGGCGCATACGGAATTGTCCAAGTGCAGTGAATCTCTCATGAACGGACTCCAAATTCCAGTGACTGTACTTTTACGACTGTTGTAGCAATGTACGTGACCTGTCTACGGTATGCTAATGTTTTTATTTGATTTCTTGTCAAGGAGACATCTACATTCCTTTGTAGATAGAAATGAATACTTGATATCTCAGTAAAAAAAAAAAATCAAATAAAAAAGCTTTTAAAGTCAAACAACTAACGGCTTGATACTGAAACTGTTCTGATTTACATAATATTTCTCTCTCTCTCTCTCTTTCTCGTTCTCTCTCCCTCTTTCAGCACGCTGTGTTTTTGGTGTGTGTGTGTGTGTGTGTGTGTGTGTGTGTGTGTGTGTCTGTGTGTGTGTGTGTACGTGTGTGTGTGTGTAGGATGTGTGTGTGTGTGTAAGTGTGTGTGTGTGTGTGACTTTCTCTCTCCTTCCGTCAGTATGCCGTGTGTATTTGTGGGGGGGGGGGGGTGCACGTGCTTGCGTGCGTTCGTGCGTGCAAGCGTTTGTGCATATGTGTATGTGCGCGTGCATTTGTGCGTGCAAGTATGTGCGCGTGACCATTGAGATCCACCCACCCATGAATCTGAACTTTTCAAATGGAAAGAAAGAAGAAGAAGAAGAAGAAAAGGGAGCGAGCAAACGAGACAGACAGTGAGGGAGGGGGTGCAACACAACTCGCACGCCTGGTGATCCCCGTGTTTTGTTGACAATAACCCCTTCACCGAACATAAAAAGGGGGTTCTTGGAGAGATTGTTAGACCTAACACACCCCCCCCCCCCCCCCCCCAGCACATTTCTATCCAGACTGGTATTCAGATTCACAACTATTCCTTTCCACCCATATTGTGACTTTGCGACAAGGGAGTGAAGATCAATACTCGAAAGGTGCTTTTTTGTTTGTTTGCTTTGCTTTGGAAAGTGTTCTGACAATGTCAGATTGGTGCAGCGTGTTTCACATCATTCAAAAGAATCTTTTTTTTTTTTTCTTTTTTTCAGGGAACGGAGTGTCGAATCGGTGCAAATGCAATTAACAAAAAATTACTTCTTTTATCATCCCCTCCACTAACTGCCATCAGCACCACACCCTAATTCTCTCTCTCTCTCTCTCTCTCTCTCTCTCTCTCTCTCTCTCCACACACACCACACACACACACACACACACACACACACACCACACCACGACATGACATCAGAACTGGTCGTGAAATCGGCTATTTCCAGCATGAAAAGAAACAGCTTCCTGTGAAGCGACCGAGGTTAATTTATAGGTAGTGGTCCCATTTTGTGATACATTACACAGACTGAAATTGTATGGAATAAACATAATATGCGCGTGTGCCTCTGAACTTTCTATTTAGCATTGGTTATTGGAGCTGTCGTGAACTTGTGGTTTGGATAGGTCAGTGTTTTCTTTGGTGTCTGGACTCTTTTGCACGAGGTTTGCATGGGTTTATGCTTTGTTCCTGTTAAAGGCTTTAGTAGGATGTGAGTAAGGTATTGCCCTTGGTCGACACTCTAGTATGAATATTGCTACTTTGATCAAGTTGATGAAAGCAATAGAGGTTTCCAGTTTCTATTGGGATACCTGGAGCATTACATTAGGTACAGGTTTTCTACGGTCTTGAAACTCCTTGAAAACCTTGAGTTTTCAGTCGCTTTTATCAAGCTTGGAACGTCTTGAACTTCAATAAATCAGCAAAATTTATTCTTAAAACCTCTTTGAAAACCCTTGAAAATGGAGCCATGAATTCAGGGGGAAAGCGTTCAAGAAATAATAGACACTTGACTTTTACCTGGTGGCATTGGAACTTGTTATATATTATCCAGATACCCAGATGCTGAAAAGTTGCAAGTTTAATTTCCATTGTCTTAATAAAAACTGTTTTAATCGATCCGATATTGATCAGATGTCTTGCTTTCAGTGAATCACACCTTTGAATGTTCACAAAACAGTCTTGTAAAGTCTTTAAAATCTCCCGATTTTCATTCTCAAACATTTGTAGGAACTGGTAAGGCAGAATGACAGTTTTGTCACTATAGATTATGTCTCTGACAACGCATATAAGGAAAGACACATTGTATTGAAAAGGAAAGAACCTATAGGTTAGATAGAGCATCAAGACTCGCTTTGTCTCTCTGTCTGTCCGTTTGTCTGTCCGTCTGTCGTTCTCTGTTTCTGTCTCTGTCTGTCTGTCTCTGTTTGTCTGTCTGTCTGTCTGTCTGTCTCTCCTTTATTTGTTTCATTTTTTTACCCGCCGTCAGATTTAAACTCTTCAAATGTCGATGGAAAATGATATGTGATCCGCATGGCTGGTGCTCCTTCGGTAGTCAAAAATACTGCCTCCCTGAATTTTGTCTCAGATATCAGATAGACGCAGATACGTTGATCAACAAAGCGTGATTCTCAGAGTTCACTTTACTGAAATTTGATTTTTCTGACATGATGAAAAGGCGGTGACTGTAAGAACTGGAAACCGATGGCAATATCACATAATACTTGAAAATTTTGGTAGAGGACGGTAACTTCAGTTTTTCTAACTTGCTGCAGTTGCTAGTTGGTTATTTTGATAGAGCCATATACTCAAGATCATATATCTGGAGTTCAGTCCCAGCCAACGACACTTAAAAACTGGTTGTTCGCTGCCCAACTTAGTATTTTCGTCGTTCTGGCGGAACCAGCTTAGTGTTTCATAGGTCCCTTTTCCCCTCCTCCCCCACGCCGTCTCCATTTCATGACCTTGCTAGCGCATAGGATTTTGTTCAGGATCAGGAAGTCTACCAGATAATTGCTGGCATATTTGGGCGGAGCGCATGTGAAATTCACGAGTGCGATGAATCCCTCTTGAAAAGGCCCTAAACTTAACTCTTTGACGAACCCACACCCCATGGGGGTTCCCCTATTTTCCCGTGCAGCAATACAGTACAGTACGCTTTGTGAGCTGGTTGAGGATGTGAAATTGAAGAAGGACTTCCTTTTTTTTTCTCAATTTGTTTGTCTGGCGGACGAAAACATTAACTGTGGGAAAATGATCCCGGAACGAAACAGAAACTAGCGGGGGATTAGCCACGCCTTAAGAGACGCAAACCCAAATCACTGAGGTTGTGACACTAGTCGTAGCTCTCTCATCTGCCCATTATACATGAAATGTGCGCACAGCCATGCGAAGCATGCATGGAAACTGGTCGCATGCATGAAGTATCAAATAATCCGGCAAAATTCATTGTCTTGCCAACATGCGACACCTGCAGAACCGCGTAGCCTTGCTGCTTCAGACGAATGTCACTCAGTGCCTTTCGGCGTTCAAATTTTAATTTGAAAAATGGAAAAAGACAGTGTAATATGGAAGAAAATCGATACTTTGCAATTCTTTCGTTTTACGGTTTTAATTTGGAAAACTGAAAAATAAAGTCTAATATGGAAGAAAATCGATACTTTGCACATTCTTTAGTTTTACTAACCGCTCCATCGCTATTGTTGTCGTTGTTGTTGTCGTTTCGTCATTGTTGTTCTCATTACCTGACACCGTGTTTATTTCTGAAATAAACACACGGTACTTGCACGGCCTTGGTTCATATTTCGGAGAAAACTTTTCCGGTATAGGATTGTGACTCTTTTTATGATTACCATTATTGTTGAGAGCCCAGCCGCCTGTGCAGAGCCATAACAGGGTTATAACAATCTGAAAACATACACAAAAGCTCGTTGTTTTTGAAAAGAAAAGGAAAAGAAAATGAAGTACACATATTAACGCACTCGTGCTTATAGTCTAAATATATAACCCTGGCGCTGACCATTCCGTCCTGTTTATCACGGGGATGGGGTAGGGGTGGGGGTGTTAAAACAACCTGAATACAAATTTATAAACATAAACTAAGTACATTGGTACACAGTATGTAAACCTGGCCTGAATTACCCAGAATTGCGTCTGCGCATCACATTTCCCTAGAGCCAGAGATGCTGTTAATACATGTGTCCAGTTATCATTACTGAGTGAAAGTATGGAAATCTTTATGGAAATCTGTGCAGAAAAATATACAGGTGAATGGACTAGCAAAAGTAGAAAATGGTAGAAGAGATAATATTAAGCATAGGAGCAAGACAAAAACAAAGAGACTGACAGAAAAGAGGAAATTTTTAGGACAAATTTCCAGAAGGTGGAAATATTATGTATACTGAAAAAGCCCTTGGCATCCTGACGAGGATATGTGACTCTTAAAGGACGTTCAGATATCTAATATCTTGAGAGCTTTGTTGACAAAATTGAAAAAGAATACGTCTGGGCCATGACCATGTGATTTGCTTACGTTACAAACAGACCAACCACCCGCAGCTACAAAATGATATAAACAGGGCAAAGAGCGTAATAGGCTAAATTTGTCCACACCCCAGATTTGAACTGCGGTAATATTAAAAAGGCGCTACCTGTATTCAATACATCAGTATGGGCTGTTCTTTTCCATAGATAGAAAAGTAATCGAAGAACAAAAGCAAACGTCACACGCCAACACTCATCAACAGATCTTGGGACAAATGGATTAAGCTAATGGGCTACTAAAACAGGGGAAGGCCTACAAATACATGGAATCATAATAGTGATGATAATTGTAACGATCATATAATTAATGTGTTATGGTTCATTTTCTATATTCATAGTTTGCAGAGTATCAAACACTACTGTGGGACCTAATGCTACTATTCTTGGATGATCAGGTGTTCTGAAGTCTGAAGTCCAAGCTTCAAACTCTTCCAGGACTGGAGTTGGCTGCGCGTCTGGTTTTGCCTCATGTGTGAATGACGTGATGTGAGAACTTACTCTGTGAGGATGCAGGGGGGTTCTTCCAGAATGAATAGTATCCCCACCTTCAGGCGATTCTGTGCTAGAAATGTCATTTTTTTTCTGTCACTCTCTTTGTTTTTTGCCCTGCTCCTTTCTTTTCTATCGTCTCTTCCCATTATTTTCTGCCATGCTGGCCCATTCACCTTTATGTTTTCCATAAAGCCGTGTATTCTTTCTTTTAGGATTGATAATTGGGCATATGCATTAACCACGTTTTTGGCTCTGGGGAAATATTATGTGCAGAAGCAGTTTTACGTAATTTAGGCCAGTTTTTATTAAAAATTAGAGACTGCACTGTTACCAGTCATTCGATATTTACCAGTGCCAGTTCTGATACAGTGTACGTAGAACACGAACTACAAAACTCGGAAATCTTCAATGTAGGCAGTAATTGTTCATTTGCAAAGCCACTTTAAATCAGTCTGTCCTCACCCTCATACACACACCCCTCCCACCAATTTGACGTGGAGACCGCCATGCGCCACCATGTCCATCCACCAACAGTTCCAGTAAACTATCAGCACCAAAGACCCAGGTCTTGAACGTTTCCCTCGGCATTGACGCAGCAGAACTGAGATGGACATGAGAACAGGACATGAAGACCATAGAATTTAAAGCAAATGTTCATAATGCTTATGGGAATTGGGGTGCTGATTATGTTGCTATGGAATGCTATACTGGATTGAGACTGCAAAAGGGCATGACAGGGTAACGCAATACGCAGTCTATCATGATAATTATATCCCACCGTCAATCAGGCTTGACAGATACAGTCACTTACACTTACAGTGTAGGTCAGAAAATTTGAGCAACACACGTCAATGATGCTTCCGACTGTGGGTAGGACTCACGGTCTGATATCTAGAGCTCAATTACAGCCTGCAACTATAAACACTGACCTGTTTGCTGCCCTTCTTAATGTTTCTATCATTCTAGTGGTATCGGCTTAGTGATTCATAGATCCCTCCTAGCCTCCTCCCCACCCCTGTCCCAGTTTTAAGACCTTGCCAGCACAAAAGGGCTTTTCGCAGGTTCAGGGCGTCTGCCAAATACTTGCTGGCAGATTTGGGTGGTTTGCTTATGGCATTGTGTGACTGTGATGAATCTCTTCACACGACGACTCAAAACTGGTTGGGAGCTAGTCTTCTGTTCGGTGACCACCGTCAAAGTGACTAAGTGAGTTAGTCTTCTGTTCGGTGACCACAGTCAAAGTGACTAAGTGAGTTAGTCTTCTGTTCGGTGACCACAGTCAACGTGACTAAGTGAGTTAGTCTTCTGTTCGGTGACCACAGTCAAAGTGACTAAGTGAGTTAGTCTTCTGTTCGGTGACCACAGTCAAAGTGACTAAGTGAGTTAGTCTTCTGTTCGGTGACCACAGTCAACGTGACTAAGTGAATTAGTCTTCTGTTCGGTGACCACAGTCAAAGTGACTAAGTGAGTTAGTCTTCTGTTCGGTGACCACAGTCAACGTGACTAAGTGAGTTAGTCTTCTGTTCGGTGACCACAGTCAAAGTGACTAAGTGAGTTAGTCTTCTGTTCGGTGACCACTGTCAACGTGACTAAGTGAGTTAGTCTTCTGTTCGGTGACCACAGTCAAAGTGACTAAGTGAGTTAGTCTTCTGTTCGGTGACCACAGTCAAAGTGACTAAGTGAGTTAGTCTTCTGTTCGGTGACCACAGTCAAAGTGACTAAGTGAGTTAGTCTTCTGTTCGGTGACCACAGTCAAAGTGACTAAGTGAGTTAGTCTTCTGTTCGGTGACCACAGTCAAAGTGACTAAGTGAATTAGTCTTCTGTTCGGTGACCACAGTCAAAGTGACTAAGTGAATTAGTCTTCTGTTCGGTGATACAGTGAACGTGACAAAGTGAGTTAGTCTTCTGTTCGGTGACCACAGTCAACGTGACAAAGTGAGTTAGTCTTCTGTTCGGTGACCAGTCAAAGTGACTAAGTGAATTAGTCTTCTGTTCGGTGACCACTGTCAACGTGACTAAGTGAATTAGTTTTCTGTTCGGTGACCACAGTCAAAGTGACTAAGTGAATTAGTCTTCTGTTCGGTGATACAGTGAACGTGACAAAGCGAGTTAGTCTTCTGTTCGGTGATACAGTGAACGTGACAAAGCGAGTTAGTCTTCTGTTCGGTGATACAGTGAACGTGACAAAGCGAGTTAGTCTTCTGTTCGGTGATACAGTGAACGTGACAAAGCGAGTTAGTCTTCTGTTCGGTGATACAGTGAACGTGACAAAGCGAGTTAGTCTTCTGTTCGGTGACAACGGTGAAGGTGGCTGAGTTAGTCTTCTGTTCGGTGACAACGGTGAAGGTGGCTGAGTTAGTCTTCTGTTCGATGACCTTAGTAAACATGACTATCGCTGGGACACGCTTTACTTGTTGGGTATGGGTACATGGGGCTTAAGAAGGCCGATACGGATTAAAGGAAAGATTCCAGGGTCGTTATCTTGGTTCAACGTGTGTACGAGCCATGGGATTAGGCTTCCTCCTCACAGACATTTGTAGTTGAAGAGAAAAACGAAAAAGAAAAAAAAAAGTTTTCGCGAGTAACAAGTACGCATACAGAACATTTGTGTCCCCCACGATCTGATCATTGCCCGAAATTTCAAGTGCAGCCATTTAAGAAGACACGCACGCATGCATACGTGCATAGAGTAATTAACAACGGTCCAACCAATATACACACAAAATGAAATTAACAAACAAAAACATTCTCAAGTGTCAGGGTAGGCAGAGTTTGTCTTCTGCCCCCTTCCCACACCCCTTACCTTTCATTCCCCATCTGCTGCTGACTTTAGTGTAACAGGAGATGATCAGGGTACAATCTACCCTTTGTTTAATGACCCTCCTTTCACAAGTCCTCATACTCTCCCTGCGGTCACATTTTCTTATGCCAACAACGCATGTCCTTCACGGGATATCTCGGCTTCCAAAAGTTGTGTAACTGTATCTGCACACTTGTTTCCTCTGCTTATAATATATATATATATATAATATATATTATATAGTATATAATGTGTGTTGGGTGTGTTGTATGGTGTGGTGGTGTGTTTGTGTGTGGTGGGTTTGTGTGTGTGGTGTGTGTGTGTGTGTATCTCGTATCTCATTTTTACGAAAACTCGCATCAAAGGCCTCTCTCTCTCTCTCTCTCTCTCTCTCTCTCTCTCTCTCTCTCTCTCTCTCCTCTTCTCTCTCTCTCTCTCTCTCTCTCTCTTCTTCTGTGCTTGCATGTGCATGTACACGGGCGTGGGTAGTCCAGCTCATTGACATTATTCTTAAGCTCTTCATTCCGACTCATCATCAGATCATACACCACATTCATTCTGTCGCAACAATTTTGCCTCGAGTATTCAGGAACAATATCTCTTACAAGGAGATCTATCTACGTGAAATCGCTGTAAAGTCATTCATCAGCAGATTTTCCTCATTGGCGTCACCTTGGTTCTTTTCCTGCAGTGCCAGTTCTGATTTAATTTAATTAACTTATTAATTTAAAATAACCGGACATTGCCTGCTGAACCTTCCAGGTTCAAGCAACTTGAAAGTGTGTATTCTTGAAGTGGATTGCATTCTGTTGTGTTGTCCGAGTCTTCCTAAACGTACCCACAGCACACTATACTCGACTTTCAGTGATTATCATGGTGAAGCAGGCAGACTTCGATACTTCCTTTTTTTTTTTTTGTCATATAGTAATGAGTTGGTGCAGGAAAGTATCGTTGTTGAAAAGTTTGGACTGTTCCTAACTGCAGCCCAGGATTACCCAGTCGTCAATCCGCTGTGTTAATACCTACTCTACCATGACTATTAAAACAAATAGCTACTCTACTGAGACTGTCAAACACTAATAACTGCTCTACTGTGACTTTAAAGACTTTCTGAAAAGGATGGTAAACATTATGGTTTCTTTACAAAGGTTTTATAATCGGGCGCGCGAATAGCCTCAAAAGTTTTACACTGTAAGGTAGTTAGGGATGCTCTCTGTTCCATCCTTACTTCAGTTTTATAATCGGGTGAGTATCCTCCAAATGTTTACGCAGTATGGTACTTAGTGATCCTCCCTGCTCGTAAACAGTAATATTCAGTGACTAATCTTTGATAATATTCAGTGACTAATCTTTGATGTAAGTTATAACTGAATTTGATGTGGTCATGTGAAAAGGGGCCAGATGATTGAGGGCTGAACGAAAATAGTTATCCTTGTAAGACCAGAATCCTGAACCTATTCTTTACGCGCAGATACACAACTAGCTCAGCCACCTGGCTTGTATATAGAGTTGAAGATGTCTGTTAGGATTGCCACCCAAGCTAGAAGTGTAGGAGTATGTAAAGACTGCAAGGATTGCAAGAAATACCCCAAAGCTGAGAGAAGTGGAAGAAAGTCCTTCGATAGTGAGAGAAATGCGAGTAAGTCCCCGAGACAGGAGTGGTTGAAAGTCCACCAAGTCCTAAAGGAGTTAAGAAAGTCCACAAAATGTTAGAGGAGGTAAAACAGTCCACCAAGATGCAGGGAAATGAGAAACTTCACCAAGAAGAAAGTTTACTTGGGCTCAGAAAAAAATATAAAAGTCACCCGGGAGTTAAGAAAGGCCATCAAGGCTGAGAGAAGTTGTAAAAGATCACCATGGCTCAGAGGCATTAAGGAATCCTCCAAGGCTTAAAGGAATAAGCAAGTCTACGTTTTAAAGGAGTTAAGAAAGTCCACCAAAGTTTGGAGGAGTTAAGAAAGTCCACAAGGCTTAGAGGAGGTGAGAAAGTCCCCCCCCCCCCCCCCCCGGGTTATAGGAATAAGAAAGTCCACAAGTCTTAAAAGATAAGAAAGTCCACCGAGGCTCAAAAGACTTTGGAAATTCCACAAAGATTTCAGGGAATGACAAAGTCCACCAAAGCTCAGAAGATATAAAAGGTCCATAAAGGCTCAGAGAACGTGAAAAAAAGTTCTCCCAGGCTCAGAGAAGTTAGGAAAGTCCACCCAGGTTCAGAGGAGTTAAGAAAGTTCATCCAAACTTAGAGGAGTTCACAAAGTCCACAGAGTCTCAGAGGAATTCAGAAAGTCCACTCACTAAGATTTAGAAGATTTCAGAAAGTCCACGAAGGTTCAGAGGCGGTAATAAAGCCCATCTCAAAATTCAATAAAGTATTTAAAGTCCACAGTGCTCATATTAGTGTTTGAAAGTTTACTAAGGTGAGATGGAGCACCGGGAAGTTTATCAAGGCACAGACGAATATATCTGTTACAAAAAGTTCACCAAAAGTACAAGAACCCAGTAAGTCAGAGAGCAATTGACAGTACAACGTTTTGCCTTCAACCGGCACTCAACCAGCATTGTCAGCCGGTTCTTTTGAAGCCTGAAACGTCCAGTGATAAAAAGCACTGACAAACGGCAAGCCAGGGCTTACAAACCTACAGTTCGCACAGCCATCAGATAAAAGAACAAGAAGCGGGTAGCGTGCTGTATGACACCACTTGAAAAAAAAATCCTACCAAACAACACCACAACAACGACAGACCCTTATTAGAATAGGTTCACCTGACACTGACCTCGTATCGCACTGGTGGACAAACACCTATGAGGCCACGGGTCGGTGAACTTACCATCATCTAAAGAGAAATAGATTCGACCCCCTGCCTTGAAAACTCAACCGTTAAGTGTCAGACCTCTCTTGGGGCTCGAGTCCATAAATCCCGAGGACTTTTTCCACAACAGCTGTAATCTAGTTTTCTTCTTCACCACAGAAAAACAGGATTCGGTCATGTGAAACGCATTATTAGGTTACAGCTGCTGTGGCCGAAAAAGAAAAAAATGAAGAGAAATGAAATAAAATGAAAAAAAAAAAAAAAGAAATAAAACAAATAAAGTAAAATAAAATATAATGAAGTAAAACAAAATAAGACAAACAAAAAAATGGCTTATTTCTAATTATAAAACTGAACCTTTTATCCGACTTGCTTCATACCTCGAAGCGAATTTTGAAAAATACGGGATTTCAAACAATGGGAAAGACAACTGTAAGGTGATTTGCGATAGGCTGTGTTTCGAAACTGATCCAGCGGTTCGCAAATGGATATAATAAGAGAAAGTGAAGACTCGGCAAACAGGAGATTCGATCGATTGAAAGTTCTCTTTTCATCTTTTCAATCCCATGCCGGACTACATTTTTCTTTTCGTCTTGTTGGTGTGGATGGAGGGCTCAAAGCCAAGGTACTGAAAACAGGATGGGATTGGGAGAGACGAGCAAGGAACAAATGAACGCAAGTGTTGCTCCAGCAAGAAATCAAGGCAGAAGTGGAAGAGAAAAAGTGTCGCAGTGTCTCTTTGATCACGCGCGGTGAGCCGTACAAACATCAATAGACCAGGTTCTAAGTGGCTGTGTACAGTTTTTTTTATACCACCTTCTCTTCATCTAAGCTTCCAACCCCACCCATCAGCCCCCCTCTCTCCCCTCTCTCTCTCCCCCCACTTCAATCTCTCCATAAAAAGAAATGAGTTCTCACTCTCTGTCTTCTCTCTCTCTCTGTCTGTGTCTGTCTGTGTCTGTCTCTGTCTCTCTCTCTTTCTTTGTCTGCGTGTCTGCCTGCCTGCCTGCCTGTCTGTCTCTCTGTCTCTGTGTCTTTATCTCTGTTCTCTCTCTATTCCTCTGTCTCTCTCTCTCTCTCTCTCTCTTTTGTCTCTCTCCCCACCCACCAATAAAAGGAAATAAAAAAAAATCTCTCTCCTTTTCTTCCCTCTCTCCCTCCATAAAGGGGAATAAAGAAAGAGAGAGAGAAAAAAAAAAAGGAAAAAAAAAAGAAAAGAAAACAGGATCGTCAAGCCATTCTCACAGTCCTCCTTGTCACACACACACACACACACACACACACACACACACACACCACACACACACCACACACACACACACACACACACACACACACACACACACACACACCACACACCACAGAGTTTCAGATGAAATGAAACTTGTCGTAAAGCGAAGACAATGGTAAACTGTCACATCGGTAAGATACAGAAATAGAACATTACCATCAGTTATTTAAAAAGTGCCGTTAACATACCTTTACGAAAAGTGGTGATTTTATGCAGTGTTGGTGTGTGGGTGTTTGGGGTGTGTGGTGTGTGTGTGTGTGGTGTGTGTGTGTGTGTGTGTGTGTGTGTGTGTTGTGTGTGTGTGTGTGTGTGTGTGTGTGTGGTGTGTGTGTGTGTGTGTGTGTGTGTGTGTGTTGTGTGTGTGGTGTGTGATCTTGAACATGGTGCCATGACTTCCAATTTTATGCGTTTACGACTTCCTAAATAGTAGGCATCTTTGACTTAAATATGATTAAGGTCCACCAGAAACCGCTGAGCCGACTCCTAAATAGTACACATCTTTGACTTAAATATGATTAAGGTCCATCCCCGAAACCCTGAGCTGACTCCTAAATAGTACACATCTTTGACTTAAATATGATTAAGGTCCATCCAGAAACCACTGAGCTGACTCCTAAATAGTACACATCTTTGACTTAAATATGATTAAGGTCCATCCAGAAACCCTGAGCTGACTCCTAAATAGTACACATCTTTGACTTAAATATGATTAAGGTCCACCAGAAACCGCTGAGCGACTCCTAAATAGTACACATCATTGACTTAAATATGATTAAGGTCCATCCAGAAACCGCTGAGCCGACTCCTAAATAGTACACATCTTTGACTTAAATATGATTAAGGTCCATCCAGAAACCGCTGAGAAAATCTTGCTAACACAGTTTTGTCACAGACAACCGCAGACACACATCTGTCTCTCTGGTCGATATGAAACAATCTCCCTTTGAAAAAAGGGAGAAAAGGGTCGGGGTTTGGGAGTGAGTGGGGGCGAGGAGAGAGAGAGAAGAAGAGAGAGAAGAGAGAGAGAGAGAGAGACAGAGAGACAGAGAGAGAGTAGTCAAATCGCCGTCACAAGAAAGGTTCAACTTGTCTTTGAGAGTCTGCGTTGTAATGCGATTGCATGTGTGTATACATGTGTATTCGTTTGTTCAAGGTGTGTGTGTGTGTGTGTGGTGTGTGTGTGTGTGTGTGTGTGTGTGTGTGTGTGTGTGTGTGTGTGTGTGTGTGTGTGTGTGTATGTGTGTGTTTGTGTATGTGTGTGTGAGAGAGCGAGAGAGAGAGAGAGAGAGAGTACCAATATGTTTATGTACTCTAGAAAGTAGTATCATGTTCTCCAAATGCTTTCACCATAGAATAATAATACCATTACTCGCAGCATGAATGAAGTTTCTTGACATTGTCATTAAAATAGTCAGCAAGTTGACGACTTTCTTTTCCTTTTCCTTTTTCTGAGATGTTCCATGATATTGGGGACATGTATATTGTATGTACGTACGTATGTACGTACCTACATATGTATGTATGTATGTATGTATGTATGTATGTATGTATGTATGTATGTATGTCTATATTATGTACAACACACACACACACACACACACACACACACACACCACACACACGTAAGTATAGATAGATAGATAGATAGATAGATAGATAGATAGATAGATAGATAGATAGATAGATAGATAGATAGATAGATAGATAGATGGATGGATGGATGGATGGACAGGGTAGATAGATGGAAGAGTCAGATGGAGATAGGACAGACAGACAGATAGATAGATGGATAGACAGACAGATGGACAGATAGACAGACTAGACAGACAGATAGATAGATAGATAGACAGACAGATGGACAGATAGACAGACAGACAGACGGACAGACAGACAGACAGACAGATAAACAGAGATATAGAAATAGAAATAGATGTGTAGAGATATACAACCATAACCAAATACACACGCACGCACGACGCACGCACACGTGCACACACTTGTACATGCTTTGTAGGGGGTACGTGTGGGGAGTATCATTTGAAAGTTCATTGGCCAATTATTTACTTAATTAACCGTGAGTAGTATGTAAAAGACTATTATCGCGTATGAGTATTATATGAAAGATTACTGCTTAGTTGTTTAATCAGTTAATTCACACGGAAACTTTGCATGACCATTACTGAATTATCAAGTCATCAATAACTGTTCAGCAACACTGACAACATTGCGGAAAATGACAAATATATTATATATATATATATATATATATATATATATATATATATATATATATATGTATATACATGTGTGTATATATATATATATATATATATATATATATATATATATATATATATATAATATAATTCAAGCAGCATGTGCACAGAAAAGGCAACAAATCAATGTAAAAATTTCCCAAATTTTCGGCGGTACACCCGCCTTCCTCAAGGGCACTTTAGTCACTGACTACGATATGCTACACAAACACATCAGAATATTTTACGTAGGCTACATTACGTAGTTTTGACTCGATATTGTTGTGACGTCAATTGACAGAGTTCAGGCCCAGAGGAAATGTGGTTTTCATTTTGTTCATCCAAAAAGACTCCCTCCTCAGTCTGGTGTCCAGGTTCTCAGAGTGCACCTTTTCCACTGCGATACATTTTAAGTTTTGAAGTGAATGGCCAGTTTGGTTGAAGTGTATGGTGACCTGAGTGCCTGTATTTTTTTGGATGTTTGACCGGTGTTGGTAGAATCTGGTTTTGAGAGAATTTTTCGTTTGTCCTATATATTGAGTTTTAGGGCAGATATCGCAGTGGAGGAGATACACTACGTGTATATAAATTTGCAGAGATCTGCGCTTTGACACGTAACCGATATTATCGAGAGAATCTGGTAAACAGTTACTTAGTCATACACAACACAGGTTCTGTTTCTGCACGCAGAAGAGAACACTCGTCCCACCCAGCGATGGTCTGGGGACGAAACCGAAATCTCGTGGACAGCATAGATCTTGTAAGGGGAGACATTCTGAATGCTATTGTTTTGTTCATGACAGAGATAGAAACGCGTCATCTGTTGTTGTTTGATCAAACTATTCCCTTTTATTTTTCATGTGGACAAAAGAGTTTTAACAAAACTAGTGGCTTCCAGGAGTCGTGTTGCAAAAGTCTGGACTGTGGCTTCCAGGAGTTTGTTGCAAAAGTCTGGACTGTGGCTTCCAGGAGTTTGTTGCAAAAGTCTGGACTGTGGCTTCCAGGAGTTGTTGCAAAAGTCTGGACTGTGGCTTCCAGGAGTTTGTTGCAAAAGTCTGGACTGTGGCTTCCAGGAGTTTGTTGCAAAAGTCTGGACTGTGGCTTCCAGGAGTTTGTTGCAAAAGTCTGGACTGTGGCTTCCAGGAGTTTGTTGCAAAAGTCTGGACTGTGGCTTCCAGGAGTTTGTTGCAAAAGTCTGGACTGTGGCTTCCAGGAGTTTGTTGCAAAAGTCTGGACTGTGGCTTCCAGGAGTTTGTTGCAAAAGTCTGGACTGTGGCTTCCAGGAGTTGTTGCAAAAGTCTGGACTGTGGCTTCCAGGAGTTTGTTGCAAAAGTCTGGACTGTGGCTTCCAGGAGTTTGTTGCAAAAGTCTGGACTGTGGCTTCCAGGAGTTTGTTGCAAAAGTCTGGACTGTGGCTTCCAGGAGTTTGTTGCAAAAGTCTGGACTGTGGCTTCCAGGAGTTTGTTGCAAAAGTCTGGACTGTGGCTTCCAGGAGTTTGTTGCAAAAGTCTGGACTGTGGCTTCCAGGAGTTTGTTGCAAAATCGGTCTGTGCTTCGGTTCTGATTGTAGAAAGTCTGGACTGTCGTTAGTTTGTGCAAAAGTCTGGACGTGGCTTCCAGAGTTTGTTGCAAAAGTCTGGATGTGGCTTCCAGAGTTTGTTGCAAAGTCTGGACTGTGCTTCCGGAGTTTGTTGCAAATCTGGACTGTGGCTTCAGAGTTTGTTGCAAAAGTCTGGACTTGCTTCCAGAGTTGTTGCAAAAGTCTGGGGCTGGTTGTCACGGAGTGTTCAAGTTGTTGCAGTCGGATGGTCAGAGTTTGTTGCATTGGATGTGGCTCAGGATGTTCAAAAGTTGGATGTGGCTTCCAGGAGTTTGTTGCAATCTGACGTGCTTCCAGGAGTTTGTTGCAAAAGTCTGGACTGTGGCTTCCAGGAGTTTGTTGCAAAGTCTGGACTGTGGCTTCCAGGAGTTTGTTGCAAAAGTCGGACTGTGGCTTCCAGGAGTTTGTTGCAAAAGTCTGGACTGTGGCTTCCAGGAGTTGTTGCAAAAGTCTGGACTGTGGCTTCCAGGAGTTTGTTGCAAAAGTCTGGACTTGCTTCCAGAGTTGTTGCAAAAGTCGGACTGTGGCTTCCAGGAGTTTGTTGCAAAATCTGGACTGTGGCTCCAGAGTTTGTTGCAAAAGTCTGGACTGTGGCTTCCAGAGTTTGTGTCGCGTGTCAGATTGTTGCTCGGAGTGGTTCGATGGAACTGGCTTCTCAGTGTTGCAAAGTCTGGACTGTGGCTTCCAGAGTTTGTTGCAAGTCTGGACTTGGTTCAATTTGTTGCTCGGATGTGCTCGATGTGCAGTCTGATGTGTTCAGGAGTTTGTTGCAAGTGGAGTGGCTTCAGGAGTTTGTTGCAAAGTCGGACTGTGGCTTCCAGGAGTTTGTTGCAAGTCTGGACTGTGGCTTCCAGAGTTTTGCAAAAGTCTGGACTGTGGCTTCCAGGATTTTGCAAATCTGGCTGTGGCTTCCATTGTTGCAAAAGTCTGACTGTGGCTTCCAGGATTTGTTGCAAAGTCTGGACGTGGCTTCCAGGAGTTTGTTGCAAAAGTCTGGACGTGGTTCCGAGTTTTTGCAAAAGTCTGGACTGGGCTTCAGGAGTTTGTTGCAAAAGTTGGACTGTGCTTCCAGGAGTTTTTGCAAAAGTCTGGACTGTGGCTTCCAGGAGTTTGTGCAAAAGTCTGGACTGTGGCTTCCAGGAGTTTGTTGCAAAGTCTGGACTGTGGCTTCCAGGAGTTGTTGCAAAGTCTGGACGTGCTTCCAGGAGTTTGTGCAAAAGTCTGACTGTGGCTTCCAGGAGTGTTGCAAAATCGGACTGTGGCTTCAGATTTGTTCAAAAGTCTGGACTGTGGCTTCCAGGAGTTTGTTGCAAAAGTCTGACTGTGGCTTCAGGAGTGTTGCAAAAGTCTGGACTGTGGCTTCCAGAGTTGTTGCAAAGCTGGAGTGGCTTCCAGGAGTTTTGAGTCTGATTATCGCTGTGGCTTCCAGGAGTTTGTTGCAAAGCTGGATTGGCTTCCAGTTGTTGCAAAGTCTGGACTGTGCTTCCAGAGTTGCAAAACTGGACTGTGGCTCCAGAGTTTTTGCAAAAGTTGGACTGGGCTCCAGAGTGTTGCAAAAGTCTGGACGTGCTCCAGATTTGTTGAGTTGGATTGCAAGTTGTTGGTCAATGTGCCGAGTTTCAATTGTTGCAAAGTCGGATGTGCTTCCAGAGTTGTTGAAAGTCGATGTTGGTTCAATATGTGCTTCCAGGAGTTTGTTGCAAAAGTCTGGACTGTGGCTTCCAGGAGTTTGTTGCAAAAGTCTGGACTGTGGCTTCCAGGAGTTGTTGCAAAAGTCTGGACTGTGGCTTCCAGGAGTTTGTTGCAAAGTCTGGACTGTGGCTTCCAGGAGTTTGTTGCAAAAGTCTGGACTGTGGCTTCCAGAGTTTGTTGCAAAGTCTGGACTGTGGCTTCCAGGAGTTTGTTGCAAAAGTCTGGACTGTGGCTTCCAGGAGTTTGTTGCAAAAGTCTGGACTGTGGCTTCCAGGAGTTTGTTGCAAAAGTCTGGACTGTGGCTTCCAGGAGTTTGTTGCAAAAGTCTGGACTGTGGCTTCCAGGAGTTTGTTGCAAAAGTCTGGACTGTGGCTTCCAGGAGTTTGTTGCAAAAGTCTGGACTGTGGCTTCCAGGAGTTTGTTGCAAAAGTCTGGACTGTGGCTTCCAGGAGTTTGTTGCAAAAGTCTGGACTGTGGCTTCCAGGAGTTTGTTGCAAAAGTCTGGACTGTGGCTTCCAGGAGTTTGTTGCAAAAGTCTGGACTGTGGCTTCCAGGAGTTGTTGCAAAAGTCTGGACTGTGGCTTCCAGGAGTTTGTTGCAAAAGTCTGGACTGTGGCTTCCAGGAGGTGTTCAAAAGCTGGACTGTGGCTCCAGATTTGTTGCAAAGTCTGGACTTGCTTCCAGAGTTGTTGCAAAAGTCGGACTGTGCTTCCAGGAGTGTTGCAAATCTGGACTGGGCTTCCAGGAGTTGTTCAAAAGTCGGACGTGCTTCCAGGAGTTTTTGCAAAAGTCTGACTGTGGCTTCCAGAGTTTGTTGCAAAAGTCTGGACTGTGTTCAATTGTTTGCAAAAGTCTGACTTGGCTCCAGAGTTTGTTGCAAAGTCTGGACTGTGGCTTCCAGGAGTTTGTTGCAAAAGTCTGGACTGTGGCTTCCAGGAGTTTGTTGCAAAAGTCTGGACTGTGGCTTCCAGAGTTTTTGCAAAGTCTGGACTGTGCTTCCAGAGTTTGTTGCAAAAGTCTGGACTGTGGCTTCCAGGAGTTTGTTGCAAAGTCTGGACTGTGGCTTCCAGGAGTTTGTTGCAAAAGTCTGACTTGGCTTCAGGAGTTGTTGCAAAAGTCTGGACGTGCTTCCAGAGTTTGTTGCAAAAGTCTGGACTGTGGCTTCCAGAGTTGTTGCAAAGTCTGGACTGTGGCTTCAGGAGTTTGTTGCAAAAGTCTGGATGTGGCTTCCAGGAGTTTGTTGCAAAAGTCTGGACTGTGCTCCAGAGTTGTTGCAAAATTGGATGTGGCTTCCAGAGTTGTTGCAAAAGTCTGGACTGTGGCTTCCAGGAGTTTGTTGCAAAAGTCTGGACTGTGGCTTCCAGGAGTTTGTTGCAAAAGTCTGGACTGTGGCTTCCAGGAGTTTGTTGCAAAAGTCTGGACTGTGGCTTCCAGGAGTTTGTTGCAAAAGTCTGGACTGTGGCTTCCAGGAGTTTGTTGCAAAAGTCTGGACTGTGGCTTCCAGGAGTTTGTTGCAAAAGTCTGGACTGTGGCTTCCAGGAGTTTGTTGCAAAAGTCTGGACTGTGGCTTCCAGGAGTTTGTTGCAAAAGTCTGGACTGTGGCTTCCAGGAGTTTGTTGCAAAAGTCTGGACTGTGGCTTCCAGGAGCGTGTTGCAAAAGTCTGGACTGTGGCTTCCAGGAGTTTGTTGCAAAAGTCTGGACTGTGGCTTCCAGGAGTTTGTTGCAAAAGTCTGGACTGTGGCTTCCAGGAGTTTGTTGCAAAAGTCTGGACTGTGGCTTCCAGGAGTTTGTTGCAAAAGTCTGGACTGTGGCTTCCAGGAGCGTGTTGCAAAAGTCTAGAATTTAGCATCCAGGGCGCTGACTAGCCTCTGAAGACCAAGCTGCGTGTGAGATATCAGGACAACAACATCAAGGAAGAGTAGCCTATCTCCCGGATCAGAACCTGACGCACTTTGAGCCCAGCAATAAACCTGTTTTAGCCAAAGCTTGACTACGTTTGAATTCTCCGCCCACTGCGCATTAGGCTGAAGCCGTAGGATCCGACAGCAGCTTGTAACCTTAAGCGCACTTTGGGTCATCAGATTCTCTTGCATGAAGGTGAAGGATTAACAGAGACACCACGCCAGTGTCACTAACATCAGGTCAACCAACGTATCAAGCTATACGAACAGTGTCCCTTTTCTGACTTCTTTTGACATCTTCAAAATAGTCAAATTTCAATTTAGCAATAGTGTCCCTTCTTGACATTTAAAAAATGCTTGAAAATAGTAAAATTTCGCATTTACCTATAACGTCCCTTTTCTCACACGTAAAGAATTCTTGAAAATTGTCAAATTTTCCATTAACCAATAGCGTCCCTTTTTTCAAACGTGTATATTTCATGAAAGTAGTCAAATTTCACTTTACCAGTGGTGTCCCTTCACTGAACATCTCAAGAATTCTTGAAAACAGTCAAATGTCATATTTACGCACAGTGTTCCTTTTCGGACATCTTAAGAATTCTTGAAAATAATTAAATTTCACGGAGAAGTACATACCACTCTCGTGACTATAGGCAAGTAAATCAAACTTTTGTAAACGCGATTTCACTCAAATCTGAAACAGACCTGTTTACACATAGATGATATGCACACACACTCGCACACACACACACACACGCACATGCACACACGCGCGCTCGGGCGCGCGCTCGCACACACACACACACAGACACACACAGACACACACAGACACACACACACACGCACGCACACACACACACACACACACACACACACACACACACACACACACACACACACACACACACACACACACACTCACACTGTTTCACCACATCGTCGTTTCTTTCATTCTCCCTCTTCTTCGGACATGACTGAATGCGCCCCAGCTGTGCGACAGAGCAAGATAACCAGTAAAGATAGTGGTGTTGTGGGGATTACGGGGAGCCGAGGTCTGGCCGACCTCGTGGGACGGATTTCAACCTCTGGGTCCGGCAAAATCCTGAGACAAAAAGGCATTACCATTGACCGTCATGATATCAGACAGGGCCAAACCGAGGCTTTTGCTGTCTTCGGTGTTTTCATTTGTGTTAATCTTTTCGTACAGCTCATTCATACATTCGGATTTGCTGACTTCTGCCGTCCTCCCACCCCCACCCCACCCCACCCCCATTTTTATGTTGTGGTCAACACTTACCGTGGCCAAGCATCATTCAGCAAGGCCGCCCATTCTTCTGAGCTTACATACCCACCTGCCCTAAAGTCAGCACAGCATGAACCAACTGTAGAGAATATCCGTGCTTTTGCAAAGGAAACTTGAACCCGTGATGGCCTTGTTCCCTGGTAAAGTGAGAAAGATGACCACATTACTTTTGGATCATAAACTATGCTCTTTCTTCTTCCTTTAGCTGTGTGATTTCCAGGAGACATTGCTCTGTAATGTCATTGTGTAGGTGTGTTGACGAGTGAATAGATTTTCCCAACGTGGGTTTTTTTTCCCCCTGCCTTGGA
>CM060311.1:33257091-33279591 GCA_030674185.1 Monoplex corrugatus | reverse complement strand
AACTTGACCTGTATCAAGGACAGCTGTAGAATATCACACCATTGGCAGCAGAATGCATGTATTGTCTGAAAGTTCCCGAGAAAGTGCTGTTCACACACCTTCCTGAAATGGTGCTGATTTAAGTTGTGTGTGCGTGTGTGTGTGCGTGCATGCGTGCGTGCGTGTGAGTGAGTGAGTGAGTGAGTGAGTGAGTGTGTGTGTGTGTGTGTGTGTGTGTGTGTGTGTGTGTGTGTGTGTGTGCGTGTGTGCGTGTGTGTGTGTGTGTGTGGATGGCATATGTGACCTTGGCCATAAAACCATATAACCTCCAAACTTATGTATTCACGACTTCTTAACGGTCCACAGCTTTGAATCATATTTGGTAAAAGTCCATCCTTAATTAAAACAGCTGAGAAAATCTTGCATACACGTTTTTGATATTACAGACACACAGATACGTATCTCATTCCCTGGTCGATATAGAGTATTTTCCCTTTCTTGTCGAATAAAAAAAAAAAAAAAAAAAAAAGAAAGAAAGAAAGCGGGAAGGGGTGGGGGTGGGGTGGGGGTGGACGATTTGTGTCGGTCGTCTGTCATAAGGGACTCTCCGGGTTAGTAATTAGCTCTTTGATCTCAAACCCGTGGATTAGGAAAGGGAATGGCGGGGGTGACACGTTTGTGGTGACCAGAGAGCCCGTGGCCACAGGTGTGCTTTTGGTCTTTTGCCCTGTCTGGTCGAAAGTCTTGAAGGTTTAAAAAAAAATATAGGGCCTACCACAAAATGTCGGTATGAAAACACAAAAAAAGATGGATTGACTGGCTAGGTGAAAACATATGCTGTGGAACCTGTCAATTTTCTGTCAGTCTGATTGATGATAGAAAAGACAGTAGAATTGGAGAAAGGGGGATGGGGAGGGGGTAGGGTCAACGGGGAGGGGGGGGGGGAAACTGTCAACCTGAACAGTCTCTTGTTTCAGCGCTATTTTAACACACGTCTTCGTCGGGCTGGTTGGTTCTTTTGATAAAGCTGTGGACTCTAGATGATAGTTCGGGTTCATGCCCAGCCCGCACCATTAAAAACTGGCCTGTTTACAGCTAGCCCATCTAAATGTTTCCGTCATTCTGCTGGTGTCAGCTTAGTCTTTCCTAAGTCTCTCTCCTTCCCTTCCCTTCCCTTCCCTCCCCTCCGCCCCTCGTCCATCCTCATTTCAAGACTTTGCCAGTGCATAGTTTTTTTTTTCGTAGGCACAGAGAGTCTGACAGGTAACTGCTGGCAAATTTGGTTGGAGCGTGTATGGAAATGTCCGAGTGTGATCAATCCCTCTTGTACAAACTCCTTACTTTAACGTGTTTTGTGTAGTGCTTATCTCAAGACAAATATAACAAAACAAAACAAAACAAAACAAAACAAATTACCGATTTTTATCTGGAAATGTCCGACTGCGACGAATCCCTCTAGAACAAGCTCCAGTGTTTATGCTCAAACGGATTTTTGTGCAAGTTTAACCAGTCATAGAAATCCACAGTGTGAAATTTAAATTCGTATGGCCTAATTTTTCGTGGTATGTGTGTGTGTGTGTGTGTGTGTGTGTGTGTGTGTTGTGTGTGTGTGTGTGTGTGTGTGTGTGTGTGTGTGTGTGTGTGTGTGTGTGTGTGTGTGTGTGTGTGAGGACTCCTAATAGTTAAATGAAGGACACTGAATTGCTAAAGATTAAAGGTAAAAGACTGTACAGGATTCGAATTTACGTCAATAGTCAGTTACAATTTACCACATTGTCACGTTGACTTATCAACAAGGAAATGTTGTGCGTGTGGTGGACACTTGGGAAGAGACAGCTACAAACCGCTGTGCCTGGCGACAGGCTGTACGTGCAGACATTACCATTGCAAAGGAGGAACGAACTCGATTGCCGTTGGACGGAACAGAGAAAAGAAAAGCTGCGGCGGCGACCGCTCAGCCACAGCCATCAGGCTTCATGTTGCGTCAACTGTGCCCTGGATTGCTACTCAAGAATCGGCCTGTTTAGCCACAGCTGACTGTGACCAACATCCACCTGACTCCCTAACCGGACACATCCATTGTCTAATCAGAAGTATGGAGCCATCTTACTATCAAAACAACCCCCCACAACTGTTTAAGCTGTTTTATCCCATCTCTTCTTTTCCAAAAAGCAATTTAATGTACTAATGTAGCAGAGTCGAAAGGAATCTGTTCTCTTAAAATAGAAAGTAATTCCAAAACTACGAGATCATCATCATCATCATCATCATCATCATCATCATCATCATCATCATCATCATCATCATCATAATCGTCGTCGTCGTCATCCTCCTCCTCCTCCTCCTTTTCCTCCTCCTCCTCCTCCTCCTCCTCATCATCATCATCATCATCATGCGTATCAGTATCAGTTTCTCCATATCGGTGATCTAACAAGTCACAGTAGCGAGTGAGAAGAACGTGTCACACACCCCGGCCCCTCCTCTTCCCTTCCCGCCACCAACTCTTTGTAAGCCCTCCACCAAGCAGGTGATCAGACCATGCTGACATTGTTTTATTTTCTTTTATAGTATTTATTTTAGACATTGTTTTATTTTCTTTTATAGTATTTATTTTAGACATTGTTTTATTTTCTTTTATAGCATATATTTTATATCAATACCTGTAACAATATCCATACGAATAGTTTGTTCGGTGTCCACGAATTGATGAGTTCTTCTCCTCCTCCTGCTTCTCTTCTTCTTCTTCCCCCTCTTCTTCTTCTTCTTTCCCTCTCTTTAAGCAAGGTCAGTCCTAAAAGAATTTACAGTCACACATACATATACACGGGCTCATACATATATACCTACACACAGGCGCCCGCGGCCGCACACACACACACATACACACACACACACACACACACACACACACACACACACACACACACACACACACACACACACACACACACACACACACACACACATGAGGGTTGGAGGGGTGTTTGTTGGGCAGTATGGGTTTTCGCGGTTCATAAAATGACTACAAGTACTGCAAGTCCTTCAGGGCTGGAGAGAGAAATAAAATGCCTGCGGTGTAAATTCACGCCGCGAGATCAGGAGTTCGGTGTTTGTTCAAGAGAGATTCATCACATTTATGCAGTTCCATATGCGTTCCACCCAAATCTGCCAACAATTACCTGGCGGACTACCCAGTCCTGCGCAAAGCCCTTTATTCTGGCAAAGTTTTGAAATTGGGAAGGACGGCGAGGTGAAGGGTGGGTGGTGGGGGATAAAGGGATCTATGAAACACATTACAAACGATCGAGCCGAAGAGGAAGGGACAAAACTGCCCAACTTTTCAGGGCGGTTCTGAGTTGGTGGGGTGCTGTTTATCTCCCTTACTTGTAAGCTATTGCACTCTGTGATAAGATCGCTCCGCGACGCGGCGGGCTTGTAAAACATAACTGAGCTAAATGACGATTTGTGTGTCATTCAGCGTGGTTCAGTTCAGTTTTGCTGCAAATTTTGAATATATATATATGTATTAAAAAAAAAAAATAAATAAATAAAAAAGCTTTCAGCTTACAGGTAATTCCGAACGAAGACATTGACGATCAAAAATGGCCGAAGATTGAAACAGTAAAAGAATGGCGCAGGGGTGAGTTAAGTGGGTACAAATCAGACTTCTAGTTGAAATGTCTGGGCTTCGATCCTACCTGAGTGCCTCTTGCCTGGTGGCTGAAGCGTGGAGTTTTTCTCTTTTCCCTTTTTTTGTTGTTTTTTGATGTTTTCTTTTTACCCCCGACGTCAGCATGTGTGCAGACCTGCTAGTGTCTAAACAGCTTTTGTTTGTGTATAATTATGCACGCAGACCGTCAATGCACGTGAAAGTTCCTGTGAAGTCATATCATTTTTATGGTGGCTTATCATGGTGATGATGATGCTGTTGTAGGTGCTGAGCGTGTGTATAATTGCATCTGTCAGTATGCAAGACTATTATCGTTGAGGTCAAGAAACAATGTTGAATGTGTTCACCATGAATCGTGGTGTGTGTGTGTGTGTGTGTGTGTGTGTGTGCCGTGTGAAATTCGGGCTTCTCTTGCCAGGAAAGCGACAGTCTTTTCCCTTGTTTCATCCCCTCTCTCAATGAGATACTCAGTGTCACCGACACAGCATTCAGCTATTACCAGCAGATCGTCTACGCCAATTCAACGATTCCTCCATTATGTGACAAACTTTGTTGTGGTGATATCATCCCGATTGGCCTATTCCCTATTTGTCTATATTCGATTCGGATATTCCCGATTCATCTATCTCTAATCCCGTTACGCCTATTCGGGATTCGCCTGTGTACTCGATGAAAACGAAAACACTCGACAACACATCTTGGACGAACACACACACACACAACACATTCTATTCAGTTTATGTCGTCTGTATGGTAGCATATGTATAAAAGTTACATAAGATGCTGCATTCAATAGCTCTGAGACAGACCTCTTTCCTGATTACTACAGTTATCAGCTTCTCTAAACGTGTACCTGTGTGCGTGCGTGTGTGTTTGAGAGAAAGGGGAGGGGGGAGAGAGAAAGAACGAGGGAGAAGGGGAGGGAGGTCAGGAGAGAGGTGTAGGGAGAGAGAGAGAAAGAGAGGGAGAGAAAGAGAGGGAGGCAGGGAGAGACAGAAAGAGAGGGAGGCAGGGAGAGACAGAGAGAGAGGGAGGGAGGGAGGTAGAGGAGACAGAGAGAGAGAGAGAGAGAGAGAGAGAGAGAGAGAGAATAGGCGAAACGGGAATGGCGGGTCAACTGAACGAGACAGAGTCAAACTCTCAAAAGGCCATTGAGGGTAGCCGCACCATCAAACAGTAGGCAAAGCTGGAATACATGTAAAAGAATCGGACCTGCTCCGTTGAGAAGAGTTACAGTTCGTTAAAGAAGGCGTCATTGCTTGCAGAGTATTCCATGAACGTGTTACACGCCATCAACTCCCATCTTAAAATAACATTAGGCCGTACGAAGCTGGCAGTTGTTCTGTCATCAGCGTTGTAAATACGGTGCCATTTTCAGCAGTTTGTTGCTCGGAGTGAGATGGCCTTCGTTGATTATGGCATAGAGTTTCCATCAGGTAAAACTCATCGCCGAAGAAAAAAGTCACTATGTGCTATGGGATGATTTTGTATGCATAGGACATTGTACGAGGATTTCAACAAGATCTTGTCACAAGCATAGTTATACCACCGTTTATCTAGGGCCAAATGCCTTGGATAAATTGCAACACGCGTGGTCTTGAAATTCTGTCCGACTCGAAGTTATCAGTTTACACAGTGTTATTATCATACAAATGGAAGATCTTTGTAGCGTCAGTCCAAAGGGTCAAGACTCCTGTTTTTATCTAACCATCAACAAAAACGATACGTACATCTACAGAAGTAGGCCTAGTCAGACGATCTTTTTTCCTCACGGCTGTCCTGGTCCACAGTGTAACTGAACCAGGCACATAGAGGATAGCGCGCTCGTCCGACAGAGCTATTAGATTCAGAATCTGGCACTTCAAGGCCAACTTTTAACATGAAAACTAACCGATCCATACATTTATTTGTGTGTGTGTGTGTTGTGTTCAATTTCATTAAATGTCTATCCACATAATGTGATATTAGATTGTGTGTGTGTGTGTGTGTGTGTGTGTGTGTGTGTGTGTGTGTGTGTGTGTGGTGCGCGCGCGCGCGCATACGTACGTATATATGTATGTATATATTACGTATGTTACGTACGTATGTAATGTGTGTATATGTGTACCTTATGTATGCACATCGTGTATAGATAAGTGTATGTATGTGCGTGTATATATACATATATATATGTATATGTATATAATTATGTACATCTATGTATATATATTATATATAATAGGTAAGTATATGTGTGTGCGTATATATATATATATATATATATGTAATAATTAGTAATTACAATATTTATATAGCGCAAAATCTTGATAAAATCAAATCTAAGCGCTGAAGCAGACACACACACACGCACGCACGCACGCACGCACACACACGCACGCACGCACACACACACACACACACACACACGCATGGCTATAAATGGGGAGAAAGAATAAAAGCAATAAAAGCAAGAATAAAAGCAATGGAAAATTATAGAGAGCATAGCATATACAATTATATATTATAACCATGTGATTCCCCTCCGAGCGGAGACAGGCTGCAGAGGGGGGGGGGGGGGGGTTGAGTGAGGTTAGGATTTTATGCGGAGGAGAAAAGGTGAGTTTTGAGAGCGGACTTGAAGGAGACAAAAGTAGGTTGCTGACGGACTGAGAGAGGAAGTTTGTTCCAGGAGAGTGGACCAGAAACAGAGAAGGCTCGTGGACCATAGGTATTGAGCTTAGTGCGTGGAAAGCGAAAAGTCAGAGGATCGGAGGCAGAGCGGAGGGTACGTGAGGGAACATAGATCTCAATAGGCTTGACAGGTAATCGGGGGCTGCGTTATTGAGGCTTTTGTAGCACATGGTGTCTAGTTTGTACTGTATGCGCTTTGATACAGGGAGCCAGTGAAGTTGTGCCAGGAGAGGAGATATGTGGTCAGCTTTTTTCTTTTTGAGTACAAGGCGTACAGCATTGTTTTGAATGCGCTGTAGGATGTGAATGGTGGAGGCAGGAAGACCAGACAGGAGTGAATTGCAATAGTCAATGCGAGACATTATGAAGGAGAGAACGAGTTTTGCAGTTGTTTCGACAGAGAGATACTTCCTGATCAGCCTTATACGATGGAGATGATAGTAGCAAGATCTGGCGGTTTGAGAAACAAAGTTGTTCATGGAGAGGGTAGAGTCAATGCAGACACCAAGGTTTTTAGCTGAATCAGAAATTGGGACTGATGTGTTACATAATGGGAGAGAAAGAGGAGGCAGCTGAGAAAGTTTCTGACGGGTGCCAATGAGGATAGCTTCTGTCTTGTCGTCATTAAGCTGAAGTTTGTTGAACGTCATCCAGTTCTTAATGTCCGAGTAACACTCAGTGGTGCGAGTCAACAGGCGCTGTATATTATCAGGTGAGTCACTGTCTTGAAGTTGGGTGTCATCAGCATAGAAGTGGTGTTTTATAGAGTGGGAGTTGATGATGGTGGACAGGGGGGAGGTGTAAAGAGTGAAAAGAACAGGGCCAAGGACAGATCCTTGTGGAACACCACAGGTCAGGTATGCAGGTTGAGAGTAAGTGCCATTGATGAGAACAGTTTGTTTTCTGTTTGATAAATACGAAGTGAAAAAGGAGAGAGCAATGTCAGAGATGCCAAAAGTATCATGAAGTCTAGAAAGGAGTATACCATGATGAATGGTATCGAAGGCTGCAGACAGATCAAGGAGTGTGAGGAGAGAGACTTTGCCAGTATCAGTTGCAAGGAGGAGATTGTTGAGAATGTGTAGTAGGGCAGTTTCAGTGCTATGGCACTGGCGGTAGGCTGACTGGAAAGGATTGAGGAGATTGTTGGCAGACAGGTGAGAGTTCAGCTGGTTGAGGACGACTTTTTCAATGAGTTTTGACAAGAAAGAGAGAGTAGAGATAGGCCGGTAATTTTTCAGTTCATTTGGGTCTAAATTGTGTTTCTTGAGGAGAGGGTGAACAATAGCAGACTTGAAAGAATCTGGGACAGTTCCAGTTTGAAGAGAAGTGTTGATGATGTCAGTGATGAATGGGAGGAGAGTAGGGAGACAGTCGGAGTAGAGAGAACCTGGAAGAGGATCCAGTTCGCAGGTTTTGAACGACATGGATCTGATTGTGTTGAAAATTTCTTCTTGTGAGACTGGGGTAAAAATAGTAAGAGGTGTGCCAGAGAAGGAAGGGTCAGGTGGGCATGGTTGACAGGATGTCCTGTCAAGCCTGTCACGAAGAGTTTGTATTTTGGTGGTGAAATACTTGGAGAATACAGATGGGAGTTCTTCATTTGTATGTTTTGTTGGGAGAGGTAAATCTTTTCGTGTGCCAAGGAGATGATTCATGGTTGTAAAGAGTTCTTTTGAAGAAGGGGCATTCAGGATTTTGGTTTGGAAATAGCTTGTTTTTGCTGATGCAATGAGGGTGGATACTTTTGTTTTAGAGGCTTGGAAAAGTTGCCTGTGTACAGTGAGTTTGGATTTGCGCCAACGGCGCTCTGCTCTGCTCTATCTATAATGAAAATGTAGATATATGTGTAGATATAGATATATGCACATACATACATACATGCATACATACATACATACATACATACATACATACATACATACATACATACATACGTACATACATAGGCCTACACATATACATACATACATATATACATACATATATACATACATACATACATACATACATACATACATACATACATACATACATACATACATACATAAATACACGTATGGATGGATGGATTGGTGTACCTGTGCGTGCATGTAATCATATGCATATGCAACGTATGTTATATGTACACAAAATTGGATTCCTTTTCTTATGGTGTGATTACAGTTACACCTCGCTGACTTGTTTTGCGTTTGTCTGTATGACATGTTTAAAATGAATTTAAAAAAAAAAACTGGGGAAAAAACTGACCGACCTGCTTGCTGCTTCTTTTCAATGTCTGGAACTCACTGACTAATAGTGATAAGTTTTGTTATGGAATAGAATTGTTGTCTAATGTCCTTCAATGTTTATCAGTCATTCTGGTGGTGTGTCAGATTTGATAGACTATGAATAGAATTTTTGGTTTCGTTCCCACCCGAGACATAAACTTTTTTCAGTGCCCCATTACAAGGCAGATTTGGATGGAGAATATGTGGAACCTGTCTGACTGCGATGAACTCCTCTTGCATGAATTCCAAGTCACGATGTCAGTTTCAGGAAGGTCAGTCTCCCGTTCTTGGTGATGACATCAATCACTCAAAGTCGCTATAAATGCGTGGACGAACAACGCGTGTAGCAGGCCTTTCATATATAACATTCAGTTGGCTGTGAATGGTGTATTGCCCAGACCACTTTCATCATCTATCCTCGCCAGTCAGCCTGCGAGATTAGATTTTCTTTCTATGTAATGATGATGATGATGATAATGATGATGATGATCATAATGATGATGATAATAATAATAATGATAACAACAACAACAACAATAATAATAATAACATTTATAAGGCGCCAAATCTTGATACAAGAATCAAACCAAAACGCACACTCTCATCATTCACCAAAACTATCAACCAACAACGGCACGAAGCACACACAAACTCGAGGGGAGAACAGGAGGGCACTGGGGCAAAAGAGTGAACATGTAGATGGGGAAATCACTGCTGGGCAGAAAGGCATGTCTTCCAAGCTTGACTTGAAGGAAGACAGAGTTTGTGACAGTCGAATAGACGGGGGAAGATCATGGATCAGACACAGAAAAAGAACGGCTACCAACTGTGGTACATCTGTTTCAAGGAATTTGTAAACAACTAGTATTAGAAGCAGAACGGAGAGGTTGGACAGGGGAGTACATTCGGAGGTGGTCGTGAAGATTAATAGGTGCAGTACCATCGATACGCTTACAGCATAAAAAGGTTAATTTTGTATCAAATTCTTTGAGAAATGGGCAGCCAGTAGAGAAAGTGAAGCAAGGGAGTGACATGATCATACCTCTTTTTACAAAGGGCACGACAGTCCTCAGAATTCTGAAAATAATCAAAGCATGCAACAGAAGAAGCAGTCAAACTAGGGAGCAGAGAGTTACAATAACTGATGCGAGACGAAATCAGAGAAGTAGCAAATTCAGATGCTGCTGAAGTTAAAAGATAATGGCGAATAGAACTGAGACGTCGCAGTTGACAGAAACAGGATTGACAGGTGTGGGTGATGAATTTTAGCATAGAGGTGATCAAGAACAACGTCAGGTTTCTTGGCTAATTCAGAGAGTACAGCAGTGTTGTCACATAGTTGGGTTGAACAAACTTTTACGGTGGTAAGCTTGTGTTTGGTGCCAGTGAGCATTGCTTCATTATTATCTCCATTTAACTGTAGCTTTTTCTGTATCATCTAATTCTCAGGCCCTAGAAATACAGACACATGCAGTATAGTTAAGAAATTTGAGCATTCGTAAAGTGGACGAGACTTGACACTTTGGCCCAGTCTTCCCACTGAGCCAACCAACATGCTCAACTTTATGTAGGAGACGGTCAGGGCTCGAAACATCTCACAGTAGTTATTTTCTGACAGGTGGGGGTTTAAACACACAACCACTCAGTCAATGGTCCGTTGAACTAACCACTTCGCCATGTTGACTTGTGCAATGTACTTAGTTACCTCCCAAATTTATTGATGATCTCTACCCATTTGAATACACCATTTAATGTTTGAATGCACCCTTTCACTCTTTACATACACTTACCCTGTGACAATATAACTGTCAACAAAATGGTCATGTGCTTGGTTATCCACGCTGGATAAACTGATACCGTGGACCACGCGATTCAGAGTTCTCTGCTTTATAAGAAACGAGGAGCAGAGCAGTTCTTCATTCTGCCAACGGATTGATCAAGCAACTGTGAATATTCTGGTAAGTCATTCACTTCAGTTCAATTCATGTTGCTTACAGCTCACAGCGAGCTGAGTGTCTTATCTGGGCTGTCACCAGGCCACCTGGAAGTCAAAATCATTTCAGTCAATACATAAGAACAAGCTGAAAATGTTCATGTATCCCTATTGCGAGTTGGTGTATATATTTCTATGCCAGTCTTAGAGCAAGGAGGTTGATAGCACATCAGCCTATGACCTCACAATACAGTTCACGATTTCTGGGAGAGAAGAGTTCCAACTGGATATGGTCAAGGACGAAAAAGAGTGAAATTCATAAGGCTTAAAATTTACCTATATGTTGCCAGTGTCTGATGGCAAAGTGGTCAGACTTTCATAGTAAGGGTGACTTAGTCTGGAGAAACCTTACCACCTTGGATGCACAGTTTTGAAGTCAAGTAGAGGACAAAATTAGAGAAAAATAATTGGTGATAGCGGAAGGGCATCCTGGAGTCATGACCTGGATTTGGCCCGGACCCCACAGAGTGTCAGGATTTAAGGGCCAAAATACTTGATTGACCAGAGTTTCTCCTCTGAGGACCTTTGACGTCTAGCTCTCCCCAGTGTTTTTGCCACTGTACCAGTATACGATATATTATCTTATTACACTTTACATATTTTTCCTGTACGTGTATGCATGATTTTGCCTTCACTGTGCTAGTGGTATTTTCTGTACGTGTATGCATGATTTTGCCTTCACTGTGCTAGTGGTATTTTTCCTGTCGTGTATGCATGATTTTGCTTCACTGTGCTAGTGGTATTTTCTGCAGCAGTTTGCATACTCCATCTTAATGGTCGTACATGCTGGGTGTTTCCATGCTTCCACAAGCCACTGGACTCTGATGGACTCACATGATCATATTGTTGTCGTCTCCAAGATACACATAATATTGGAATGAAGCAATATCTGTAACATACTCATCAAAGTCAACACCACACACACACACACACACACACACACACACACACACACACACACACACACACACACACACACACACACACACATCACACACACACATTCACAACACACACACACACACACACACACACACACACGCACCACACACACACACATTCACACACACATTCACACACACACACACACACTCACAACACACACACCACTTTTTGGGAACAACTGCTGTTCAGGCCTGTCCATTCTTGGATATTGTCTTCCCATCTCTTCTTCTGCCTTCCTCTTCTTTCTCTCCTTGGGCTGTGTGCCGTGCAGGTTGGCCGTTGCAAGCCTGAGGTACCATTCCATATGTAGAATTTTTTTACTACAGGCAGACGGTTTTTAAACAAATGGTCCAGTAATTTGTTTGACTCTCTTGCGCATAGTCTCGTTAATGTCAATGGTCCATGTATGAGATAAGTAGAATGTTTCGATAGCTCCTTATATCAATGGCTTGGATCTTTTTCTGTCAGTTAGCTGTGAGAGTCCATGCTTCACAAGCGTAAAGGAAAATGGACGTGACAGGGGAGCGCATCAACCATTCTTTAAGGCTGAACAAGATGCTGGTTTCTCTATAGTGGTTTTTGTCATGTTTGAAGAGGTGGATGGTCTCCAGTTGCTGTCTTCTAGATAAGACAGAAAGCCAGTGCAATGACGTATCAACAGTTTATTATTTTTCTTCTTGGAACATATTTTTAATTCAACATCTCTACAAACTCTAATAATAGCACATATTTTGGATACAGTTCGAATTTGAAGCCACTTGCATTTCGTATCATTAATTGTATTTATTCTAAACAAAATCAGTTTTCCATGCAGCTTGAAAAAAAAATCAGAATCCGTTTTGGAAAGCAAAACAAGGAAACAGAGACAACCAAACAAAGCAAAAAATAAATAAGCTAGTTTTCTCACTAGAAACTAAAATATGGTGTTATACTATCTGTATCCTTCTGTTTCAGTTTATTTTGTGATAGCAGTTTGAACAGGAGGGCGGTTTTGTTCAGTATTTTCACTCACATTATCACATTATTATGAAGGAAAAAAATCCTGTCCAAATAGCGAAAACAGAACAAGCCTTCAGTTTTAGAGTTGTTTTTGAAACGTGTTACAACTATGTTTGCTCTGTATTTTAGAAACTTGATATCCAACCAGTTTTATGTTTATAGCAACGTGATGCACTTGTTTGTTTACTGTTTTAGCTGTGTTACAACTAGATCCATGTTGCTTGCTGGTGTAATTTCAGGAAAAATCAGTTGGCATAAAGATGTACACAGGACTTGTATGCTGTGTGTGGCGGCTGTGGCCTACACCAAGCCCAGCACTGTGGAATGGTATGATGTCCAGACTGATGCTGTGAAGCTGAGCCACGAACCCTATGACATCACATGGGAACAGTTCAAACATGAACATGATAAGAAGATACCGTCATATAGTGTGTTGTGACGTGACTGTGTGATTACACAGCACTTTCACATCGTATAAAATCGACTCAAACAAGAGCGGGGAAAGAGTCATTATTGTCATCATTGCTATGATCATTATGTTAGTGAGACTTTGAAGGAGTTTGAGAGGTTAGATTGAGCTCCATTGTGTGTTGTGCGCTTGCAGGCAAGGTGTATAAGAACGAAGAAGAGGAAAAGAAACGTCGGGCCATCTTCATGGACAACATTCAATACATCGAAGAACACAACCGGCTGTACATCAACAAGCAGAGTTCCTTCTACCTGGGGGTTAACCAGTTTGCAGACATGGTCAATGCACTGGACATTGTGGTTGTGGTGGAGGCGGGGTAGGTAAAGGGAAAGTGGACAAGATTTTACGTCTGAGCAGATACGTTTTGAAGCAAGGGAAGATGTTGTACGCCCAAATTTCCATGGAACGCGAAACGTTTGACAGAAGACAGGTAACGGACGTCTACTACTGCATGGTGTACTGTGTGACGCCATGTATGTGAATCACGCGTGTGCGTGAGCATGTTGTTGTACATGTGTGTGTGGTTGTGTGTGTGTGTGGTAGTGTGTGTGTGTGCGTGTTTGGTTGTGTGCACATGTGTTGTGTGTTGTGTGTGTGTGCACATGTGTGTGTGTGTGCGTGTGGTGTGTGTATGTGTTGTCTGTGTGTGTGTGTGTGCACATGTGTGTGTGTGTGTGCGTGCGTGTGTGTGTGTGTGTGTGTGTGCGTGTGTGTCTGTGTGTGTTTAGTGTGTGTATGTGAGTGTGTGTGAGTGTGTATGTAGCGTGTGTGTTGGTACAACATGTTGTCAACATGACGAATGAAATAAGGTATACAACAGTGATAATAATGGTGTTTTGTGTGAATGTATGGGTTTGGCAGTTTGGGATGGGTGGGGTGGAACCTATATAGATATGTGTGTGTCCTGTGTGCGTTGGTGTGTGTGTGTGTTGTTTGGGATCATGTGTGTGCGTGTTTTTGCACTTAATTGCTTGTGGGCACGTGTGTGTGTATTGTGTGTGTGTGTGCATGTGTATGTGCGTGTGTTTGAGATCACATGTCTTTGTGGGTTTGTTCATGTGTATGTGCCTGCGTGTTTGTGTGCGTGCGTATGCGTGTGTGTGTATGCGTGTGTATGTATGTATGTATGTATGTATGTGTGTGTGTGTGTGTGTGTGTGTGTGTGTGTGTGTGTGTGTGTGTGTGTGTGTGTGTGTGTGTGTGTGTATAACAGACTAACGAGGAATACAAGCAATACAACAAGCTTCAGGTCAAGAAGGACATCTCTGCTTCAGCGTTCCAATGCACGGAATATAACCCCTCGACAACTGGGGACTTGCCTGCCAGTGTGGACTGGCGCACAAAAGGTTACGTCACCCCTGTTAAAAACCAGGCAATTGTGGCTCCTGCTGGGCCTTCGCAGCCGTGAGTTTATAAGTATCTTCTCTTATTGTCCCCTAGTCCTCTGACGTGTGTTGTCTCACACTAACAATGATAGCAATGCCATTTGTAGTGCAAAAAACTGTCGTATCAAAGGATGCTTGTTGAGGTTTACATAGCAACCTATAGAAAACAAAAAGTAATGATAACATTGTCAGTCATGTTAACTGAATAGGTAACGTCCGGTTTCCAGTTAGAGGGTCCTTAGTTTGATCTACTTAGACTCAGTGTAGAGATGTTCTGATTTCTCAGCTCAGCGAATGAACAGAGCTGCCTGTGCGTGAACACCAGCCCCCCCCCCCCCACCACTACCACCCCTTTTGTGCAAAGACTTGCAAAACATGATACATGCAAGTTATGTATGCTGTAAGTCATGTCAGTGGCTGATAAAACTGTAAAAACACCCAGTGTACATATCCAGCAAATAGACAGACTGTGCAACAATATATGGAGAGAAAAAAAACACGAACCATGTTCGTAATAATTGGTCACAATATCATTGCGACATAAAGGAAACTGTGGCCGGTTAGCTCAATTGGTTAAAACATCATGCTGATAACGCAGGGGTCGTGGGTTTGAACCTCAGGCAGTTTATCATGACTCATCAGCTGAGTTAAACACTATACTGATAACCCAAATCTCGTAACCTTTGACTTGGCCACTGAGTTTTTTCCCGCCGACATCATTTGGGATTAATGAATGGTATAGGGCTTATACCATGATCACTTTGGGCCTTAACCATCACACGGCATCTGTGACGTCCACATGGAATATATTCCGAGCATGTAGACGCCGTCTTGAAAAACTGAAACTGAAACTAAAGGAGCCATATTTGTAGTAATTGGACACACACGGAAGAGGTTGTTTTGAAATGTGTCTTTTGTTATAAAAGTGTTCATCTGTTGATATACTAAACGTTCTGACGACAGATGACGATGCCTGTTGCCCGTGTTTTACTCATTGACTGTGTTTTACTGTGTAATTATATTCAGATTTTCATGCTCAAGACGTACTCATACAATAGTCCTGTGTTAGAAATGTGTTGGACTTTTTAATTTACTTGTCATGTAAAGAGTTTATTCCTGTATGTCCCATGTTTTACACATTGCAATATTTGTGTCATTACTTTGTATTGCATTTTTGCCGAAAGCCTACTCACACAATGCCCTCCACCCACCCCAAACTCGCTTTGTTTTATTGATGGTTGTGTTCTATTCGGCTTCAGACGTTAAAGACCTACTCACACAATGCTTCCTGTGTTACAAATGGTTGCCTATACGCTCAACTGTTCATGCTAAAGACCTACTCACACAATGTTCCCAACGTTGAAGTGGTTATCTGTATGCTCAGCTGTTCATGCTAAAGGTCTTCTTACACAATGCTCCCTGTGTTACTGATGGCTCTCTATATGCTCAGCTGTTCATGCTAAAGGTCTACCCACACATTGTCCCCTGTTTTACCGATATCATCATCATCATCATCATCATCATCATCATCATATCATCATCATCATCATCATCATTTTTTAAAGCTAAGCCAGCTGCACAGAGCCATATCGGGCTGTAACCATTTCGAAACGTAAACAACACCTCGTTGAAAAAAATGAAAAATAAAATAGCAAATTAAGTACTCACATCAATTCATTCCAGCACATAATCTGAGGATAGCCCCTGACGTTGACCATGCCACCTAATTTATCAAAAAGGGTGTACGTTCAAACCTGAATACAAATGAAAACATCATTATGGGCACTAAGAGATATATAAAAACTAGCTGAAATAATATGAAATCGTTTCTGCACATCACATTTCTTTAGGGCCCCAAAATGCAATTAACATGTTCCTATTTATATTCAAAAACTGCAGTCAACATTTGTACCCAGTTATCAGTCCTAAGAGAAAGTATGTAATGCTTTATAAAACACCCACAGGCAAATGGACCACCAAGGCAGAAAATGACATGAAGAGATTACAGAAAGCAAAGAAGCAGGCAAAATCAAAGAAAAAGACAGAAAAGAGGAAATTTCTGTCACAGATTTTCCAGAAGGCGGGGATACTGTTTACACAGAAAGAACCCCCGGCATCCATATGGATTTGTTTCGCAGGTGGTTGCTTATATGCTCACTTTTTCATATTAAAGGCCTACTTTTACAGTTATCTGTATGTTCCATATGATTGTGTATGGATGCAAGGTTTCATCTTGAATGCCAAGTCACACCAAAACTCCCTACGGTTACAGATGATTGTCCATGTGTTCAGCTCTAAAGGTCTGTTCACACCCACACCCATCTTTGTGTTTCAGACAGGTGCTGTGGAAGGTCAACATTTCAACAAGACAGGCAAGTTGGTGTCTCTGTCCGAACAGCAGCTGGTCGATTGCTCCCGTGAGTTTGGAGATTATGGTTGTGATGGAGGTCTGATGGACAATACGCATGAATACATCCACGTAGTGGTGGGCTGGAGTCAGAAAAGGATTACCCTTACACTGCCAAAGTGAGTACTGTGGTATTGTTGTCACAGGGGCACTGCCTATTTCTGTTTCGTGTGTCTAGATTTTGCAGATGGACCATGACAATATTTTATTCACTGAAATAGATTCCAAAATTGTCAAGAGAAATAGTTTCAGATCTTTAACAGATTCGGTGAAGAGTAGGTCACAATAACACAGCATACAAATGAAGAATTGAAAATGTCTTTTCTCTGCTCTGATTGTTTGGTTATTATATGAAATAGAAAATAGTCATATTGAAAATAATACAGTGAGAGTTGATGACCACTATTCAACATATCTGTGTAAGGGCATAAATGAATGGAAACGCTGCAGGGCTTTTCTTTATCTCATGTTTCATAAATGTTCATACATAATACCATGACGTCTACGTGACTTCACAGACTCAGACTGTTACCCATAAACTCCTGCATGTTGTTTATAAACATAAGTTCAGACTACTATGCTAGCAAGAAAGTCATTAACAGTACAGTGAAAGAATAGTAATCAACGAATCTGTGTACATGTTAAGAATACAGTTTCTTACTGGAAAGTAAAAAAAAAATTTTTTTTTTAAAAACTCAAGCTGAATGACAATCTGCACCAGTAACAAGGTTATCTGACTGATAAATACACACATTAGGCATCCATGTTGGAAATGAAATACACAGGAATTTAACTGTCACCCAGGATGGCCACTGTAATTTTGACAAAGTCTGAAGAGGTGGTTCATGTCAAGTACTGTCTGTACATCCCCGTATTCAATGAGAAAATTCTGCAAGTGGCTGTGGCTGTGGCTGTGGCTGCTGTGGGTCCTGAACTGAGCTGAACACTTGGTATTCAATCGTTCATTGAATCCATCAGTTAATCAGTTGATCAATATGCCAATCAAATCCATCAGGGGATCACATAAAATAACTGATAAGTTGATTTTTTTTTTATCAATCATCCAGCCAACGACTTGGTTAATGAAATAACAATCAATTCATAAGGTTGTCAAAATTATCAGCTGTTCATTCAATCAGTCGACTGATCAATATTGATCAGTTAACCAATGAATCAATCAGATCACTGACTAAACCATATATTCAATCAATCAATCAGTCAATCAATCAATCAATCAATGACAGTGCATGAGTGACCGGGCTGTGTCCAAGTTTTGTCTCGTCCACTGTGCAATACGGTCATCTCACCAGACGGCAGATACACATCAGATATAGTCAGCAGAATCGGCCAAGCCAAAACAGCTTTCAAGAAGATGAAAAGCCTTCTGACCAACAAATGCCTGTCAATTAACATCAGGAAGAGAGTTCTTGAATGTTGTGTAGAATCAATAATGTTATACGGTTGTGAAGCGTGGACAGTCAACAAGCAAAGCCAGAACAAGACTGAGGCAACGAAGATGTGGTTCCAAAGAAGAATGTTGAGAGTTCCATGGACAGCAAAGAAAACAAACGAGACAGTCTTGATGGGGGCAGACAACAGAAGATCATTGATAAGGAAGACTAGGAAAAGACAGGCAACATTTATAAGTCAATTCATCGGAAAGGGGAATTAGAGCACCAGTCACAACATGAAAGCTGGAATGAAAGAAGGCATCAGGTAGACCCAGTGGGAAAATATTGCACAGACTTGCAGGGTGGCTGAGGACAGAGAGGGTGGAAGATGTGTTTGAGGCAACAAGGTATAGATACATATGGAGGGCCATGATCGCCGGGCACATGACGAAGTTGATGACTGTGCAGTATGTCCTTTCATCTGGCTATAGCAAGTCTGGCTGATTCTTATTATGGCGCTGTGGACTTAAAGATTTGATGTCTCAGAGTGCAGTCTGGGCCCACAAACTACTAAATGGCCTGTTTGCTGCCCATCATAATGCTTAAATCAATCTGTTTCCAAGCAAATCATTAACCTGATGTCTTTCTCTGATGTTGACACAGAACAGCGGCAGATTGTTGATCTGTCATAAAAGTGTCAAGCAGTTATGACAGATAAAAGCAATACACAATTTTTCTTCTTGCCTCGAAAAATCGTGTATGTATGCTTGTGTGTGTTTATGTGTGTGCGTGTATGTATGTATGTGCGTGTATGTGTCTGTGTATTCGTGTACGTGAGTGTGTATGAATGTTGTGTATGTGTGTATGTTATGTGTTTATATGTGTATGTGTATTTATTGTATGTATGTGTGCATCTGTGTGTTGTGTGTGTGTGTGTGTGTGTGCATGTATGTGTGTGGCTGCATATGTGTGTTTTTTGTTTGTTTCTTTGTTTGTGTGTGTGTATGTGTGTGTGTGTGTGTGTCTGTCTATATATATGTGTGTGCATGCATGTTCGTTTTGCGCGTATGTGTTTCGGATATTTTTTGGTCATTCCAACTTCTGCACAGTTTCAATGGCGCCGATCCCACGCCACTCATTCTAGCTCTTTAACACACCACTAAGCCCAAGTTCATTCATTAAAACTCCCACTGCCAGCGCACCCGTGGAGCTAGCGATGTCAAGCAGCCATGTCTCATATCAGCGGAGTTCAACAGTTTTAATTCAGATCCTAATTACTAAAGACACTGTTTATTAAAGCCACCTATTGATGACAATAATTTCTCGGTCATGGAAAAAGAGATCTCCTGGTAAGGAGTCCACCATCATGGCCCTCCAATGACAGCCCTCATGAACCTCTGACACCCAAGACACCAACTTGAACTTAACTCAAACATGAAAACTATAAAGAAAATCGAAAAATGAGGTCAATATGAATTCAGGGTATGAAAGGCCACAAGGTCTGGGACACTGTTCGCGAAGTTATAGTGATCGATAATGTCATGCTTGTAAGAGTGATGATCTATATTGAAATTTCGTCTAGGATTGAGACTGCGTAATATGGCTGTACACGCCTTTACTAACATGATAAATCCTGGCGTAAACCAGGCCCAAGAGATACAGACACCTGCAATATAGTCAAGAAATTTGAGCATTCATAAATTGGATGAGACTTGACACATTGGTCCCAGTCTTTCCACAGACCACACAGCATGCTCAACTCTATGTAGGAGACGGTCAGGGGCCGAAAAATCCCACAATACCTATTTCTTGACTGATGGGGGTTCAAACACGGGACCGCCCAGTCAGGCTGACCACTTCGCCACGTCGACTTGTGCAATGTACTTAGTAACCTCCCAAATTTATCAATGACCTCTACCCATTTAAATACACCATTTCATGTTTGAATACACCCTTTCACACTTTACATACACTTGCTCTGTGACGATAGAAACTGTCAACAAAATGGTCATGTGCTCGGTTATCTACCCTGGACAAACTGATAACGTGGCTTGTCAATTGATAGGCATTTGTTGGTAAGAATGCCTGTCATCTTCCCGAATACTGTTTTGGCTTGGCCGATTCTGCCGGCTATTTCTGATGTTCATCTGCCGTCTGATGAAATGACCGTTCCTAGGTATTTGAATTTATCAACCTGTGTCAAGGTTGTGCCATTTGCTGTTATTTTGCATGAGGGGATTTCATATTTTTTATTGATCACCATGACTTCAGTCTTCCTGCTGTTTAGTTCCAGCCCCTTACCTTTGCTTTCTATTTCTAGTATATTCACAAGGTTTTGTAGGTCCCTAGGGATTTCCTCACAAGCTTCATTTATCGAATTCCTCAACTTTGTCCATTGTTCCTCACTGTCACGAGCGTCTTCCAGAGCACTGAATTTGTTTTGAACATGTACATTAATTTTTTTACGTATCACTTCATCTGTCTTTAAGAGTCCAAGGTTTAATTTGATGTTGTTTGTGGTCTGTTTCCTTTTCCTCAATTTCAGTCTAAATCTTCCCACTACAGGATTGTGGTCACTGTTGCAGTCTGCGCCTGGTAGTGTTTTTGCTGACAGTAAAGAATTTCTAAATCTTTTGTTGATCAGGATGTAGTCAATCTGATTTTTGGTATTATCTACTGGACTCCTCCAATTCCATTTTCTTCTGTTTGGTTGCTCAAACCAGGTGTTTCCTACTATGAACTCATTCATCTGTGCCCATTCTACAAGTTTCTCACCCCTTTCATTTTGCGTACCAAGGCCGTGAGGACCAATATATCCTCCACCCTATCCTGTCCCACTTTAGCATTAAAATCTCCCATTATTACAGTAACTTCTTGTGATTTACATTGGACTTTGACCATCTCTAATACTGCAGTCTGCGCCTGGTAGTGTTTTTGCTGACAGTAAAGAATTTCTAAATTTTTTGTTGATCAGGATGTAGTCAATCTGATTTTTGGTATTATCTCCTGGACTAGCGGAGAGACCGTGCACAAACCGATGGAAGGCAACGGGAAACCACCATCGTAATTTTTCCCAGGTTATCATGGACAGAAACGGAAAAATAAATCACGACAACGACGTGAATAGGTGCTCCTATGTAGCAGCTTCGTCCGGTAGGGACCGTCATGCGGCGCAGGTGACACCAGACCGTCAGCAAGTTACTGCGAACCCTACATGTAAACTCAGATTTAAAAACATCAAAGTTGCAACATGGAATATAAGAACACTGTTGCAGAAGGGTAAATTAGAAAATATCAAAACAGAGATGGAAAGACTTAACATTGGTATTTTAGGATTAGGGGAAGTGAGATGGAAGGGGGCAGGCATGATAACATCAGGAGAATACACAATGATATATTCTGGTGGTAACTCACATGAAAGAGAAGTAGGCATCATGATGGACAAAGACAAATCAAAAGGAGTTAAGGGATACTGGGCTGTGTACGACAGTTTTGCTGGTCAAGTTGGGAGGCAAACCATTTGATATCAACATCATTCAGGTGTATGCACCAACATCCGCAAGTACTCAGGAAGACATCGACAACTTCAACGAAGTATTAGAGATGGCCAAAGGCCAATGTAAATGTGTAGAAACTATGGAGTTATATTTTCTTTCTTTTCCAGAACTGGTGTATGAGTTTGTCACTAAATTTGTTACAAGTGGTTCATTTTAGATATGATTTCTGTACACACGTTTTAATATTTTACTTTGAATGTGCCTTCTCCCATATATGATTTGTCGTCGTTTTGATGATTTGTGAGTTTGTCACTGAATGAATGAGAATTTTGAGTTTGTTCAGAAGGAATCCATCGCTCTCTGATAAATTACATACATACTCCACCCAAATCCCTACTGTTGTGTCAGCCATTCAAAAATGTTTTTATGCCAAAGAGAATATCGTGTGATGCTTTCGGTTTCTTCTTTTCATTCCCTGAGTCTGTCTGCCTTTGTGTATGTCTTCATGTATCTGTCCATATGTCACCTTTTCTGACCCACACATATTCACAGCAGACACACACGTACACAGTAACATCATGCATCTACGTATGCAAACACACACATTCAAAGAAATTGTTATGATTATTATTTTACTTTACGCTTTTTTTTCTTTTCTTTACTGTCTTTTTTCTTTTCTTTACTGTCTTTTTTCTTTTCTTTACTGTCTTTTTTCTTTTCTTTACTGTCGTTTTTCTTTTCTTTACTGTCTTTTTTCTTTTCTTTACTGTCTTTTTTCTTTTCTTTACTGTCTTTTTTCTTTTCTTTACTGTCTTTTTTCTTTTT
>CM060311.1:33209591-33254591 GCA_030674185.1 Monoplex corrugatus | reverse complement strand
GAGATGTAACAGATGGGCGAGATACTCAGGACAGGAAGACTCAATAGATTTGAAGCAGAGACAGGCAATCTTGTAGGATATTCTTTGCTGAACCGGGAGCCAGTGAAGAGAACAGAGCAATGGCGTAACATGGTTAAATTTTGAAGAGCGGAAGATGAGACGGGCAGCATGATTTTGAACTTTCTGAAGTTTGTTAATGAGGTGAGAGGGGGAACCAGACAAAAGAGCATTACAGTAATCAAGACGAGATAGAACAAGTGCACAGACAAGAGTCTTTGTCGTGTCTTCTGAGAGGAGATGGCGGATAGAAGCAATTCGGCGGAGTTCAAGAAAACAAGTCCGACAAACGTTGCTAACATGCAGATGGAAGGACAGGGTTTGGTCAAGAGTTACACCAAGGTTACGGGCAGAATAGGAGAGAGTGATAGACGAGTCAACAAGTGTGATGGAGGTTGGAAGAGAGGGGTGATTTTGGAGTTTGGGTGGGGTGATCAAGATCAATTCGGATTTCTCTTCATTCAATTTCAGTTTGTTTTCAGTCATCCAATCCTTCAGGTCGGCTACACAAGATTGGGTGTTTTGGATCATGAGGGGAAGGTCAGGGAGAGGCCCAGAGACATGTACATAAATATATGCATATATTAGTATATAATTATGGCCTCCAAAGTCTGCGATCTTGAAAATTAGATATCCTTTTCATTGGCCTGTTTGAGTAGGCTCTGTTGGTCGAAAACCACTGAATTGAGCATAAATCATACGTCTGCATTCTATTGCATCAGTTGCCTCCTGAAAAAGCAGAATCGCAATCGGTCATTTTTCCGCCTGTTGTGACAGCCGCGGACCTGGCGGCTATTTTGAACAAAAAAGTCACTATCCGAACCTACCTTTGTAACACATCTCTCAGGTTATTTCGAGCATGCCAAGTCCAAATTTACCATCCATGTTGGTGTCCAACAGAAAGTGGCCGAAACTACTGGCCTCCAAAGTCAGCGTACTTGAAAATTAGACATCCCTGTTATTGGCCTGTTTGAGCAGATTCCAACGGTGCAAAACCACTAATCATACGTCATAAATCATACATCTGCTTTCCATTGTATCATTTGCCACCAGAAAAAGCAGATTTGCAATAGGTAATTTTTCCGCCTTTTTTGACAGCCATGGACCCGGTGGCCTTTTTCTACGAAAAAGTCACTAACCGAACCTACCCTTGTGACACATCTCATCAGGTTGTTCCCAGCATGCCAAGTCCAAATTTAACATCGAAATTGGTCTCCGATAAAAAATGGCCCAGAAAATGGCCACCAAAGTTAGCGTTCTTGAAAATTAGACATCCCTGTTATCGGCCTGTTTGAGTAGGTTCAGATGGTGGAAAACCACGAAATTGAGCATAAATCATACGCCTGCATTCTATTGTATCGGTTGCTACCAGGAAAAGCAAAATTGCAATCAGTCATTTTTCCATCCTTTTTGAGAGCTGCAGACCTGGCGGTCATTTTGGGCGGAAAAGTCACTATCCGAACCTACCCTTGTGACACATCTCATCAGGTTATTTCGAGCATGTCAAGTCCAAATTTAACATCGAAATTTGTCTCCAATGGAAAGTGGCCAAGAAAATGGCGTCCAAAGTTAGTGTCCATGAAAATTAGAGATCCCTTTCATAGGCCTAGATTCCAACGGTGGAAAACTACAAAATTGATCATAAATCATACGTCTGCATTCTATTGTATCAATTGCCACCAGAAAAAGCCGAATCAAATTTGGTCATTTTTCCGGACTATTTCACAGCCACTGACCTGGTGCAGCGACCATTTTGGCCAAAAAACGTCTATCCGAACTTACCCTTGTTACACAGGTCGTTAGGTTATTTCGAGCATGCTGAGTTCAAACTGACCATTCAATTTGGTCTCTGACAAAAAGTGGCTGAGAAAATAGCCTCCAAAATTGGCGAACTTGAAAATTACACAAAACTGTAGATGACTGTTATCGGCCTTTTTGAGTCATCAGGTTATTTCGGGCATGCGGAGTCCCAATTTATCATCCAAACTGGTTTATGATGAAAAGTGGCCTATTAAAATAGCAGCTGAAGTTAGTGACTTTGACAAATACAGAAAACTAGACATGACATTTATCGGAATGTTTGAGTTAGTTCCGACGGTCTAAAACCATTAAAATGAGTAAGAATTATACCTCTGCATTCTACTCTATCATTTTCCACCAGAAAATGCAGAATCAAATTCGGTCACTTTCCTGGCCTTTTTCACAGCCGCGGACCTGGTGTGGCGGCCATTTTGGACAAAAAAGCGACTCTCCGGACCTACCCTTGTGACACATGCCGTCTGGTTATTTCGAGCATGCCGATCCAAAATTTACCATCCAAATTTGTTTCTGATGAACAGTGGCCGAGGAAGTGGTCTCCAAATTTAGGGAAGTTGAAAAATACACAAAAGTAGAGATGACATTCATAGGCCTGTTTGAGTAGGTTTCGACGGTCTAAAATCATTAAACTGAGCATAAATCATACCTCTGCATTCTGGTCTATCATTGTGGACGAAAAAACGTCTATCCGAACCTACCCTTGTGATACATATCATCGGGTTATTTCGGGTATGCTCAGTTCAAATTTACCATTCAATTTGGTGTTTGATAAAAAGTGGCTTAGAAAATGGCCTCCGAAGTTAGCAAACATGAAAATTAAACAAATTAGAGATGACATTTATCGGCCTGTTTGAGTAGGTTCCAACGTTCTAAAATCATTAAACTGAGCATAAATCATACCTCCGCGTTCTAGTCTATCATTTTTCACCAAAAAAAGCAGATTCAAATTCGGTAATTTTTTCCGGCCTTTTCCACCTGGCGCGGAGGCCATTTTGGACGAAAAAGCGACTATCCGAACGTACCGATATGACACATGTCATTAGGTTATTTCGGGCGTGCCGAGTGCAAATTTACTGTCCAACTTGGTTTCTGATGTAAAGTGGTCTAGAAAAATGTCCTCAGAAATTAGTGAAGTTGAAAAATACACAAAATTAGAGATAACTTTTATTGCCCTGTTTAAGTAGGTTCCAACGGTCTAAAACCACTAAACTGAGCATAAATCATACCTCTGCGTTCTAGTCTATAATTTTTCACAGCCGCAGACCTGGTGCGGCGGCCATTTTGGACGAATAGTCACTATCCAAAACTACCCATGTGACACATGTCATCATGATATTTGGAGCATGTCGAGTCAAAATTTACCATCTAAATTGGTCTCTGATGAAAAGTGGCCGAGAAAATAGCCTCCAAACTTAGCGATCATGAAAAATACACAAAATTAGAGAGGACTTCCCGCGGCCTTTTTGAGTAGGTTCCGACTGTCTAAACCCATTAAATTGAGCATAAATCATACCTCTGCATTCTACTCTATCATTTTCCACCAGAAAAACAGAATCGAAATCGGTCATTTTTCCGACCATTTCCACTGCCGCGGACCTGGCGAGGCGGCCATTTTGGACAAAAAACCGACTATTCGAACCTACCTTGTGACACATCTGATCAGGTTATTTCGAGCATGCCGAGTCCAAATTTACCACCCAATTCGGTCTCTGATGAAAAGTGGCCGAGAAAATAGCCTCCAAAGATATCGATCATGAAAATTACACAAAATTAGAGAGGACTTTCCGCAGACTATTTGAGTAGGTTCCGATGGTCTAAAACCATCAAACCAAGCATAAACCATACCTCTGCTTTCTAGTGTATCATTTTCCAGCAGAATTGAAATTGGTCATTTTTCCGGCCTTTTTGACACTCGCAGACCTGTTACTCCATTAGCCAAAACCAAAGATAGTACATTACAGTACGGGAGAGACAGAGAGAGAGAGATCTAGAGAGAGACAGACAGACAGAGAGATGGGGGGAGAGTGAGAAAGAGAGAGAGAGAGAGACAGAGACAGAGACAGAGACAGAAGAAAACGGAAAAACGGGCCAACAGTCGGAAAGACCAACTGGCTGACCGACCGACTTACAGGAGAGAGAGAAAGAGAGAGGAGTGGAGGGGGGAGGGGCAGGAGAAAGAACAGCCAAAATCTCAAGCCATTCTAATAATCTCTTTTGTATAAAAAGTATCAAGGAAAAGACACAGCTTGTACTTTTCAAGATCACTCATTTATAATAAGCTTTTATCTGAAAGAAAGTTTTGCGTGCATTGAGGACAATTGTAGGCTATTAAACTGTGTGAACAGATTTTTAAAAGTGCTGTCAAGTGTTACGAAGAAAGAGTTTTTCAAACACTCTTTAATGGTACATGTGACCTTTGACCGTGGTGTCTTACCTTCCAAATATATGCTTTCATCAGTTCTCATAAATCAAAACCTACGACCAAAAATGGGTGCAAATAACTAGAACTGGAAACTGAGAACATTGTGATAACACTTCTATTATCAAGATAGACACATACAGAAATACAAAAACGCATCTATCTGGGGTCGATATGAAATACACCCTTCTCACCATCTTGTTTTTCTAGTTGAATCAGGCTTTCAACATATAAGTTATGTATACCATCCCGCACACATGTTTGAACATTCTACGATACATTCTTTCTCTTAATTTCTCTTACACTTGCAGATAAACGTGCGCGCGCGCTCTCTCTCTCTCTCTCTCTCTCTCTCTCTCTCTCTCTCTCTCACACACACACACACACACACATACACACACACACAGTCACACACACACACACATATATATATATATAAATATGTATATATACATATGTATGTATGTATATATACATATATATGTATAAATATGTATATATATATATATATATATATATATATATATATATATATATATATATATATGAGATAGAGAACGTCACCGATTTCAATCTGAATTTCTTTTTTGATAGTATGAACAAGATTAAAAAAAAGAGATAGTAATAACAAGATTAAAAAAGAGATCATTCATTTCCACTATAGGTGTGTGTGTGTGCGCGCGCGCACGTGTGTGTGTGTTTCGCATTTTAGTCATTGTTGTCCCAATTTACCATTTGTCATATGGGTTACTTCCCCCAGGTAAAGTATGTCGCCACAGGTCAGGGACACCAGTTGAATTTGTCCCTGTATGCGTGTATCACTGTTGACCTATGGAAGCGGAGTTTACAAAAATATATTTTGCCAGGACAACTCTTTTATTACTATTGGATCTTTGTATGCGGTGAGAGCGTGTTGCACACAGACCTGGCTATATATTCTCATTCAAAAGACTAGTACATAAACCACCACTGAAGATCTAGCAGAGGGGTGGAGGAGAAAACCCCTATCCCATCCGCGGTTTGAACCCGGGTTTTTCGCGTCCAAGGCAAGATTCGTGCTTTAGCCATTGCGTCTAACACTCCATATTCTTTTTTTCAAACGGCAGTCAGCAAAATTGAAGAAACACCGGATATGTTGGGTTGCGCGTGCAAAGAATCTTTCTCGCTTTGCTGTAACAACTGTATTTGAACGACTGTCTTCTGGAAACAGCAAATCTCATTGGATGCACGTACAAAGTGTTCACTGCTTTGGCCAATAGACGTGTTTGTTACATTAAATTAAACTTTCTAACAAAATTGTTGAACTTGTTCGCCAGTCTGCATTTCTGTTTTGGACAGGACGGACCAGGACGAAACGATGGTGAGTTTAACCTTAACCAATACTGTGTGAAAAGTTGGCCGATGAACAGCTTCACTCGTTAAATCTGCTTCGAAGATAGCATGGCAAACTTAGTTTGTAAAGTTTTGTCCAAGAAAACGTTGATGTTGTAAACAGTTTTCACTTCATCGCCAAAACGGGGCAAAACCAGAGCAGCTTTGTAATTCAAGTTTTAGGTTTTCTTGCCTTCGAGTCGTGTCATTTTGACACTGCCCAACATTGAACATACAACCAAATTACCAAGTAGGTTTACATTGCCAGATCTGAGAAACGTAAAATGAAAGGAAAAAAAATGAAAACTCGATCGTCTGGACAGCAGTTTTACTGAAATCGTGTGCCTGAAAAGTTGTAAGGAAATTGTTGCACAGCGACAATATCACTTTTGGTCCGACCACCACTGGCCCCAGCGGTAAGGAATTCCCTCTGACTGGTATGCTGCAAAAGCTGCATACGTGTGTAGAGACATTACATGTAATGATTATGATGTATTGCTTTGCCTTGTCTCGTTAAAGGGTTGCAATGAATATCCTTCAGTTAATGTAACAGACTGACATGACTTGCTCTGACATCATCAGGTGCCTTGCCGCATGGCGTTGGCGATATGTCTATCACTTGTTTCCTCAAGCACCTCTTCCACCCTCTTTGCCCCCAGCCACTCTGCAAGTCTGTTTTGTATCTTCATGGGTGCCACTCTTCCGTCTGGATGACGGAAATCCGTTTTCTCGGCAAGGCCCCAGACGGAAATTCCGTTTTCTCATTTTCATTATTCAAAAAAAAAATGTTTGGGGGGAAAAAAAACAGTTGAATCGGCGGTATTATGACCGAGGCAGCACTGTAGCAGACGACCGGAAATGAGGAAGCACTCTTTATCGTTGTGACAACACGGGTCCAGTTTGGCTACACACATCACTTACGTCGCGCCATTGTGCTGCTAGTGCCTTCAAGCGAAAAAGTTTTCCAGTTAGCCTGATTTTCCGTTTTTTCAGATTTTCAGTGTCACCCTTGTATCTTCTCCCTGGGTCTACCCGGTGCTCTTTCCCTCCAGCTTTCCCGGTGTGACCAGGTGTTCCAATTCCCTTTCCTCATAAAATGGCCTATAAATATTGCCTGCCTTTTCCTAATCTTCCTTATGAATGATCTACTTCAGTACTTGTCTGCCTCCATCAAGACTGTCTCGTTTTTCTTTGCTGTCCATGGCACTCTCAACATTGAAACCAAATCTCGGCTGCCTCAATCTTGTTCTGGCTTTGCTTGACTGTCCACGCCTCGCAGCCGTACAACAGTATTGGTTCTATATAACATTCAAGAACTCTCTTCCTGATGTTAATCTGTCTCAAGGTTGTGCCGTTTGCTGTTATTTGGCATAAGGGGATTTTCTTTTTTTTTTTTTTTTACTGATCACCATTTCAGTCTTCCTGCTGTTGAGTTCCAACCCCTTCCCTTTGCTTTAATAATAATAATTACAATATTTATATAGCGCAAAATCTTGATAAAGTCAAGTCTAAGCGCTGAAACACACACACAACGCGCGCGCGCACACACACACGCACGCACACGGCTATAAATGGGGAGAAAGAATAAAAGCAATGGAAAATTATAGAGCATATTCTATTTCTAGTATATTCACAAGGTTTTTTTTAGGTCCCTTTCATTTTCTGCAATTAGCACGGGGTCTTCCTATAGGTTTCATGTTTTCGCTGTAAAGTGAAAACGGATCAGGTGACAAAACGCAACCCTGACTCCTTTTAATGTTTTGGAAAGAGCTTGTATTTTTTTTTAGCTCCCAATACATATTTCTGATTATTCGTAGATCTTTTCCATCAATATTGAGTCTTTCTAGTTGATCAATTCATGTCTTATCCGATCGAAAGCCTTGGTGTAATCAACAAAGCATAGATATAAATCCATGTTCATCTCGACAGACCTCTCTGTGATAGTTCTAAGGATGTATATGGCATTAATAGTTCCTTTCCCTACCACAAATTCACACTGTTCATCTATTTCTCTTTTGATTCTGTTCCTTGTCCTAATCATGATAATTCTTAATAATAGGATCATGGTGATGGTTACGACTCATCAAACTGATTGTGCGATGGAGTTCGCATTCTATAGCCCCTGTCCTCTTTGGAAGTGCAATGAAAATTGATTTTGACATCTTTTGGGGGATTTTTCCAGTGTCGTGCTCTAACGTACATACGGAAAAGTATTAGTTATCAGACACTGGGAGGTCTGCACTTGTGTTGACCTGGTAGATCGGAACAAATTCCACCTTTCACCCAGCAGTCGGGAGGTACACAGGCAGGATGGAACGCTGACCTAACGACTGGAAGACATTTTGAGTGTCGCAAACGTTGGGGATAGACCTGAAATTACGGTAATGACTCAGTGAGCTTATCGGTGGGGCCAAGACTGAACGATTCATCCGTGTGTTAAGCAAATTACAAGGTAGCTTCACTGCTCCTTTACCGGAGTTATCTCCCTTGTAGTTGTAAAAACGGTGTCAGTTGTCCTTTCCACAATGTAGTTTAGAGTGATGTCTTGGAGATAAGCTTCCATCGGATCATCGTTTCAATGGTGGGTGGCGCTCCTCCCAGACAACTCAAATTTATCCTGAAATAATTTATCAGAGTAAGGTTCCCAATCGCAGCTGGTTAGACTGGCAGTCTCGTTCAATTTGAGTTGCGGAATGAGTGGATGTTTTAAAAATTGTACAAAGCTATTTGATATGACATTTTCTTTTTATGAAGACTCACGACTTTTTCATCAGTCCAGATGCATTTTAACTGTTCAGTCGTGCTCATTTAAGAATGTCAGTTTTTCTTCAGTCTTGTTGATTAAAAAATGTGAAAAGCATGCATGGACCCCTTATCTGCTAATTTTTTCAGCATGAAAATGTTGCTGGATGACCTAAAGGACAACTAGCAGGGACCACGGAGTCTGTGAAATGGGGCTCAAAACCTTTTGAGTCAGCTGTTGTCAGAGGGACGTCTACTGGCATATGGTGTCGGCCACACACTTCTACTTGACTGTGATCCATTTATCACAGGATTTCTTATAATTGCTGGTAAGGCAAAGCTGTAAATATTTTTCCATTCTGTTGCATGTTTTCTCTAAAGAAATGTGATGTGCGGAAGCAAGTTTAAATACTTTAGACTAGTTATGTTTTAAAGTTCTGTTGTGTGTATATTAGTCTGTTTTTAACCCCCACCTCTCCTCCCGGTGGTACATTGAACGGAGTGGTCAAGGCCAGATGCATGTTCTCAGATTATGTGTGGAAATGCATTAATATGTATGTCTAATTTTCCAGCCTGATAGTATAGGTGTGAATCTGACTCGACATTGACTATGTTCATGCTACCTCATGTCCACCCAGCTGATCCTGTACAGGGTTGAAGGTAAAGCACTGACGGGTATCGGACATGGCTAGTCAACATTTCTACCCCTCTACGACCTCCAAGTTCACTGGACTGGACTATTCTACCTTTAACAATAATTTTGTACACATTCATGGAGCATTCCTGTAAAAGTGTTATGCATTCTGATAATGCAGAGTGATTCAGTGAGTGATTTGCCCAGCGTTTTCAAATTCCTAGGAATGATTGGTAGTGTAAGTTTTTTATAAAGAAAAAGAGGTGCACGCTTACATTGATGTGTGTGTGTGTGCGTGCGTGCGTGCTTACGTGTGTGTGCATATGTTACGATTCGGTGATCAACTTCTATTTTTGCAGGTGAACAAAACCGATTGTCCAGTCCAAGAGCCGTTTCCTCCGCCCCCCTCCCCCCCCCCACTCTTTCCCTCCGTCTCTGTACCTCCTTCACTTTCTCCTACCTTCTACCTCCTCCATCCATTCCTTCATTTGTCTCGGTGTTTTCATTCGCCGTTTTTTGTTTTGTCATCTTATAAGCCATTTCTTCGTCTTGTAGTTTGTATCCTATTACCAGTGTTTTACTTTCAACCAGCAGTGCTGCAAACTTTTCACTGTTGATAATCACGCAGAGAAGAGGGCTGAAGAAAGAGGTACCACGTTGCGGGTGCCTTCTGACAAACCATGGCTATAGAACTTCAATTCAATGGATGAGTAGAAATGTTTATAGCGGGTCTTCACGTGGATTTCCTAAAAGTGGGTCTTTATATGGATTTCGTAAAAGTGGGTCTTTATATGGATTTACTAATAGTGCGTCTTACGGATTTCACGAATGATTCTAGAGGCACTATGTTCTTCCACAGGCACTGCATGTGAAGGAGTTGTCTTGCCTTTCTGCTTCCACCGATCCCGTTTCTGTTGGGAGTTGGAATTCAAGGGGGATTCATTGTCTTAAGACAACTCCATATGCGCTCAACTTCAAGTGGGCTGGGATTAAACTAAAGGTAAGGGATCTTTGAGTCCATGGCTCCATCAAAACAATCAGCCTGCGAATAATGGCTGTTGTGCACTGTTCAAATGTGATTGTGCCGTTTGTGCACTGCTTGTCACCAGCTTTGTTGCAGGCACTGTCTTCCAGTTGATGCCAATCTTAGTTGATGAGGTTGGCCTTCAGGGTATATCCTTATATCGCTTTATTGATCCTCCCTAGTCACGGTATCCTTGTTTCAATTCTCCATACTAAAGCATCTTTGGCGTGCAGATGCCTTTCATGTGGACAGCGTGTCATTTCCAACGAAGTGGGTATTTGAATATATACTCTGTCCTAGGCAAACCTCATTTCCTTAGAACTTAGGTTGGACATTTGATCCTGCCACGTTATGCTGCAGCTCTTGTGGTAACCATGGTATGTAAAACGGCGCAAACGTCTACATGGTCATTTGCATCACTTTTCTTTTGCTGTTTATATTGTCTGATGAAGTCGGGCGATGAATGCGGCAGTATTTTCCCTAGTTTTTGCTGTCACAAAGCTTGGTGATCAGAGGGGTTTAGTCGAACATATCTCCTGTCATTCCACTTGATAGTGTTCAGCTATTTTAGTCCTTTTGACTTTGGGTGCAGGTAGGTGATGGTGATTGTTTTGGACTTGTTCCACGTGGGCATTAAGCTAGTTGTGGCCGGTGTGAAACCTTTCCAGCTGTATTCTAGATAGGTAATCGTCGTCCCTTTCCATCCATGGCGTAAGAAGTGATCGATTTTCCGGTGGCTAACGTTCTCTTTAGTTTTCCGAGTTAGCACATCTACTGTTTCGTATCCTGGTATCATGTTAAGCGGGAATCCTTTAAAGGACTCTTTTGGCGTTATGGATTTGGGAATGTGGGGAAATTTATATCTAGTGCCTGAAGAGCATAGAAGGCATATTAGAGGAAGATTGCTTGATAGCATGGCATGTTTACTGTGAATCATGGTGGCTGCGTGCATTAGTGCCTCTGTTTCTGTTCAGTAAATGATGCAATGTTTACTCTTATGAACAGTGGAAATTGTGGTCTGAGACTCTGGAAAGCTGATGAGAATACCGGATGTCCAGTTTAGTCACATTATTGGTACTTGATCCATTGGTGTATAGAATACGTATATCCATGGCCCTTGTGGATTATGGTATATCATTGGCAAGTTAAGTACTTTGTCTCGTACTACAGGAACCTGCCTTCCGATCATCATGTGCCCTATTGCCTGGCGTTGGTGATCATGGCCCTCCACAATCTATCCGCTGCAAGTACATCTTCCACCCTCTGAATTCAACCACCCTGCAAGTCCCAGTTTTTCTCCATGGGTCTACCTGGTTTCTTTCCCTCCAGCTTTCCTGTTGTGACCAGGTGTTTTAATTCCTCTCTCATAAAACGTCCTATAAATGTTTTTTCCTAATCTTAATCTTGAGTCTTCCCCCTTCAAAACTCTCGTTTGCTTTCTTTGCTGTCCATGGAACTCTCAACATTCATCTCAGAAACCGCATTTCAGTTGACTCAGTTTTGTTCTGACTTTGCATGTTTACTGTCCGATAGGAGGGTGGTATTGTTCATCGGTTCTTCGTCTTTCAGCGTACTCATACATGGGGTTGTTAAGCCGTTTCCTGTCAGACAACTGCTCAGAGAGGTTTTTTTTTTATTTCAAGGGACAATAACTCGGATGGGATAAACTGACTTGGAATCGCTTGAAATCACTTGACGGCTACCATTTTCCACATTTGTTGGGGTAATATCTTTGGAAGGTGCGTTCATTCTCGTTACGTTTGATAGTGGTATTTGTCCGCTTTGGGATTTATCCGCAGGCGGTTGGGAGGTGTAGTGATGGTAATTCACCAACGGAAGTGATTGCAACGTTTTCCTGGGCAGGTCGGTTAATTACCGTTTAGCTCCTTGAGCTGGGATGTGTACTCTGTACTTGGATTCTCCCTTTGTTTCTCTGCTTGTGCCGGGAGATGTCTCGGGGAGATCAAGTTGTGCATCTTGTAGCTAGACAAGACACTGGCACGTGACAGTGTAGATACGTAGTGTCTGCTGTTCCATCTATCCATCACCACTGTAGTCTTCTTTTTGCTGTGAAGCTCGAGCATTTCATGTTGTAAGGTCAAACGGCTGGCTGGTTGACCAGCATTCTGATCAGGTGGCCAAATCACTTGGACTCTTGAGAGGTGTAACTTGCAGTACTGGTTTCTTATTCTAAATTGACGGTCACCGTTCAAATAGCATAGAAAAGACAAACGATAAATGTATATCCCAAAATGAAAAAAGCCATGCTCAGAACAATAGGCTGAATTGGCCAAGCGGAAAAGAATCAATTTCAGGACAGGCATTGAGGCCAGCTTTGTCGAGATCACAAGAGGCATTAATTGAATGCCCTCATGGTCAACGGATACAGGATCGGTTGGGTTCCGCAAATGACTGTAGTGATGTTTCGAGTACTTACATTGACATATAATGATCAACCAAACCAAAACTAAAAAGACAAAACAAACCAACACTAAAAAGACAAAACAAACCACTTAAAAGAAAACGAATGAAAATCAAAACAATCTGAACAATAAAACGCAAATGCAGTAAAACCTAAACACATAAAAACAAAACTAAAATCCGTACATTGAAAACTAAAACTAAAACGTTGAAACCAAAACTTAAACCCAACAATAAAATCAAAACAAAACCTAAAACAAAACTAAAACCGAAAGTAAACTGAAACGAAAACCCAAATATTTTGAAACCAAAACCAAGCCTTGAACACATTTGAAATCAAAACAGAAAACGAAAACAAAAACTTAAAAACCGAAATATAACATCAAAATCAAATCGATAAACCCGAATACACTAACCAAAAATCAAAAAACAAAACAAAAAAACAAAATAAATTAAAAAAAATAAAATAAAACAATAAAACCAAAAATAAAATAATAAAACCAATGTTTAAAACAAAAACCAAATCTAAAACTAAACCAAAACTAAAATTGGAACACATTAAAACGAAAACTTTATCGAAGCGAGAGAATAAACAAAAAGTAATCTTAACACTAAAACAAAAACTAAACCAACACTTGGCAGGAAAACGCCTTGAAAATATTACTAAACCAAACAGCAATATCAAAATGACAGCAAAAACCGAAAACAAAAATGACTAAAACTAAAGCACATTATCTTTAAAAGCTCGAAATTTTTTCTAAAAGTAGTCATCAAAAGGAACCCAACCGATGCTTTAGTATTGACATTTTACGAAATTTGTCTTGCTAAACATTCGCACTTTGTTTCCATGGTAGAGAATCTCGCTTTGCGGAATTTTGTGTGGTAGGAATATTTTATTGTGCTAATGTCTGACGGAGGTCCTGGTCTGAGTTGAAGAGGTAGGTCTTAATGCACTGGCTACATGTTGCTGGAAATGCCTGCATTGTGCAATTTGACAAATCTATTGCTCCAAACCTAGTCAAACGCTTTTTGTAGATTTATCCACATTTCAAAGAAACTTGTTCCTGGAAAACGTGGATAATCTGTGACATAATTGAACTGTGCTGTGGATTGTCCGATCCCTGCGTGGTCGCTTGCAAGGAGCTGTTTCCAGGCATCACAGAAGGTGCTTGTTCAAATTTTTCCATGAACTCCACCACGCAGCTGCTCTGGTTCAGATTGTCCAAAACTGGCAATCTGCTTTTAGCTGTCGGCATTTTGGAAATACGTACCGTGGTTGTCTCCAGATTTGTGGCACGAACCTTCTCTTCCTAGCTACTGTTAAAAAATTTAATGCTTGAATACTTCTGCAGTAGCAAAGCAAGCATCTTTTGATGCCGTCTAGACCTTGGGACTTGCCATCAACTTACGTGATCAGATGAGTTAGTGGAGGGTAACGGGTAGTGTCTTCGGTTCCACTGCGGCACAGTTTGTTTTTCTCTGTTCCGTTTTTATTGTAGCTGCTGTTCAGTTCTGACTGCGATGTTGCTCGCATTAGTTTTCAGCTAATCGATCAGCTGATTGTTTCCAACTCAGATTCTGCCCTCTTTTACAGTGATTTACACTTTTGGTCGATAAGCACTTTGTAAGGCTCCACTGTTTTTCTAACATCCTCCTAAGAGTTCAGGGATATTCATTTTATCTCTCTTGCTGAGCGTTTTATTTGCAGTTTTGTTAAGAATTTGGCCTTTGCTTGCTGAATGTTTCTGATGGGTTGGTTTCTTGCCTTCTGACTTCGATGAGTTCCTGCAGTTCAGTACTGGGTATGGTTTGTGGCATATTTTGGTGATTTCATCGGACCGCATTGTGAACTTTTCCATTGACGACTTTCGCCATGTCTTTTCCAAGGACTGTAATGCCTGTCATGTAATCTTTGATATGTACTTAAATACTTATAGTTGAAAGGTTGTGTCTGTTAAACGATACGTCCACCATGTGAGCATGCGTAAGCAATCTCTTTATGTTCACGTAAGTGGACGGGAAAGCTGGAGGAAAAGAGCACCAGGGAGAAAATATTGGACTTGCAGGGTGGCTGAGGTCAGAGGGTGGGAGATGTATTTGCAACAAGGGGTAGATTCGTATGGAGGGCCATGATCGCCAACGTCATGCAGCGGGGCACTTGAAGATGATGATGATGAAGTGGACGAAGTGTTATCTCTGTGAAATATGGGAGTACTGTGGGAACCACACGAAGCAGTAGGATTGATGGTTAACCCCTTTCCTTCCAATAGTTGTGCAATATCAACCGTTTTTCCTGTGTTTGGAGTTGACACATCTATCTTAGATGTGGACTGCTGAGGATTCTTTCGGTCTTAAGTCAGCTTGGTTTTCTCACATCTTTTGTTTGTGGATTTGTTTTATTTACTGTTTTGTGTGTAGGTCTGTCTATCCATCTGATTTGATCCCCCACCCCTCTTTTTCCTGTCATCCCCTCTGCTCATCGTTTTTTTCGTTGTGCACTCCTCGTCTTTCCATCGTTCCCATTTCACTCCATCTATGACTCTACCCAAAGGAGCTAGGCAACGAACAGTTGGTCGCAAACGAAAAAGGCAGACCACGGAACCCCCCTGTCCCCAGGGAGAGAAGCCGTTCAGGACATGAAATAGTCGGTGAAAGAACCGACATGGCAAAATGTAACAGCTTTGGAGAAATGACAGCGGTTCCAGAGAAGAGGCGGCTTCAGAGAAACTACTCCACTGACAGTCGACCCCACATCGACTCCAGAAAAACGGCGAATAAGTAACAAACTCCGTGGGAACGGCGATTACGGCGGCTCCAGAGAAACGACTGCATCAGGGAAACTGACCACGTCAACTCCAGGGAAATGGCTGCTCCAGGGGAAACGGCGGCTACATCAACTCCAGGAAAACGGCGAATAAGTAACAACTCCGTGAAAACGGCGACTACGGCGGCTCCAGAGAAACGACGGCTTCAGGGAAACGGCGACCACGTCAACTCCAGAAAAACGGCGAAAATAACTCCAGGGAAACGGCGGCTCCATCAACTCCTGAAAAACGACCAATAAGTAAAACTCCACAGAAACGGCGGCTTCAGGGGAAACGGCGGCTCCATCAGCTGAAAAACGGCGAATAAGAACAACTCCACGGAAACGGCTCCAGGGGAAACGGCCGCCACATCAGCTCCAGCAAAACGATTAACTACACGGAAACGGAGACTCGAGAGAAACTGCGGCTCCAGGAAAACGACTCCCAACTCACGAAAAACAACGAAAAAGTAACAACTCCACAGAAACGGCGGCGGCTCCAAGGGAAACGGCGAATTCAGCACGGAAACGGCGACTGCGGTGTCTTCAGAGAAAAGGTGATAATGCCTATCGCTTCAAGGAAATGGTGGCCTTTACAGGAAAATGGTGACTCCAGTGAAAACGGGCAATCGGGATTTCAAGCAGATGTGTATACAAAGGGAAAACTTGGTTTCGTAGACTGATTTAAAAATATGAACCACAGGAACTTAATAAAACTACATGAACTGATCCACAGCATATGCCGGTGTCATAAGCGGTCTGTTCACACACTCATCTGTCTTAAATCAAAATTTCTGGGACTTTGGAACGTTTTTCATGTCAGTAAATTCAGCTAACCAATCAGGAATATGCTTGATTTAACATCGTTTAGTTCATTTTTGAAGAATGACAATCGCTATAAACGGCACTATGGCAAAACGCTTCTCAAATACGGTTCGTAGTTTTTTTTTAAATGCGCCAGGACTGCCTTATAAATTTAATTTGAATTTAAGCGTGCTGTTCTTCAACGACAAACGTGGCCATGGGATATGGAATGACTATCTAATTTGATGGACTGACTAATTTGACAACATAACACAGCTTAATGATAGCAGGTATTTTCACTTTTGAATAAAAAAAAATTGAGCATGATCTTTGTAAGGTTTTAAAAGCGCTGTGACAATTACTAAGTTATTAGAATATTCTCGTTATTTGTTAAACGATCTCATGTTTCGAGTGGATTATGCCGTTACCCTCCCCATTTTCTGAAGGAAAAAACGGACAAGACATTCTAATATGCATTTGTTTTTAGCAAGGAATTGACAAAGGGGGAACTGACATAAATAGCATAAGCCATCTGCTTCATGCTCAACGCATTTTTTTTCAGTCTCTCTCGCTCCCCATTTTTTCTTTAATTACAAATATTGATTCATATCGACTGAAAAGAACTGTGCGGCTGCTAGTTTACAAAATGCGTCCGGAAGAAAATTCTCCGCCGTTTCTGGATGGATCTCGAATTTGGGTTAAAAGGCGTACATCGATGAGTGATGAATGCATAAGTCGGTAAGTCACACATTAAGGTCTCATAGGCGTCCTTCAGTCTCGGAAGACTATGGAGTTGCGCTCTGGGTGCCTATTCTGGTGCAGCGCCGGGTGTGGCTGGCCAGTCCGACGCGGGAATGACAGTCCCTGTGGCAGAGGGCACAGATGAAGTCTGACGCTGGTCTGTCTGCCTGGGCTGCAGCCTTTCTTCTCGTTCTCTTTTCCTCGTGCCGCTGAGCGAGTGTCTCTTCGAACTTGGAGAGACCTTTCTGCACAGTCTGTCTCCAGGCTGACCGTTCGAGGGCTGTTGCTTCCCAGTTGTCTTTGTCGATATTCAAGGCTTTTAGGTCCCTCTTGCACACGTCTTTGAATCGCAGCTGTGGTCTGCCTGTGGGACGTTTTCCCTGCACCAGTTCTCCGTAGAGGAGGTCTTTGGGGATCCGTCCGTCGTCCATGCGCACGGCATGGCCAAGCCAGCGCATGCGTCTGTTTCAGCAGCGTGTACATGCTGGTGCATCCAGCTCTTTCCAGGACAGTGTTGTTCGGGACCTTGTCCTGCCAGGTGATGTTTAGAATGCGTCGGAGGCTACGCATGTGAAAAGCATTGAGCTTTTGCTCTTGTCGGGCACGCAAAGTCCAGGACTCGCTGCCATACAGGAGGGTGCTCACGACGCAGGCTCTGTAGATCTGGATTTTTGTGTGCTCAGTCAGCTTGCTGTTGTTCCATGCTTTCTTCGTCAGTCTGGTCATGGTGGTAGCTGCCTTGCCGATGCGCCTGTTGAGCTCTATGTCAAGTGAGAGGGTGTCTGAGATTGTTGAGCCCAGATAAACAGTCATGGACGACATCCAGTTCATGGTCATTGATGCTGATGGCTGGGGGAGAGTCAACATCCTGTCCCATGACCTGTGTTTTCTTCAAGCTTATGGTAAGCCCGAAGTTTTGGCAGGCATCGCTGAAGCGAGTCATGAGCTGCTGTAGGTCCTCAGCTGAGTGGGCGGTTACTGCCGCGTCGTCTGCAAAGATGAAGTCACGCAGGCACCTCAGCTGGACTTTGGTCTTGGCTCTTAGTCTGGAGAGGTTGAAGAGCTTACCGTCTGTCCTGGTTCGGAGGTATATGCCTTCAGCTGCAGGACCGAATGCGTGTTTCAGCATCACAGCAAAAAAGATTCCAAACAGGGTGGGAGCCAGGACGCAACCCTGTTTCACTCCGCTCCGTATGTTGAAGGCAGCTGATGTTGAACCGTCAAAGACGACGGTGCCTTTCATGTCTTCGTGGAAGGATCTGATGATGCTGAGAAGTTTGGGTGGACATCCAATTTGGGGAAGGATTTTGAAGAGGCCATCCCTACTGACCAGATCGAAGGCCTTTGTGAGGTCTATGAAGGCAACGAAGAGTGGCTGCCTTTGCTCCCTGCATTTCTCCTGAAGTTGTTTGAGGGAGAAGATCATGTCTATAGTGGATCTGTTGGCACGGAACCCGCACTGCGATTCAGGGTAGACTTGCTCTGCGAGTACCTGGAGCCTCTTCAGTACTACTCGTGCGAAGACTTTCCCAACGATACTGAGGAGGGATATGCCGCGATAATTATTGCAATCGCTTCTGTCACCTTTGTTTTTGTACAGTGTGACGACGTTAGCATCCCTCATGTCTTGTGGTACTTCGCCTTCACTCCAACAGAGGCAGAGGATTTCATGCAACTCGGTGATGAGTGTCTCTTTGCAGCACTTCAGTACTTCGGCGGGAATACCGTCTTTCCCTGGTGCCTTGCCAGAGGCAAGAGTCCAGGGCTTCGCTGAGCTCATCTATGGTTGGTTCTCTGTCAAGCTCTTCCAGCTCTGGTAGGCACTCTATGGCATTCATGGCGTCTTCTGAGACTACAGTTTCCCTTGCATATAGCTCAGTGTAGTGTTCTACCCAGCGCTCCATCTGTTCTCTGTCTTGAATCACCTCCCCTGTAGCTGATTTCAAAGGGGCAGTTTTCTTTTGCGTTGGGCCCAATGCCTGCTTGATGCCTTCATACATCGCCTTGATGTTGCATGTGTCAGCCGCAATCTGAATCTGGGAGCAAAGCTGAAGCCAATAGCCATTGGCGCATTGTCTGGCACACTGCTGGACTTTGCTGCGAGCAGCGCGGAGAACCTGGAGGTTCTGCTCACTGGGATTGCTTTTGTATGCTGTCAAGGCGTTTCTCTTGGCCTCGATGACTGGTGTCATTTCTTCTGAGTGGGCTTCGAACCAATCAGCTGACTTGCTGGTCTTTTTGCCAAATGTAGACATGGCGGCATTGTAGACAGCATCTCTGAAGTGTTCCCATCGGTCTTGGGCGTTTGCAGTGGGTGGGCCAGGGAGAGAATCCTCCAACACACGCGCAAACTCCACTTTTCTTTGATCGCGTGTTTTGCTGGTGTCAATGCGAGGTCGGCCCTCCTTTCTCGTACGGTGCAGTCTCTTCGCGCGGAGCTTCACATTGCTGCACACCAAAGAGTGGTCAGTGTCACAATCGGCGCTCTGGTAGCTGCGAGTGATCTTGATGCTAGAAAGGTTGACACGTCTGGTGAGGATCAGGTCGAGCTGGTGCCAGTGTTTGGATCGCGGGTGTCTCCAGGAGACTCGATGCTGAGGCTTCGTGTTGAAGGTGTTACTGACGCACAACCCATAATGACAACAGAGCTCTAGCAGGCGCTGGCCATTCTCGTTCATTTTCCCAGTGCCGAACTGACCCAAGCAGGTGGGCCAGGAATTGTAATCGACACCCACTCTGGCGTTGAAATCGCCGGCGATGAACAGTAGTTCTCTGTCAGGAATTCTCCTTATAGCAGCACTGAGGTCGTCATAAAACTTGTCTTTTGCTTCTGCTGTGGATGCCAAAGTTGGTGCGTAGGCACTGATTAGACTGACTGGTCCTGAGGTAGTTTGGAGTCGGAGAGACAGGATTCGCTCTGTTCCTTCTGCTGGTGGGGTTATGGATCCCACGGTTACACGAATATAAGAAATGCTTAAAATAGGTCACTTTTGGGTATGTGAACAACGCTTTATAAGGAATTTCTAAGAAAACTGATTTTGATTTTCATTGTCACTGTCCGTGCTCCTAGTCATTTTGGGTTTAATCCAGATTCTTAAAGGACTCAGATCTTGAGATACAAAATTTGGTATTTCCTTGCAAAAAAAGATTAGAATGTCTTGTCCATTTATTTCAGAAAGTGAGAATATACTTTATACCAGTGAAGAGTGAGATGTGTGTTCAAACTGTATCTCCAATTTTTGTTGGCTGTATAAGGCTTTATTTTCATCACATGATTCCTATGTTATCATTTAATAAGTCATGGTGACTATGTACTGGTTGGTCCAAATACGAGTATACTTAAACCTTCATCAAACCTTTGACTCGTCCACCAAAATCCTGCATTGCTGACTATGCCTGCAAAGAAGAAAACGTAACCCTTTGATTACCCTCCCTAAGGAAACCAAAAGGTTTAAGTTCTTGCAGCCCCCCGTTGGGTTGCCGGGGGCTCTTTCAGTATAAATAGTATCCCCACCTGGAAATTCTGTGCTAGAAATTTCCTTTTTTCTGTCACTCTTTCTTTCTGCCTTGTTGCTTTGCTTTCTGTCATTTCCACTTTTCTGCCTTAATGGTCCATTCATCTGTATTTTTTTGATAGTCTTAGGTGCTTTTTCTTCGGATTGATAATTGGGTACATGTATTAAGTGCATTTTTGGCTTTAAGGAGGTGAGATATGCGGAAGCAATTTGAGGTATGTTATGTATGTTTTGGTGTCCTTATGTATGCTTATATTTGTATTCAGGTGTTTTTTAAATCTCCCCTGTGCGATTTCGGACGGAATGGTCCTACGCCGGGGGTATGTCCTTAGATTATGTGCGCGAATGCATTGATATGTGTGCTTAATTTTCTTTTCGTTTTTTTTTTTCATGTTGAAGTTTTGTGTTTTGAAGCGGTTATAACCCCGATATGGCTCTGTGCAGTCGGCTGGGCTTTAGACAACAATAAAAGAAAGAAAAAGAAAGTTCTTGCAGTTTGTAGATATGGTGCAGGAGTTAAAGGGTTAACTGTAGATGTTATGAGGACGTAAAATAGCTTAGATTTTGATTTTCACTTTTTGATCAAGTGTGGACCACAGTAATGTATGTCTGTTGTACACCCCCCCCCCTCCACACACAACCTTTATATATTTTCAGTTGCATGCAGACAACCAGGAGCCCTTTGATTTTTTTCGTTATTGAATTTTTTGCGGGGGGGGGGAGGGGGGTGTACTCGTGACTTTAATTGGTCCTGAAATATTTTGATCTTGGTTACTTACAATCCGGTTTTCAGTTTAAATCCAGTTTCATTCTAGTGGGAAAGGTAACAGAAACCTACATCAAAGCGACTGCCAGTGTTCAAGCAAAAAGAATATCACAAGGCGTTTTAGCAAATTAGACGATGCAAATTTTCGGCAAACTGGTCAAGCATATACACAAGACAACAAAAGAGTAAACGCACAACACTTAATAAAAAAAAAAAAAAAAAATTGCACGCACCTTCCCCAAAGTGGCATCGAGCAGAAGTCGTTTTACTGAATACGCGTTCTGAGAATATTTTTATTTCCGGTTCCTAATTGAAAAAAGCCCACTGCTCAGTTTAGTTAAAGGTAAGAATAGCATAAAACCTAAAGGAAGATTGATAACATGCGTGGACCAATTCTTTTTTTCCCCTCTGTTGTGGGGGTGCTGCGTATGAACGTTTGAGAGCTTTTCCGCCCAATGGAACTCGGATTTTTGTACCTATTTTTGTCCATCCCCCCACTTTACACGTGTATTTAAAGATTTTATTGCTTGGCGTGTGTCCCCCAAAACACATTTTCCTCAATTTTGAAAATGTATGTTCCCAGTCTAAGTGAGCGTGTTATTTTTACCCGGCCCCAGACAGAAAAAAAATGCGACAGAAAAGATTTTTTTGCTTTTGAGAATGATCTTTAAACCAGATGTCGATATTTAAGCTTGTGTTTAGACATTCGCTTCATGTTCATGGTTCCCCCCACCCCCACCCCCGTCTCTTTCCACGTAAAACTTTGCATGCTTTTACCAACAGGCAACACGTATTATTGTTGCTACTGTTTTACAGGGACAGAATAGGTGGTCAGAAAGCAAATCGGCTTTGTGTGTGTTGGGGCGGGGGGCGATATATCTGGTACATATCGAAGGGTCCTCCGCAGTCGAAGGCATTAGTATGTGTACTTTTATTTTTATTTTCCACTTTTTTTTCAGGATGAACGATGTATGTGTTACGATGGTTAAATCCCTCTTACGGCTTTGCCTAGTCGGCTGGGCTTTAACCAATACTAGTAATAGAAACGAAATTACGGGAAAGAACGGAAAATTACAAATAACAAATTTAAGTGTTGTATGACCTGTGTTCGATCGCTATGACTCGACACGTCTTTGAACATGAACTTCGTGGCCCTTTGTGTTTTTTATTTAAATGTTAGAACGTGTTGTGTTTGTTGTGTTGTGTTGTCGGTGCAGGCGAAGAAAGTCGAGTGTTCGTTGGTAGAATGTTGAATGCATGAAAACGTCCCGAGTAAAATGATGAATTGAGAAACACTGCGTAAAATTTCTAGACTGCAGTTAGCGTTTTCATGCTAATGATTGTGGTAATAATAGTAATGGTAATCATAAAAGTAATATTACCATTTGAGTTTATAGCGAGCTACACTTTTAGATAACGTCCCCCCGTATGGATGCCAAGGGCTCTTTCGGTATAAATAGTATCCCTACCTTTTCGAAATTCTGTTAGAAATTTTCTCTTCTGCCACTTTGTTCCTGACTAGCTCCTTTGTATTATTTCTTCCTATTGTCTGTCTTGCCGGTCTATTGGCCTGAATGTGTTATACAGTCTTACATACTTTATCCTAAGACTGACAACCGGGCACATATAGTACGGTTGCCTTTTGCTCTGGGAAATGCATATGTACGACTTTTTTGTGTAATCTGGCGTGTTTGTCGACCGAGCGATTAACATTTTCTCCCTGTGGGGATGCCAGGGGCTCTTTCAGTATAAAAAGTATCCCCACATTCTGGAAATTCTGTGCTAGAAATGTCCTTTTGTCTTTTTGTTTCTATCTTGTTCCTTTGCTTTCTGTCATTTCCATCATTTTCTGCCTAACTGGTCCGTTCACCTGTATGTGTTTGATAAAGTCTTACTGTATCTTTGGATTGATAATTGGGTACATGTATTAAGTGCATTTTAGGTTCTAGTGGTGAGATATGCGGAAGCAATTTTGGGTAATTGAAGGCCCGTTTTTATGTTTTGATGTCCTTGGGTATGCTTAAATTTGTATTCAGATGTTTTTTTTTAAATCCCCTGTGGGATAAATTGGACGCGGTGGTCAACGCCAGGGGCATGTCCTTAGATTATGTGCGGAAATGCATTGATATGTGTACTTAATTTTTTCATTTCCTGTTGAAGTTTTGTATGTTTTGAAGCAGTAAAACCCTGATATGGCTCTACAGTCGGCTGAGCTTTAAACAATAACGATAACATTGTTTAGTACAAATCTTGTTTTAGACGGACGTTAAGGTTATACAAACGTCGGATATTACGATTCTATTACATGTATATGCAAGCGCTAGGGTTTCACTAAAGTCAATTGTTGCGAACACTAGTGCTTAACATACAGTCGTCGGTTAGTACGAAAACGAACACTAATGCTACTCAAATGTCGGATAGTAAAAATCTACTTTAATACATGCGTTCGAACTAAAACGTTGGCTGTTACAAGTCTTTTTTGTTTTTATTTTACACTCTAAAGCTACACAGACGTCAATTACAAGTTAACGTGCTAAGGTTATATAGAATTTGGTTAGTACGAATACATGCGCTAAGGCTACACGAAGATTCATTATGTACACACACTTGCTAAGAATGCATGGAAGTTTGGCTGGCACGAATACATGTACTAAGGCCATTCTTCGGTCACTCTCCTTTGTGCTGACACTAAGTTTTACAAAAATGGCTTTGTTTGCCTCCTTTTATTCTTATTCATTTGTTCATTTATTTGGAGACTGTACTTGGTAGTTTGTACAAAGAGTAGAAGAGACGAAGTGAGTTTTATTGCCGATGTTAAGAGTACGAATGCATTTTTACAGCCAAATTCCACTGTAAAGAAGGGGAATAGAGTAAGGAAGAAAAATCAATTTATCTAAATCGGTAAAACACATGCACATCGCACAAGCACAGCTCAATATTATGATCTGGAAGCAAGTTTTTCGCAAGACTGTAACGAGTGGGACATTCTGATATGTTCTACGTGTGCAGTTCTGTTCCGATTGACCCCAGACATTGGCGTCTCTGATTCCGACAATTGTGCACGAACGAATGTCGCGCAACATGCCCAAATGTTGAACCTAACCAAAGAACCTGAAAATAACTTAAGGCAGTAACCATAACCATTACTAACCATAACCCCAGTTCTAACCTTAACCCATTGTTGAGTTTAGTTAAGTGGCGGACGTTTGGTCGCGACACAGTTGTCGGAATGGTCCAAAAGATAATTTCATGCCTACTAAAATGAGCTGACAAAGATGCACTTATCTTGAAAATCGCATATTTTGTTGTGCGCAAAAATTACTTTAACACGTTTCAAATGGATTTCATGTAAGGTTTTCTCTATGAAAGCAAAAGCAAGACAGGACGTTTGAAACATTAAGCTGACAATCGTCAGAAAGACGGGATCATTACAATGGGCGGCGAGCAGGCCTGTTGATTTTGCGGATTGGGATTGAACACAAAATATCACAAGTCCACAGCTTTACAATGAGAGCAAACCAGACCACTGTAACCGCATCGTAAGTATAAGGCTTAAGTTTTGTTGTCATCTCGTGATTACTGTGTGGTATTGTGTAGTTTTTATTACCCAGTGGGCTCACAATTGCTGTCGGGTACAGTTAGGTTTTTTTGATCGACTCGTAATTACTCCATGGTACAATTTGGGTTTTCTAGTTGGGTCATGATTACGGTATAGTATGAGTTTTGAAGTTGGTTAAGGAGTAGGGTATAGTGAAGGTTTTGTTGTCTCATGATTTATTTGAACCTAACGTAAATTTGTTCACAATTATAAAAATAACGATGTTGCAACAGATGACACCAATTTAAACCCATCTTCTGGAGACGTTTTTAGACATTCCCTCTTTTGTGCCTCTCTCCTTTGCCTTCTGTTTATAATTTTTTTGCCGCACCAGCCCATTCACGTGCATTAAGTTTTGTAATTGATAATTTGGTACATGTATGAAATGTATTTTAAATTTTTGGCTCTGAGGAAAAATCTGCATCCCCCCGTGGGGATGCCATGGGATCTTTCAGTGTAAATAGTATCCAAAATCTGTGCTAGAAATTTCTTCTGTCACTTTGTTTCTGCCTTGTTCAGGTGCTTTCTATCATTTTTTCCTATCATTTTTTGCCTTGCTAGTCCATTCATCTGTATGTGTTCGACAAAGTCTTGCGTACTTTTTCTTCGGATTGATGATTAGATACATGTATTAAGTGCATTTTTACTTCAGGGAAGTGATATGCGGAAACAATTTAAGGTAATACACGTTTTTAAACGTTTTGGTGTCCTTGGGTATGCTTTAATTTGTATTCGTCTTTTTTAAATCCCTTGTGTGATAAATTGGACGGAGTGGTCAACGTCAGGGGCATGTCCTTTGATTATGTTCACGAATGCATTGATACGTGTACTTTATTTTGTTTTTTTCCTGTTGAGGTTTTGCATATTCAAGCGGTTAAAGCCCAGATGTGGCTGTACAAAGTTGTATGGGCTTTAAACAAAAATAACATAAGTAATCGGCAGAAGTAATTTTTGGTAATTTAGGCCCTCTTTCATATGAAACTGATTGTTTAAGAGTTGTATGTATTGAGGTTTAATGATCAAACACCCTGGTAATAAATTAGGTAGAAAGGTAAACGCCATGGGCATGCCCTTGGATTATCTGCGCGAATGCATTGATAAATGTACTTTTCGTTTACAGAATTTTTTGTTTTTATAAAGATGGTAGCTTTAATGTGGCTCTTTGCAGTCGTAAGCTTTATACAAGAACATTAATTTGTGTGTTCGTGAGAGAGGGGGGAGGGGAGGCAGACAGTGTGTTTAAAATGACTTTTTGTAAAAGTTTTATTTCACCGTAGGGGATGCTGGGAGCTCTGTGTTTATTATCCCCGCCTTCTGGAAATTCGGTGCTACAAATTTCTTTCCTGTCGATCTGTTTCTGATTCGCTTCTTTTGATTTGTGATCTTGTCTAACACTTTCTGCATTTTTTTGTTACATATGTCCTTACATATTCCTTACATACTTTCTCTTAGGACTGACGATCTGGCATATGCTAACTGCATTTTTGGCTCCTGAGGAAATACGATATGCAGAAGCATTTTGGGTAGTGTAAGCAGATTTTTGTATATAAGTTTTAATGTCCTTATGTCTCATTTGAATTAAGGTTTTTTAATCCCTGGTAATAAATTTGACGGAGTAGTTAACGCCAGGTTATGTGCTCAAATGCACTGATGTGTACTTATTCCCTTTTCCAGTTTTAGATTATCGCCCCGATATCGCTGTGAAGTCGGCTGCGCTTTAAATAACGATGAAAATGGCACTGTAAATGAAATGTGCAATGATTATAAGAAAATTCAACCTGAGACATTGCATTGTCCTTACATTGTTGTGGGGTGGCGTGTGGAACATGTGTGGTATGATATATATTTTGGTGTCTGAAGAAAAGCTCTTAGATTGTCAAAAGGCGCTTTTCAATATAACGAGACGATAAGAATTTTCGGCAAGTTCACCTTTGTCGGTCGCACACAAAAAACAAAGAACAGATAACAAAAATTAAAGGGGTTACAAAAACCTTGCGTTTCGTCGAGCGTAACAAGTCTGCTGATCTGAAATATTTTGAGCCCAATTTGTTCCGACAAAGTTCAGTTAGCTGAAAATTTGTACCTGTCCTGTTAAGTATTCTTGAATACGTTTTTTTTTTCATTCATATTTGCTTTAACATTGGCGGTCAACTTTCTTTGGAATTTCATACTATATCTGAAAAAAAATGTACATGTAATACTGATTTTTCTTTTGGTTATCTTTTTTTTTTTTTCATATAAATTGTATTCCCGAATCCTTTTTATACACAATTTCCAACAAACATTTTTTTGCGTGTATTAACCACGGGGATGCCGGGGCTCTTTCAGTATGAATAGTATCCCACCTTCTGGAAATAATGTGCTAGAAATTTACTTTTTTGTCAGTTTCTGCCTCGTTTGCTTTGTCATTTTCTGGCTTGCTGGTCCATTCACCTGTATGTGTTCAGTAAAGTCTAAGTACTTTCTCTAGGAGCGATAATTGGGTACGTGTATCAAGTGCATTTTGGCTCTAGATTTGAGATATGTGGAAGCAATTTTATGTAATTCAGGCCTATTTTAATGTTTTAGTGCTATGTAAAAATGTCTAAAGGTATTTGCTTTTTTTCTCTCCGAGATCCACCGTGATATATCGGACGGGAGTGGTCAACGCCTGAGGGCATTCCCTTAGATTTTGTGGGCGAATGCAATAAGTAATCGTTCTTTTTTTTCTTGTTGAAGTTTTGTGTATTTTTTAAACGGGTTATTGCCCTGATATGGATCTATGCAGTCCGCTTGAATTTAAACAAAAGTAACGTTAAATAAGTTGTTTTACATATGCCTTAAACAAAAGTAACGTTAAATAACAGTTGTTTTACATATGCCTTAAACAAAAGTAACGTTAAATAACAGTTGTTTTACATATGCCTTAAACAAAAGTAACGTTAAATAAGTTGTTTTACATATGCCTTAAACAAAAGTAACGTTAAATAACAGTTGTTTTACATATGCCTTAAACAAAAGTAACGTTAATTTACATTGTTTTGTACAATATGCCTTTAACAAAAGTAACGTTTAAATAACAGTTGTTTTACATAGCCTTAAACAAAAGTAACGTTAAATAACAGTTGTTTTACATATGCCTTAAACAAAAGTAACGTTAAATAACAGTTGTTTTACATATGCCTTAAACAAAAGTAACGTTAAATAAGTTGTTTTACATATGCCTTAAACAAAAGTAACGTTAAATAACAGTTGTTTTACATATGCTTAAACTTTTGATACTTTTCATATTGCTGTATTCTTGAAACTTATATGTACATGTATGTGCATTTGTTGTTTTTTTTATTTTAACTTCTGCAGTTTTTAAATTTACCCCTCTGGAAAAGCCGGGTGTGGGGGGGGGGGGCTGTTTCAGTATGTCTTCACCTTTTGGAAATAACCGTTTTGGAAATGTCCTGTTTTCTGCTTTGCTACTTTACTTCCTGTCAACTCTTATCATTTTTCAGCCTTGCTAGTCCGTTTACTTGTGTGTTCTGTTTTACACACTAATTAGGACTGATAATTGGGTACATGAATCAAATGCATTCTTGCCTGCGAAGAAATGTGTTGAAGCGATTTTGTGTCAGTTCAGTATTTTTTTTCTATTTTTATGCGTTTATGCATTTGCTTAAGTGTTTGAGTTTTAAATACCCTGGTAATAAATTGGGCGGAATGGCCATCGCTATGGACATGTACGCAAACTATGTACGCGAGTGCACCGATATGCGAACATAATTACCATTTTTGTTTTTTGGGTCAGCGTTGTGAAGTGTTTTGACATGATTATGGCCCTGATAAATGGCTCTGTGCAGTCGGCTGGGCTTTTAAACAATAATAGTAATGACGATGAACATGATAACGTGGGTCATGCTTGTGTGATGATCGTGGTTTGTGTGTGTGTCGCTCAGTTTGTGATGTTTTCCTGAGTTTTTTATTTTTTAGCTTTTAAGGCACATCGTGTGTTGCCGGGGGCTCTTTCAGTATAAATAGTATCCCCGCCTTCTGGAAATTCTGTGCTAGAAATTTCATCTTGTCACTTTGTTTCTGCCTTGTTGCCTTGCTTTCTGTCATTTCTACTTATTTTCTGCCTTAATGGTCCATTCAACTGTATTTTTTCGATAAAGTCTTACGTACTTTTTCTTCGGATTGATAAATGGGTACATGTATTAAGTGCATTTCTGGCTCTAAGGAGGTGAGATGTGCGGAAGCAATTTTTGGTAATTTTTGCCCGTTTTTATATACGTTTTGGTGTCCTTATGTATGCTTATATTTGTATTCAGGTGTTTTTTTAAATCTCTCCTGTGCGATAAATCGGACGGAATGGTCCTATGCCGGGGGCATGTCCTTAGATATGTGCGCGAATGCATTGATATGTGTACTTAATTTTCTTTTTCTTTTTTTCTGTTGAAGTTTTGTTTTGAAGCGGTTATAGCCCGGATAGGCTCTGCGCAGTCGGCTGGGCTTTAAACAATAAAAGTAAAAATGTATATATATATATATAATCATGTATATATTGTGTATACGTGTATGTGTATATATGTGTGTATCTATAATATGTATATATATATGTGTGTTGTGTATATATATATGTACATATAATATATACGTATGTGGTGTTTTTTTAATTCCTCAAAATGTATTTTAATCCTCAAACTGAACAGGAAAATTGGAAAGGTTTTTATATGTTATTACTGAAAGGTTTTGTCTTTTTTCCGGAACGTTTGTCTTTATTCCTGAGAGATTTTGTTCACATTTATTCCTCAAACTTATATATGTATGTGTGTATATATATATATATATTATATATATTATAATATATAATATATATATATTATACATATATAGTCTGTGTGTGTGTTCCTGTAAGATGTAATGAGCCCTTTTGTCGTGTGTGGAATTCATTCTGCATTTTCCCTACCCCTGTAGGGATGCCGGGGTTCTCTTGGTATAAATCGTATCCCCCACCTTCTGGAAATTCTGTGTTAATAATTTCATCTCTTCTGTCACTGTTTTGTTTCTTTGCTTTATTGCTTGTCAACCTGTTTGTCAATTCTGACGTGGTGTTAGCCCTGATATGGGTCTGGTAGTCGGTTGGGCTATAAGCAATATGAACTTTCCCATTTTCTGCCTTGCTGATCATTTCATCTGTTTATTAAGTCTTACGTACATATCCTTGGGATTGATAATTGGATATGTATTTAGTGCATTTTCTGCTGTGGGGGAAATGAGATGCTGAAGCAATTGTTAGGTAGTTAGGCCCGTTTTAATGTTTAGTGTCCCTAGTTACGTTTAAATGTTGTTTTTTTTAATTTGCTGTGCGATAAATTGGCCGGAGTGGTCATCGCCAGGGGCATCTCCTTAGAGTATGTGCTCGAATGCATTGATACGTGTACTTTTCTTATACTCCTTTGCTGTGTTTATTTTAAAGTGGTTATATAGCCATGACATGGCTCTAGGCAGTCAGCTGGGCTTTAAACGAAGACAAATTCTCTATTGCGCACTGTTGGGGGGGGGGGGGGGGGGGAGGTTGTGCCTGATTGAGGAGAAATCTGTTGGGTGTGCGTGTTTTTGTGTAGAAATGGGAGGTAATAAAGTGTTTGTGGGGCATGGGTTGTGTGTGCGCATGTGTATAGGCATGTCGTGGTTGTGTGCATGCTTTTTAGTGTGTATGTGTGCATGGCTAGTGGGGAGGGAGGAGGAATGATGTGGATGTTGGATAAGTTTATTGGTGTATGAATGGGTATAAATGAGGAGCGCGTGGCCGTTGGTTTTGTGTGTGTGTGTGTCCGTTTCATTCCTGAAAATATTTCGTCCTGATCGTCAAACAAACTGATACAGGAAAGATTGAGAGTGAGAGATTGTTTCATACTAATTTCCAGCCATTATGGGGAAAAGTAACTAAGAGAGCCTTTGCATTTTTCTTACTGTGGTCAGTTTTTTATCGTTTATATACGAGTATTTATGCAAAATTTTAGTCAGACCTGAAAATCTTGCTTGTGTTTTACGGAAGTTACATGTATATATATATATCTATGTGTGTACATATAGATAGATATATATACATATATATACGTATAGATATATAAAGTGTATGTGTGTTGTGTATATGTATGCATGTGTATGTACATAGAATATACATATACAGATTAGTGGTGTTTTTTCATTCCTCAAAATGCCTCTTGATCCTAAACTGAACAGGGAAATTGAAAAGTTTGTCTGTTATTACTGAAAGGTTTGTCTTTGTTTGGGAACGTCTGTCTTTATTCCTGAGCGGTGAGGTTTTCACATTTATTCCTCAAACTTAATTGTATCTATTTCTGATATGTCTCTCTCTCTCTGTATTATATACATACATATATATATGTATGTATATAATAGACATATCAGAAATAGATACAATGTGTGTGCGTGTGTGTGTGTTCCTGTAAGATGTAATGAACTCGTTTGTCATGTGTGGAATTCAATCTGCATTTATCTGTGTAAGCGATTTTACCTTTTCCCTACCCCTGTAGGGATGCCGGGGACTCTTTTCAGTATAAATCGTATCCCCACCTTCTGGAAATTCTGTGCTAGTAATTTCCTCTATTGTCACTTTTTTTCCTGTTCCTTTTTATTGTCAACCTGGTTGTCGATTCTGACGTGGTGTCAGCCCTGTAATGGGTCTGGTAGTCGGTTGGGCTATAAGCAGTATGGACGTAACTTAACATTTTCTGCTTTGCTGATCAATTCATCTGTGCTAGATTAAGTCTGATGTACATGTACTTATCCTTGGGATTGATAACTGGATATGTATTGAGTGCATTTTCTGCTGTGGGGAAATATGCTGAAGCAACGTTAGGTAGTTAGGCCCGTTATGTTTTAGTGTCCCTAGTTATGTTTTAAAAAAAAAAAAATTTCCGATCCGCTGTGCGATAAATTGGCCGGAGTGGTCAACGCCATGGACATCTTAGATTACGTGCACAAATGCATCGATATATGTACTTTTTTTAAATCTTTTTTCCTGTATTTTTTAAAAAAAGGTTATATAGCCCTGATATGGCTCTAGGCAGTCGGCTGGGCTTTAAACGAAAAAAAATCCCTGTTGCGGGATGTGCGTTTGTGTGTGTGTTAGAGGAGAAATACGTTGGGTGTGCGTGATTTTTTTTTTGGGGGGGGGGAGTATTGTGTGTTGGAGAAATCTGTTGGGTGTGCGTGTTATTGTGGAGAAATGGGAGGCAATATTAAAGTGTTTATGGGGTGTGTATGTGTACATGCAAGTCGGGGTTGTGTGCATGCTTTTTAGTGTTTGTGGGGCATGGGTTGTGTGTGTGTGTGCAAGTCGGGGTTGTGTGCATGCTTTTTAGTGTGTGTGTGTGCATGGTTAGTGGTGGAGGAGGGAGGAATGTTGGATAAGTTTAATGGTGATGGTGTGGTGAATTGGTATAAATGGGGAGTGTGTGGCCGTTGGTTGTGTGTGTGAGTCTTGAAAATGTTGTCTTGATCGTCAAACTGAAACTGATACAGGAAAAATAGGTTTTTTTATCTGTATTGCTGAAAAGTTTTACCTTTATTTCAGAAGTGTCTATATTCCTGAGATTTTTTTTCTCGTTTGTTCCTCAAAGCTAATTGCATGTTTCTATTCTTTATACATACATACATACATGTGTATATATATTCTATATATATATATATATATATATATATATATATATATACACACATATATATATATACATATATATATATATATACATATATATATATACATACATATATATATATATATATATATATATATATACACATATATATATACATATATATATATACATACATTATATATATATATATACACATATATATACATATATACACATATATACACATATATACACACACATATATATATATATATATATAATATACGTAATATGTGTTCCTGGCAGTTGTAATGAACTCGTTTGTCATGTGTGGAATTCATTGTGCATTTTAATGTTTCTGATGCAAGCGAACTGGCACCTTTATCTGTTGCGCACACGCACACGCACCAACTCACCATGTACATACATTATATATATGTGTGTGTGTATATATATATGTGTGTGTATATATATGTATACATGTACATACGTGTGTGTGTGTGCATGTTGAGAAATCTGTTGGGTATGCGAGTTTTGTGTGTAGGAATGGAAGGTAGTATTCAAATACAGTGTTTGCGGGACGTGGGCTCTGTGCGAGCGTGTTTATAGAGTCGAGGTTGTGTGCATGCTTTTTAGTGTGTGTACAATTCATGTCGGCGTTCGGCCACTATGGGGAAAAGTAACTGAGGGAGACTTTGTGGGGGTTTTTTTTCATTACAACGGGCAAAAATTTTTTTGTCTATATACGTGTATTTCTGCAAAATTTCAGTCTGTTCCTGAAAGTGTGTGTGTTTGAAGCTTTTTTCCATATGTTCGTATTCATGCATGTCCACCCCCACCCCACATATACATAGTTTCCCTTCAGTTTCAGGAGTAAGACGAAACATTTTAAAGAATGCACACACACAAACGCACCCACTCATCATATATATGTATGTATATGTATACATATATTGTTGTTCGTCCGTCGTGATCGACGATGACCAAGGAGCATCACGATTCATGTGTCCGGCTGTGACTGATGAGGCCGATTCGTGCGCGGAAGGCTCGGCCGCAGATGAGACATGTGTTCTGCTGGATTGTGGACTTCGGAGTTGGCTCGGGATTTACGCAGCTCGTTTCTTTTGTGCTCCAATGATCCTGCTTTTTCGTAAGAGGCGGCACCTTCGCCAACGCAGCTTCTCCATGATGAGCGGTCTTGTGTAAGGGCCTCCCATGTCTTGGTGTCGATACCGAAGTTTTTCAGGGACGCTTTAAGTGTCCTTGAAGCGCAGCTTTGGCCTTCCTCGCGAGCGTATGCCGTGTGCTAGCTCACCATAGAGCACTCTTCGGGAGACGCGTCTTGCATACGCACGATGTGTCCGGCCCATCTGAGCTGGGCTCTTCTGAGCAGGGTGTGAATGCTAGTCATTCCGGCCTGATCGAGGACATCTGTCAGGTATTCTATCCTTCCAGGTGATCTTCAGGAGCTGTCTGAGGCAGTTGATGTGGAATCGGTTGAGTTTCTTGGCATGGCGCTCGTATACGGTCCATGTCTCACAGGCATACAGAAGGGTTGGCAGAACGGCTGCCTTGTATACCTTCAGCTTGGTGGACAGTTTGATACCTCTCCTGTCCCATACTGATACCCTGAGGCGTCCGAAAGCTGAACTTGCTTTGGCAATGCGTGTGTCTACCTCAGTGTCTATGTTCACTGATCTTGAGATCGTGCTTCCGAGGTACGTAAAATTGTCCACAGCTTTCGGGGTTTCTCCCTTGACAGTGATGCTTGGTTCTGAGTACCGATGTTGTGGTGCAGGCTGAAACATGACTTCGGTCTTCTTTGTACTGATGGTGAGTCCGAAGTTTGTGCAGGATGATGCGAATTGATCCATGCTTTGCTGCATTTTTGCTTCAGTGGTGGCGTTCAGAGCGCAGTCATCGGCGAACAGGAGGCCGCGGACCCAGTCTTTTTCAACCTTGGTCTTCGCCTGAATCCTGAGGGCATTTAGGAGCCTTCCGTCTGTCCTGTATCTGAAGCCAATGCATGTGTCATGGTCGTCATAGAATGCGTCTGAGAGCATGGCCGTAAACATCATACTGAACAGTGTTGGCGCCAGTACACAACCCTGCTTGACACCGTGACTGAGAAAATCTCGGAGCAATCTCCGTTGTCCAACACACGTGCCTGCATGCCGTCATGAAATTGCGGTTTTCCATTTGTTATGCACAGGGCTCCCACTTGTTGATGAACTTCGATGGGCATCCGAACTTCTCCATAGTCCTTCACGGCTGACCGTGCTTTGTCAGATCAACGAATGTCGTGTACAGGTCTTGGTGTTGTTCCTGACACTTTTCTTGCAGTTGTCGTGCTGCGAATATCATGTCGATTGTCCCGCGTGATTTTCTGAAGACGCACTGTTTCTGGTAGGTGGCCATTTTCCAGGTGAACGATAAGGCGGTTGAGGAGGACTCTTGCAAGGATCTTACGGCAATGGCGAGCAGAGATTCCCCTGTGGTTGTCACAGGACTACCTGTTGCCCTTCTTGTAGAGATGGACAATGGTCGCGTCCTTCAGTTCCTGGGGGATGGATTCTTGTTCCCACATGCTCTTGAACAACTGTTAGCTTTTGGGTCATGACTGGTCCACCTGCTTTGTATATTTCTGCTGGAATGGAGTCGGAGCCTGGAGCTTTGACGTTTGAAAGGTGCTTGATTGCTGCCGTGATCTCTGATTCCGTTGGAGGCGCTGCCAGTTCGGTGTTTATTGGCACTTGCGGCATACGGTCAATGGCTTCGCTGTTGCTAGTAGATGCACGATTGAGGACTGTCGAAGTGCTCGGCCCAACGTTGTAGGATGGCACTTTTGTCAGTGAGAAGTGTTGATCCGTCGGCGTTGAGCAGCGGCGATGTTCCTTGGGGCTGTGGCCCATATAAGTTTTTTAGGGCGTCATACAAGCACTTGTAGTTGTTGGTATCAGCGTGCTTCTGTATTTCGTCCGCTTTTCTGCTAAGCCTGGAGTCTTGCATTTCTCTGAGCTTTGTCTGCACTTTGTTTTTGATTTATAGGCAGCTTCCTTGGAGGTAGACTTTGGGTCTTGCTGGTGTGCTCTGAAGACTTTTTCGCTTTTCTTCCAACAATATCTGAATGTCGGCGTCGTTTTCATCAAACCAGTCCTGGTGTTTACGCTGGTTGATATCGAGTTACTCCCTCGCTGAGTTGTAGACGACGTCTCGGAAGGCTGTCCAGTCCTCATCCACACTTTTGGAGCCCAGATTTAGGCCTTCGAGCTGTGCATCAAGGTCAATTCTGAAGTTTGATACACAGAGGGTCGTTCCAGCTTTGTGACGTTCAGTCTTTTGTTGAACCTCTTTCCTTGTGGACGTCGTCTCGGCTGGATAGAGATGTTGAGTCTAGAGATGATGAGCCTATGGTCAGTCCAACATTCTGCGCCGCACATGGCTTTCGTTACTCTGACGTCCTGCCTGTCTTTGTTCCTAACGATGACGTAGTCGATGAGATGCCAGTGCTTTGAGCGAGGATGCATCCATGACGTCTTGTTGCGGTTTGGCAGGCGGAAGATTGTATTGGTGATGAGCAGGTCATGTGCCGCACAGGTTTTCAGGAGTAGGTGCCCATTGCTGTTGCTCTTTCCGACTCATTTCGTCCGATAATCCCTTCCCACGTTTTGTGATCTGTCCCAACTCTGGCATTGAAGTCGCCGAGAATCAACAACTTGTCTTCTTTGGGTACAGTCGTGAGTAGGGATTCCAGGTCTTCGTAGAACTTGGCCTTTGCTTCCTCTGTGTTGGTCATTGTAGGGGCATAGGCGCTGATGAGGGTGGCATGACGTTTTCCTTTTAGTGGAAGGCGCAACGACATGAATCGGTCGTTAGTTCCTTTCGGGAGGCTGGTTAGTTTACCGACCAGATTTGATTTGATGGCAAAGCCCACTCCCGCCTCACGACGTTCGTCGCTACCGCGACCACTCCAGAAGGTATAGCCAGCTTTCGTTTCTGATGATTGGCCTTCGTTTGCGAGCCTGGTCTCGCATAGAGCTGAGATGTGGATGGTGTACCTATCGAGTTCTCTTGCAATCGGTGCTGTACGTCGTTCAGGTCGGTTTGCACTTGGGTTGTCCAAGAGCGTGCGCACCTTCCATGTGCCGATAGTGAGCGGAGTCACCGAGTTTATTTTTGTTTTTCGATCGCATGAGTGGGATCCCCGTCTGCCGCGGTAAGCAAGCCAGGTTATCCAGATCTGCCCTTTCACGAACACTTGCAAATCGCCTTAGGACTCCAGTTTTACAGTAGTGATGCCTTGACTTGCGCGTGAATTGGATTATAGTGAGGGAGAGTTGCGCAGATCGTCAACCTCACTCTCTCGTCCCGAACGATCGTGATCCAGTGGCAAGACATGATCAAGACGACTGGTGATGGGTAGGGATGCAGTGGATGGCCAGTGTCCTATTGTGCCTCACAATGCCCTGTTGATGCTCCACAGCGCCGTTGCTACAACTGCCTTTCTGCCTGTTGAACCACAGGAGTAGTTTCTTCCGCGCAGTCCGCCAGATGTAGACTTTGAAGATACTAAGTAGGCAAGCCCCAACTTAGCGGCATGCATCAATGAAGCCAGTCCACCGTCACCCTTCTGTCGGGTCCTCTGCCCAAAAGTGAACACTTTGACCAGTCGCAAGCACTACAGTCACACTGCGCGTAAGACCTTTGTCCCTTATTGTGTGTATATATACTCCTAATCATAATTTAAGGGCCACTTCTTCCTTCCTCTCTAATTTTAAGTTGAAATAATTGACAATGTTTAGAATTGATTCTATGTTTTATTTCATCATTTCCACACCTGTTTTGGAAAAAGAAATTAGCACAATGACCCATTAGTGAACAGCACATGCATTTAAAGGAACATCCCCCCCTTTTCAAAAAACAGAAAGTGTCAGATTTAGCCAATCTGTTTTCAATATCGCGTGTGTCCGCCCCGAGCCTGGATGCATGCTTCACAGCGCCGATGCATCGACCCCACAAGGGTACGGAGTGTCCTGAGGGATGGCCGCCCACTCGATCTGCAGGATGTCGACCAGCCTGGCCAGGGTGCCCGGTGGGGGGTGGTTGTCCCTGATGCGCCTCCCGAGCACATCCCAGAGGTGTTCAATTGGGTTCAGGTCAGGTGAGCACGCTGGCCAGGCCATACGGACGACTTCATGCTGCTCCAGGAAGTCGGTCACAAGGCGTGCTCGATGCGCAGGTGCATTGTCGTCCTGGAAGATGGCGCCTTGACCAAGGTCCACAAGCGCAGGCAGTGCCACGGCCGCCAGAACCTCGTCCCGGTACCGGACCCCGTTCAGGATGCCGTCAATGGGGAGCAGGGGGGTCCGGGTACCACGGCTCATGCCACCCCACACCATCACCGACCCGCCGCCGTACCGGTTATGCTCTTGGACAGTGGCGTCAGCGAACCTCCCCCTTGACGTCGCCACACCCGAGCCCGGCCATCGTTAAAGGTCAGGGTGAACCTGGACTCATCCGAAAACAAGACCCGGGCCCACTGTTGCCTTGTCCAGGTCACGTGCTCCCTGGCCCAGGTCATGCGGCGCACTCTGTTGACCGGTGACAGCACGGGTCGGACGGCCGGTCTCCGTGACCTCAAGTTTGCCTCATGTAGCCGTCTTCTCACCGTGCTGCAGCTGATGTTAGCACCTGTTGCGTCCCTCAGCTGACCCCTCAAGGTCACCGCAGTGGATGCCCTTTCCCTCAGGACGGAGAGGGCAAGGTAGCGGTCTTGCTGTTACTCTGGGTCGACCCGTGTGACGCCTTTCCTGGACTGCTCCAGTCTCATTGAAGCGCTCCAGCAGTCTCTGGATTGTGGAATGCGACACTTCAAGTCGTCTAGCAACTTCCCGCTGCGCTAGGCCTTCATCAAGCAGAGCGAGGGCTCTCCCCCTCTGCTCATCCGTCATCCGTCGTCTTGCAAGCATGGTTAAAACGAACCAAGAACGGGTCCTTTTTATCCTCGTCTGCGGGCAACTTTGGCTGGAGTAGTGTTCAAAAAGGGCTTGCCTTGCACGTGCAAAGCGAATTTTGTCGCTACCTTGCCTGCGTCGTCAGAGAGACCCTGCTGAAGATTCGACAATTTCGTGTGGAAATTGTCTTCCTTGGGCCGCCCATTGCAAATCGGCAAATCCCCAAACACGTGCCAAAAGGAAACTGCAATGTTGTCTGAGCTCTTATCCATTCAGTTACGGCAACGAATTGGAGAAAAGAGTAAGAGAAAATAGGTTATTTCTCCTTTCAAAAATTGACTCAAAAACGTTCCTGGCCCTTCAATAATGACGTGTAGTATATATACATGTACATATATGTGTATGTATATGTGTGTATATTCCTCAAAGTTATTTGTGTATTTCTGAATTTTTTGTGTTGTGTGTTCCTGAAAGATGTCATGAACTTAGTCTTGTGTGGAATCCATCCTGCGGTTTTCCATTTGTTATGCACAGGGCTCCCACTTTTCCGCGGATTTCCGCTAAAACCGAGAGTGAGAATCCACGAAAAAATATTTTTCCACGGGAAAAAACTATAAAAAAAACAACTATAAGTTAAGCTCATATGTCAGATTGCGCCATTTTAAACAAATTTTCATAATTTTCCAGGTGGTCAAGTCCCCCCCCCCCCCCCCCCCCTGATTTTCAGGGATGTTTGCTTTTCCTCAGTGGGAGCCCTGTATGCAAGCGAATTTCAAGGTGTTCCTGTGTGTGTGTTGGTAGTGGTAGTGGCTGTAGTGTGTGCGAGCGATTGTGTGTGTGTGGGTTGTATGTGTGTGTGTGGGTTGTATGTGTTCGTGTTTGCGGGTGTGTGTGTCTGTACACGTTAGGGAAGAAAAATTCCCCCGTTGGGTTGCCGGGGGCTCTTTTTAGTATAAATAGTATCCCCACCTTCTGGAAATTCTGTGCTAGAAATTTACTCTTCTGTCACTTTGTTTCTGCCTTGTTGCCTTGCTTTGTCATTTCTACTTATTTTCTGCCTTAATGGTCCATTCACCTGTATTTTTTCGATAGTCTTACATACTTTTTCTTTGGATTGATATTTGGGTACATGTATTAAGTGCATTTTTGGCTCTAAGGAGGTGAGATATGCGGAAGCAATTTTAGGTAATTCATGCTTGTTTTTATGTTTTGGTGTCCTTACATATGCTTATATTTGTATTCAGGTGTTTTTTAAATCTCCCCTGTGCGATAAATCGGACAATGGTCCTACGCCGGGGGCTTGCCCTTAGATTATGTGCGCGAATGCATTGATACGTGTACTTAATTTTTTCTTTTTTTCCTGTTGAAGTTTTTTGTTTTGAAGCGGTTATAGCCCTGATATGGCTCTGCACAGTCGGCTGGGTTTTAAACAATAAAAGGGAAGAAAAAATCTGTTGGGACTAGTGTTTCGTGTTTTGTTGTATGTGTAAGAAGGGTATCCCGGTGGGGATGCCCAGGGGCTCTCAGTATAGATAGGGGATGTCTTTGAGCCCCCGTCTCATTGGGCCCCCGTCTCTTTGGGTCCCCGTGTGTTTGAGCCCCCGTTTCGTTGGGCCCCCATCTCTTTGGGCCCCCGTCTCTTTGGGCCCCTGTCTCTTTGGGTCCCCGTCTCATTGTGCCCCCAAGTCTATATATGACCTTTCAGGGTCAACGTAATTGTCACTGTTTGACAGCTAAATAGGCCAAAATGATCAATGCATACATACATACATACATACATACATATACACATACATACATGCACACATACATACATACATCTACATTCATACAGACTGACGGGCTCGTTTCAAGCTCACACGCAAAACGCACATTGTTTATGGAGTTTTACCTATACTCAAAACTTACTATATGGTAGGTGGAATGCATTTGTGTGGTCATTTTGAGTTGGTGCGACATTTTGGGCCTCTACTAAACATAATAAGTTTTAATAAAATTGCCTAGCAGTTTTCTCTGGGTGCTATTCCACACATTTTTAATCAAACGCACACACACACACACACACACACACACACACACACACACACACACACACATTTGCAGCAGCAGGGAACATAATTATCTTGTTTATTATGCTGGGGGCCCAAAGAGACGGGGGCCCAATGACACGTTTTCTTTATTACTACAGAAAAGTGTGGCGGCCCAATGAGACGGGGGCCCAAAGGGCAAACCCCATAGATAGTATCCCCACCTTCTGGAAATTCCGCACTGGAAATTACTCTTTTCTGTCACTGCTTATTTCTGCCTGGTTCATTTGCTTTCCATTTCTTCCTATATTCTGCCTTGTTGGTCCACTCACAGGTATGTGTTCGATACAGTCTTACGTAATTACTCTTGGTATCGTTAATTGGGTACATCAACTTGGAATCACACACACACGCACTCACTAAAGCATGTATGAAATATGAATTGCCTAAAATTGCTGCAGCCTATCATTTTCAAGGGCCAAAAATGCACTTTAAACATGCATTTTTGGGTCTAGGAAAATGATAGGCTGCAGCAAGGCTGCAGCAATTTTACGCAATTTATATTTCATGCATGCTTTAGTGTGTGATTCCAAGTTGATGTAGATGAGCAGTGATTTTAAGAAAACAACAAATATTTATCTTGTATAATGAGCATACACACACACGTACATACATACATACACACACACACACGTACATACATACATACACACACACACACGTACATACATACATACACACACACACACACACACACACACACACACACACACACACACACACACACACACACACACACACACACACACGTACATATATATGTACCTGATAAGTCTCGTTTTGTATGTCCATGAAAGAAAATTTTAAGATTGTGCTTCTGAACAAAGGATCGTGCATATAAAGATTTTTGATATGATCGTTTTCTGTATACCTGCGTTTCTGAAAGTTGTGTAATATATGCCCATATATTTTTTTTCCAATATCGTGTTCGTATTTCCAATATTTTCATTTCAGAAATTTGTTTTACTCCTGGACATAATTTTTCATAGGCCTATTTTTTCGGAAACTTTTTATTCCTAGAAATTTTCACACGTACATTCTCTGAAATTAATTTCATACACATGTGTTCTGAAATAACTGCCTGTATTTCTAATTTTCTTATATGCCTATATTAATGAAAGTTAAATTTTAACTTTTTGTTGTTGAAATATTGAAGGTTATTGGCTCGTGAAGAAATCGTACCTTGGTTTTTTGCCCCCTTGGAGATGCCCGGGGCTCTTTCAGTGTAAATAGTATCCCCACCTTCTGGAAATTAAGTGCTAGACATTTCCTCTTTTCTGTCACTCTTGTTTCTTTCTCTCTCCTATGCTATCATTTCTTCCTATCATTTTCTGCCTTGCTGGTCCATTCATCTGTTGTGTGTTCGATAAAGTCGTACGTACTTTTTTTTAGGATTGATAATTGGGTACTTGTATTAAGTGCATTTTTGGGTCTAGGGAGGTGAGATATGCGGAAGCAATTATAGATAATTTATGCCCGTTTTTATGTTTTGGTGCCCGTAGGTATGTTTAAATTTGTATTCGGCTTTTTTGTAAATCCCCAATGCGATAAATTGGACGAGATGGTCAACGCCAGGGGCATGTCCTAAGATTATGTGCTCGAATGCATTGGAATGTGTATTTTCTCATTTTTTCCTTGTTGAAGTTTTTTTTGTTTTGTTTTGAGACGATTATGGCCCTGATGTGGCTCTACGCAGTCGGCTGGGCTTTAAACAACTATATACTACACGTCATTATTGAAGGGCCAGGAACGTTTTTGAGTCAGGTTATTTCTCCTTTCAAAAATTATTTTCTCTTACTCTTTTCTCCAATTCGTTGCCGTAACTGAATGGATAAGAGCTCAGACAACATTGCAGTTTCCTTTTGGCACGTGTTTGGGGATTTGCCGATTTGCAATGGGCGGCCCAAGGAAGACAATTTCCACACGAAATTGTCGAATCTTCAGCAGGGTCTCTCTGACGACGCAGGCCAAGTAGCGACAAAATTCGCTTTGCACGTGCAAGGCAAGCCCTTTTTGAACACTACTCCAGCCAAAGTTGCCCGCAGACGAGGATAAAAAGGACCCGTTCTTGGTTGTTTTAACCATGCTTGCAAGACGACGGATGACGGATGAGCAGCGTGGGAGAGCCCTCGCTCTGCTTGATGAAGGCCTAGCGCAGCGGGAAGTTGCTAGACGACTTGAAGTGTCGCATTCCACAATCCAGAGACTGCTGGAGCGCTTCAATGAGACTGGAGCAGTCCAGGAAAGGCGTCACACGGGTTGACCCAGAGTAACGACAAGACAGCAAGACCGCTACCTTGCCCTCTCCGTCCTGAGGGAAAGGGCATCCACTGCGGTGACCTTGAGGGGTCAGCTGAGGGACGCAACAGGTGCTAACATCAGCTGCAGCACGGTGAGAAGACGGCTACATGAGGCAAACTTGAGGTCACGGAGACCGGCCGTCCGACCCGTGCTGTCACCAGTCAACAGAGTGCGCCGCATGACCTGGGCCAGGGAGCACGTGACCTGGACAAGGCAACAGTGGGCCCGGGTCTTGTTTTCGGATGAGTCCAGGTTCACCCTGACCTTTAACGATGGCCGGGCTCGGGTGTGGCGACGTCAAGGGAGAGGTTCGCTGACGCCACTGTCCAAGAGCATAACCGGTACGGCGGCGGGTCGGTGATGGTGTGGGGTGGCATGAGCTGTGGTACCCGGACCCCCCTGCTCCCCATTGACGGCATCCTGAACGGGGTCCGGTACCGGGACGAGGTTCTGGCGGCCGTGGCACTGCCTGCGCTTGTGGACCTTGGTCAAGGCGCCATCTTCCAGGACGACAATGCACCTGCGCATCGAGCACGCCTTGTGACCGACTTCCTGGAGCAGCATGAAGTCGTCCGTATGGCCTGGCCAGCGTGCTCACCTGACCTGAACCCAATTGAACACCTCTGGGATGTGCTCGGGAGGCGCATCAGGGACAACCACCCCCCACCGGGCACCCTGGCCAGGCTGGTCGACATCCTGCAGATCGAGTGGGCGGCCATCCCTCAGGACACACTCCGTACCCTTGTGAGGTCGATGCATCGGCGCTGTGAAGCATGCATCCAGGCTCGGGGCGGACACACGCGATATTGAAAACAGATTGGCTAAATCTGACACTTTCTGTTTTTTGAAAAGGGGGGGATGTTCCTTTAAATGCATGTGCTGTTCACTAATGGGTCATTGTGCTAATTTCTTTTTCCAAAACAGGTGTGGAAATGATGAAATAAAACATAGAATCAATTCTAAACATTGTCAATTATTTCAACTTAAAATTAGAGAGGAAGGAAGAAGTGGCCCTTAAATTATGATTAGGAGTATATAGCATTGTATTTTTGGCTCCAAAGAAATGATTTACAAAAGCAAGTTTGTCATCTGGACCAGCTATGTTTCAGTATGCCTAGTTATGTTTGTACAGTTGTATTCAGGTTTTTGTTTTAAGGCCCATGCTGTTAAATTCGTCAGAATGATCAACGCCAGGGACATGTACATACACAGCTTCGTGCGGTAATACAATGAGCTGTCACAATTGTTTAGGTGATTTTTTTTTTTCAGAGTCAGCACTATAATGTATGTGTAAACTGATTGTTGCCCTGATGTGGCTCTGAACAGTCTGTATTCAAAAGATAACGATAATAATAATGCTATAATAGTAATATTATTATCGTGCGGAGTGTGTGAGAGGGGAGGGAAAGAAGACAGTGACAGAAAGGGTGGGTGGGAAGGGAAGATAATGTGTGAGAATGTTTTCAGTTTGTGACGTCGATCTATGAGGATTTTTGTAGTTAAGGCAAGGGGTGTTTGTGTGTGACTTCAACCCATGTACAGTGAATAAAAGAAAAGTAAACAGAGGGAGACCTTGTATTGTCCTTACAGTGGGGAAAAATGTTCATTTCTCTGCATACATGCATAACCTGTGCATTCCTGGAAAGTTTGTCTGCTCCTGAAGATTGTTTCTAAATTTTCTATACCTCTCTCTCTACCTCCTCTCTTTCTTCTCTCTATCTCTGTCTCTCTGGTGATATGGCTGAAGTGACTAACCATCCCAGAAAATTGGGAGAAGAGGCTTACGAAAGAGACAATGAGAGCTAAAGGGATGTAAAACAAATATGGTGTGAGAGCGGAATGTACAGACTGCAAGGGAGGGAATACTTGGGAAGGATTGAGTACGAGAGAGAGAGGGGATGGAGCAAGAGAGAAAATGAGAAAAGAATTGGATCGAACAGTAGTAATGACGGGTAGAACTCTAAAAGAAAAACAGCAAAAGCAAGGTCTGACAGGCACACAGTACTATATTCACATATGCGTGCATTTATACGCGCGCGCGCGTGTACACACACACACTCTCGCTGGCTCGCTCATTCTGTCGGACACATGTACACCCCATCCATATTCTTACAAAACTTCTGATATCCTTCCACGCATACATATACACAAACGCGCACACACATGCGTAAAAACACGCATACATACCACGCACACAATCGCGCGCGTGTGTGCTGTGAAGATTTCTTAGATTTTGCTGTAAAACGCAGAACCCAAATACATGCAAGGAAATAGAAAAACGCACAATCCAAATATGAGCAAACAAAAA
>CM060311.1:33197692-33209491 GCA_030674185.1 Monoplex corrugatus | reverse complement strand
CATTGAACAACATCATCTCTTTCAACTGTACTAAGCTGTAATACTGAGTGTCATCGATTATGGACTGGACCTCACTACGTTGTCACAGACAAACTTGCTAAAATTAGACAGAATACAAAACGAAGAAATGAGAGTGATCCTCGGAACCACACAAGACAAACCCATAGAGAATATGCGATATCTGCTTGACCTTCCTTCAATTCAGTCGAGACACAAACCAGAACAAGTAAAGGCATATTTCAGGGCATTGGAGAACCAAGAAAACCCACTCCACCAGATGGTTGGAACAGTAAAAGGCAACAGACTCCAACGTGGAAAATCATGGATGGGACAGGCAGAAGACTCCATTCAGCATGTGTGTCAATTGACAGAACTCAAAGGGACAAGGAATGGGAAAAAGATCTAAACCATTAAAAAAAATCTGTACAAAACTATCATACCCAAAAGTCTAGGGAGACACTGTTGCGAATGGCCAGAAGGGAAAACAGATGCAGAAATTCGGCTTCTCATGGAACAACTAAATTGCAACCCCAAAGATGAAATCATATACACAGATAGTTCAGTCACCAATAACAGATATGGATGAGGCTTCACTGTCAAACAGAAAGGAAACACCATTCATGAAGAAAACGCTACATATGATATCACAGCCTCCATTATAACAATGGAAATTGAGATAGTCACACATGCACTCAATGGTTAACCTCACTGGACGATGAAATGAAAGAAAGCCAAGCCTTCATCGTGACTGACTCGATGAATCCACTTCAAAAAGTGCAAAATGGAGTAGGGACCCCAGAATGGCACAAAGCAATGAACGACCTACAAAATCTCAGGTGGATCCAATGGCCTGGACACGCTGGTGTTAAGTGAAATGAACGGGCCAATAAACTTGCGGGCACTGCCACTACATCAAACATTCTCTGTCTGGTTAATCTGAGGTCCTATGACGCTTTGAATCGTACCTTCGCGAACAAAATTTGAGTCATCATACCATCGAACGTCTTACCCAAAAATGAATAGATAGAAGAAATTGCCGAAAATGTACTATGAAAGGCAAAACAAGAGCTATCATTAATCAGACTAACATTTGTATCATCTCAAAAGTAACACTGCACAGACTCTTACAGAGTGGAATGGAAATGTTTGGGTTTTGCTGCAACAAAGATAATAAAAAGTGAAGAAAAGGAAAAGACAACCGGAGAATAAGCAAGTTTGCCAATCGTCTGTGTGTGTGTGTGTGTGTGTGTGTGTGTGTGTGTGTGTGTGTGTGTGTGTGTGTGTGTGTGTGTGTGTGTGTGTGTGTGTGTGTGTTGTTTGTTTGTTTGTGGGCTGTTTGTTGACTGTTGTCCAGATATGTCTGTCATGATATGTATATATATATATGTGTTTCCTCCTTGCCGTTGTTGTTTTTGTTGTCGTGTTGTTGTGGTTGTTGCTGCTGTTGTTGTCGGCCGTCATGCTGTGCCGATATGGGTGTGTATACATAAATCTACATACGTGTATATGTCTAGAAGACAATAAGGAGAAAGACTTATAAACTCACAGCTGAGAAAGCCCAGGAGGCGCCACATTTGCCCTGATCTTTAACAGGGGTGACGTAACCTTTTGTGCGCCAGTCCACACTGGCAGGCAAGTCCCCAGTTGTCGACGGTTGATAGGCATAGCAAGGGATCGGTGGAGCAGAGATGTCCTTCTTGACCTGAAGCTTGTTGTATCGCTTGTATTCCTCGTTGGTCTGTTACACACACATACACACATACACATACACATACACACACACGCATACAAACGCACAGGCGTACACACACGAACAAACCCATGCACACATGTGATCTCAAACACACACACATACACAGGCACATACGCACGCAGAGACACACACACAAACACGTGCGCGCACGCAAACAAGCACAGAAAGACGCACACACACATGATCTCAAACACATACAAACGAAAGCACAAACACACACACAACAACAGACAGACACAACCACACACACAAACACACACACACACACACACACACATGCAAATAGACACACGCACACAGCACACACAAACATCTATATAGGTTCCACCCCACCCACCCCAAACTGCCAAATCTATACATTCACACAAACACATAATCATTATAACTGTTGCATACCTTATTTCATTTGCCATGTTGACAACACATTGTACATGTACGAACACAAACACTACATACACACTCACACACACACACACACACACACACACACACACACACACACACACACACACACACACACACACACACACATACACGGGCACACACAGTACGCTATACAGTTGCAGACACACAGTACATTGTATGGCTTCTGCCAAATGTTTCACGTTCCATGGAAATTTAGTCTACCAACATCTTCCTTTGCTTCAAAACTTCTCTGGCTCAGAGCATAAAATCTTTCCTCTTTCCCTTTTCCTACCACCCCCCATCACCACCACCACAACCACATGTCCAGTGCACTGACCATGTCTGCAAACTGGTTAACCCCCAGGTAGAAGGAACTCTGCTTGTTGATGTACAGCCGGTTGTGTTCTTCGATGTATTGAATGTTGTCCATGAAGATGGCCTGACGTTCCTTCTCCTCTTCTCCGTTCTTATACACCTTGCCTGCAAGCGCACAACACACAATGGAGCTCAATCTAACCTCTCAAACTCCTTCAAAGTCTCACTAACATAATAATCATAGCAATGATGACAATAATAACTACTTGTACAGCACATCGTCTTGCAAGACCCCTAAGTGCTTAACGAAGGCATGAGAGACAAACAACAAATACGTGTAAGACAAACATAACGCCAACCCCCACCACTGTTATGAAAACAGACAAACTGCCGGTGTAAAAATACAACGTTAAAGAGGCAACAGAAAACAGTAACAATATAGTATCTCTTTCATATGTTGAGTGATCCAATAACAGACATACACTCCACCACAAAAAAACAAAAACAAATACAGTTGATTCATTTCTCTCTCTCTCCTCTCTCTCTCTCTCTCCTCTCTCTCTCTCTCTCTCTCTCCCTCTCTCTCTCTCTCCGTCTGTTTCTCTCGCTCTCCCCTCTCTCTCTATCCATCTATCTCTCTCTATCCATCTCTCTCTCTCTCTCTCTCTCGCTATCTATCTATCTATCTATCTATCTATCTATCTATTTATCTATCTATCAATCTATTTACCTATCTATATATTTATCTTTCTCTCTGTCACTCTGTTAGCTAACATACACACTCACCACAGCATACACACATACACACAAACACAAGAAATAGACATGAAAACATACACACACACACATTCATTTAGACACACACAAACGAATTTTACATGAGGCAAACCAAGGTAGGACCTGGTAAAAGTCCTATTTCATGATGTGGCAATAAGAATGAGTGATTTCATTAAATAACTGAATAGGCGGTTGAAAGGTCTGAGACTGCTGAATCACACAAAGATGTCATAACACACTGTATCCAATCATCATCGTACATGTCTCCTCTTTCAATTGGTTCATATGACGTCATAGGCATTGTGATACAACAATGACATCAAAACACAGCATTAAAAGAAATACCCAGAGGGGTGGCTGGGACCCAGAGCACCAATGCTTCGCCACTCTCCGGACAATCACCCCCCAAGCTCCCCACGCCGGTTGACAGTCATTTCATTATGCAAAGGGGGAGCTGTTAATTTAATGCATTTCATGACCCATTCAGACCCAGTCATAAGTTACCTTGTTTACGAAAACAATTACATCACAACATACTATATGTTATCAACCCGACAGTGCTCCTGTTTGAACTGGTTCCATGTGACCTCAGAAGGTTATCAAACAATGAGGTCAAGACACACTACATGACGTCATCCTCTTTCCGTGATCTTGTTTCATACGAAGTAAAAGTGCTGTGTAATTACAAGCAAATGGCACAACCTTGACACAGGTTGATAAATTCAAATACCTGGGAACGATCATTTCATTGGACGGCAGATGCACATCAGAAATAGCCAGCAGAATCGGCCAAGCCAAAACAGCATTCAAGAAGATGACAAGCATTCTTACCAACAAATGCCTATCAATTAACATCAGGAAGAGAGTTCTTAAATGTTATAAAGAACCATACTGTTGTACGGATGTGAGGCGTGGACAACAAGTAAAGCCAGAACAAGATTGAGGCAGCCGAGATGTAGTTTCTAAGAAGAATGTTGAGAGTTCCATGGACAACAAAGAAAACAAACGAGACAGTCTTGATGGAGGCAGACACAAGTAGATCACTCATAAGGAAGATTAGGAAAAGACAGGCAACATTTATAGGCCATTTTATGAGAAAAGGGATTGGAGCACCTGTCACAACGGGAATGCTGGAGGGAAAGAGAGCACCAGGTAGACACAGGGAGAAAATGCTGGACGGACTTGCAGAGTGGCTGGGGACGGGGAGGGTGGGGGAGATGCTAGGGGCAATGAGAGATAGAGACAGATGGAAGTCCATGATCGCCAACGGCATGCGGCAGGGCACCTGATGATGATGATGATGAATCACACAGTCACGTCACAACACACTATATGACGTTATCTTCTTACCGTGCTGCTGTTTGAACTGTTCCCATGTGATGTCATAGGGTTCGTGCTCAGCTTCACAGCATCAGTCCGGACATCATACCATTCCACAGTGCTGGGCTTGGTGTAGGCCACAGCCGCCACACACAGCAGTAAAAGTCCTGTGTACATCTTTATGCCAGCTGTTTTTTCCTGAAATTACATCAGTAAGCAATATGGATCTAGTTGTAACACAGCTTAAACAGTAAACAAACAAGTGCATCACGTTGCTATAAACATAAAACTGGTTGGATATCAAATTTCTGAAATATATAGCAAACATTAATTTTTGTGACACGTTTCAAAAACAACTCTAAAACTGAAGACTGATCCATATGTTTTCACAGTTGGCCAGAGATTTTATTCCTTCAAGATAATGTGATAATGTAAGTGAAAATACCAAGCAAAACCACCATCCTTTTCAAACTGCTATCACAAATAAACTGAAACAGAAGGGTACAGATACTATAACACCATATTTTAGTTTCATGTGATAAAACTAGCTTATTTATTTTCTGTTTTGTTTGTTTGTCTGTTTCTCTTTTTGCTTTCCAAAAGGAATTTTGATTTTTTCCCCAGATGCTCGGAAAACTGTATTGTTTAGAATAAATGCAATTAATGATATGAAATGCAAGTGGCTTCAAATTCAAACTGTATCTAAAATATATGCTATTATTAGAGTTTGTAGAAGCGTTGAATTAAAATATGTTCCAACAAGAAAACTAATGAACTGTTGATATGTCATTGCACTGGCTTTCTGTCTTATCTAGAAGACAGCAACTGGAGACGATTCACCTCTTCAAACATGACAAAAACCACTATAGAGAACCAGCATCTTGTTCAGCGTTAAAGACTGGCGCTCCCCTGTCACGTCCATTTTCCTGTGCGCTTGTGAAGCATGGACTCTCACAGCTAACTGACAGAAAAAGATCCAAGCCATGGATATAAGCAGCTATCAAAAAATTCTACTTATCTCATACATCGACCGTTGACATTAACGAGACTATGCACAAGAGAGTCAAACAAACTATTTGCCCATTTGTTTAAAAACCGTCTGCCTGTAGTAAAAAAAAATCCACATATAAAATGGTACCTCACGCTTTGCAAGGGCCAACCTGCACGGCACACAGCCCAAGGAAAGAAAGAAGAGGAAGGCAGAAGAAGAGATGGGAAGACAATATCCAAGAATGGACAGGCCTGAGCTGCAGTGGTTCCAGAAAGTGTTCGAGACCAGGAAAATTGGAAGAAATTCGTTGCGAAGTCATCAGTTGTGTTGTGTCCCTACGACCTGCTAGTTTTGGGGATATGTGGCACGATGACAGGCACAGAGTAATAAAGTGAGTGTCTTGTTTACAGTTCATTGTTATTACTTTCCTTAACATTGTGTTGTTGGGCTCACATGCTTCCATCACAGTTCAAAATAATGCCTGCTCAGAAAAGGTCAAACTACCAGAACAACATCGTTCAGTAAAATAAATAAATAAATAAATAGATAAATAAATAAAAGATACCTGTCACACAGCTGACAAAGCCTGACAAACACCCCAAGAGGGGAGGCACGTCGTCTCCCCATGAAGCCAGCAAACTCCATGTCAGTATCTTTCTTTTATACCGAACAAAGTGCATGCACGCATCTTGCAACAAGACGTGGCATCAAAGCAAAAAAGAAGTGGGTTTGGTAATAACCATAACACTGCTGCCCTCACAGAGACCACCTCACTGTACAAGTCGAACTAAGAGAAATCAACCAATGTTAAAGAATATGTTATGTTACACATGTGTGCACGTTTATCCTAAGTGTATTGTATGAGTGTGTTCGTGCGTGCTAGCGCGCGGCGGTGTGTGTGTGGGGGGGCATGTGTACGTGTGCGTGCAGACTTTGCTGTGTATGCAAGAAACATGCGTCAAGATGTGTGTGCGTTTTGTGTGCGCGTGAGCTTGTGTGCAATTTGTGGTGTGTGTGTATGTGTAGTGCTTTGTTGTGTATGTTGGGGCTTGTTGTCATTCATACTTGGTACCTTTGCGAGATCGCATAACAGATAGAACATTGAATTGCATTACATCATGTGTCCATCAGAGTCCAGTCGAAAGCAAGATAAACCATGAATAGCACATTAAAGATCATGTGAGTCCATCAGAGTCCAGTGGCTTGTGGAAGCATGGAAACACCCAGCATGTACGACCATTTAAGATGGAGTATGCAAACTGCTGCAGAAAAATACCACTAGCACAGTGAAGGCAAAATCATGCATACACGTACAGGAAAAATATGTAAAGTGTAATAAGATAATATATCGTATACTGGTACAGTGGCAAAAACACTGGGGAGAGACTAGACGTCAGAAGGTCCTCAGAGGAGAAACTCTGGTTCAATCAAGTATTTTGGCCCTCAAGTCCTGACACACTATGTGGGTTGAGCCACATCCAGGTCATGACTCCTGGACGCCCTTCTGTTGTCGCCAGTTATTTTTCTTTAATTTTCTCCTCAACTGACTTCAAAACTGTGCATCCAAGGTGGTAAGGTTTCTCAAGACTAAATCACCTCACTATGAATGTCTGACCACTTGTCATCAGACACTGGCAACATATAACTGAATTTTAAGCCTTATGAAGTTTCACTCTTTTTCGTCATTGACCATATCCAGTTGGAACTCTTCTTTCCAGAAATCGTGAACTGTATCGTGAGGTCATAGGCTGATGTGCATATCAACCTCTTTGCTCTAACCAAGACAGGTATAAAAGATATATACACCAACTCGCAATAGAGAATACATGAACATTTTCAGCTTGTTCTTAAGCATCGACTGAAATGATTTTGACTTTCAGGAGGCCTGGTGACAGCCCAGAAACGACACTCAGTTCGTTGTGAGCTTAAGCAACATGAATTCAACTGAAGTGAATGACTTACCAGAATACTCACAGTGCTTGATCAATCCGTTGGCAGAATGAAGAACTGCTCTGCTCCTCGTTTCTTATAAAGCAGACAACGTTGAATCACGTGGTCCACGGTATCAGCTTATCCTGTGTAGATAAGCGAGCACATGACCATTTTGTTGACAGTTTATCTCACAGGGCAAGTGTTTGTAAAGATGAAAGGGTGTATTCAAACATTAAATGGTGTATAAATGGGTAGAGGTCATTGATAAATTTGGGAGGTTACTAAGTACATTGCACAAGTCAACGTGGCGAAGTGGTCACTGCAACGGACCACTGACGAGTGGTTGTGTTTTAACCCCCATCAGTCAGAAAATAACTACTGTGAGATTTTTTTGCCCCTGACCGTCTCCTACATAGAGCTGAGCATGCTATTGGCTCTGTGGAAAGACTGGGCCAAAGTGTCAAGTCTCGTCCACATTATGAATGCTCAAAGTTCTTGACTATACTGCATGTGTCTGTGTTTCTTGAGCCTGGTTGAAGCCAGGACGTTTTGTGTTAGAAATCGGCGTGTACAGCCCCATCTGGCAGTCTCAATCGTAGACCAAATTCCATAGCATCATGATCCTAACTCGCACAAGCATGACGAGGAATTTTTTGTCCAAAGTGGTGGTCAGGTCCATGGCTGTCAAAAAGGGCAGAAAAATGAACAATTGTGATTCTACTTTTCTGGTGGCAAATGTTACAATAGAATGCAGATGTATGATTTATGCTCAATTTAGGGGTTTTCCTCTGTCGGCATCTACTCAAACAGAGCGATAAAAGGGATCTCTAATTTTCAAGTACGCTAACTTTGGAGGCAATTTTCCCGGCCACTTTTCAACGGACACCAATTTGGATGGTAAATTTGGACTTGGCATACTGGAAATAACCTGATGAGATGTGTCACAATGGTAGGTTTGGATGTGACTTTTTCGTTCAAAATGGCCGCAGCTGTCAAAAAGGCGGAAAAATGACTGATTACGATTCTGCTTTTTCCGGTGGCAAATGATACAATAGAATAGAGACGTATCATTTATGCTCAATTTAGTGTTTTCCACCATCGGAACATACTCAAACAGGCTGATAACAGAGATCTCTAATTTACAAGAACACTAACTTTGGTGGCTCAGTTTAATGGGGTTAGATCGTTGGAACTCACTCAAAAAGGCCGAGAAAAGTCCTCTCTAATTTTGCGTAATTTTCAAGATCGCTATATTTGGAGGCAATTTTCTCGGCCACTTTTCGTCGGAAAAAAATTTGGATGGTAAATTTGGACTGTGTATGTTCGAAATAACCTGAAGAGATGTGTCACAAGGGTATGTTTGGATACTTGTTTTTCGTCCAAAATGGCTGCCGAGCTGTGAAAAAGGCCGGGAAAATGACCGATTTCGATTCTGCATTTTCTATGCAAACTGATAGATTAGAATGGAGAGGTATGATTTATGCTCAGTCTAATGGGTTTAGACTGTCAAGTTCTACACAAATAGGCCTCGGAAAGTCCTCTCTAATTTTGTGTTATTCTAATGATCGCTATCTTTGGAGGCTATTTTCTCGGCCACTTTTCATCAGAAACCAGTTTGGATGGTAAATTTGGACTCGGCATGCTCGAAATAACCTGATGAGATGTGTCAAAAGGGTAGGGTCGGACGCTCGCTTTTTCGTCCAAAAAGGCCGCCGCGCAAGGTCCGCAGCTCTGAATAAGGCCGGAAAAATAATGATTTCGATTCTGCTTTTTTTGGTGGAAACTAATAAATTACAATGGAGAGGTATGATTAATGCTAAGTTTATTGGTTTCAGACCGTCTGAATCTACTCAAACAGGGCATGAAATGTCATCTCTAATTTTGTGTAATTTTCATGATCGCGCCCTTTAGAGGCTATTTTCTCGGTCACTTTTCATCGGAGACCAAATTGGATGGTAAATTTGAATCTGGCATGCTCGAAATAACCTCATGAGATATGTCACAAAGGTATGTTGTGATAGACGCTTTTTCGTCCAAAATGGCCGCCGCACCATGTCCGCGCCTGTGGAAAAGACTGAAAAAATGACCGATTTCGATTCTGCTTTTTCTGGTGTAAAATGATAGCGTAGAATTCAGAGGTATGATTTATGCTCATTTTAATGGGTTTAGACCGTCGGAACCTACTCAAACAGGCGGCGGAAAGTCTCGAATTTTGCGTAATTTTTATGATCGCTATCTTTGAAGGGTATTTTCTCGGCCACTTTTCATCGCTGACCAATTTGGATAGTAAATTTGGACTCGGCATACTCGAAATATCCTGATGAGATGTGTTGCAAAGGCAGGTTCGGATAGTCGCTTTTTCGTCCAGAATGGCCGCCGCGACAGGTCCACCACGCCTGTTAAAAAGTCCGGAAAATTCGCCGATTTCGATTCTGCTTTTTCTGGTGGAAAATGATAGAGTAGAATGCAGAGGTATGATTTATGCTCAGTTTAATGCGTTTAGACCGTCGGAACCTACTCAAACAGGCCGCAAAAAGTCCTCTCTTATTTTGTGTAATTTTCATGATCGCTATCTTTGGAGGCTATTTCCTTGGCCATTTTTCATCGGAGACCAATTTGGATGGTAAATTTGGACTCGGTATACTCGAAATATCCTGATGAGATGTGTCACAATGGAAGGTTCGGATAGTCACTTTTTCGTCCAAAATGACCGCCGCACCATGTCCACACCTGTGAAAAAGGCTGGAAAATGATCGATTTCGATTCTGCTTTTTCTGGTGGAAAATGATAGTGTACAATGCAGAGGCATGATTTATGCTCATTGTTAATGGGTTTAGACCGTCGGAAACTACTCAAACAAGTGGTGGAAGGTCTTCTCCAATTTTGAGTAATTTTTTTATGATCGCTATCTTTGGAGAGTATTTTCTCGGCTACTTTTCATGGGAGACCAATTTGGATGGTAAATTTGGAATCGGCATGCTTGAAATGTCCTGATGAGATGTGTCACAAGGGTATTTTGGGATAGTCGCTTTTTTGTCCAAAATGGCCGCTACGCCAGGTCCGTGTCTGTGAAAATGGCCGAAAAAAATTACCGATTTCGATTCTGCTGGAAAATGATAGAGTGGAATGCAAAGGTATGATTGATGATCATTTTAATGGGTTTAGACCGACGGAACCCAATCAAAAAAGCCGAGAAAAACCCTCAGGAAAATGGTTTATGCTCGGTTTAATGGCTCTAGACCGTCGGAACCCACTCAGAAAGGCCGAGAAAAGTCCTCTCTATTTTTTTTGTAATTTTTGGGATCCCTATCTTTGGAGGCTATTTTCTCGGCCACTAAATTTGGATTCAGCATGCTCGAGATAACCTGACGAGATGTGTCACAAAGGTAGGTTCGGATAGCTGTTTTTTTGTCCGAAATGGCTGCCGCGCCAGGTCTGCAGCTATAGAAAAAGGCCGGAAAAATGACCGATTTCGATTCTGCTTTTTCTGGTGGAAAATGATAGACTAGAATGCAGAGGTATTTCGATTCTGCTTTTTCTGGTGGAAAATGATAGACTAGAATGCAGAGGTATGATTTATGCTAATCAACCCAAAGACCAAAGAAGCACTCGAAAACATGACAAGAGAACTTAATCTGACAGATATCTGGAGAGAGAACAATCCTGAATGTAGGCTGTATACGAGGAAAATCCGACACCACTTAAACAAAGCCAACTCGACTATTTGACCTAATGTCTGATTATCTGTACTGGTATTATGAAAATACGGATATATTTTCAGGCTACCGATCAGATCATTCAATGGTAACACTTTGCTTAGCATTCCACAAAACCGAAAAGACGAGAGGTTTCTGGAAATTCAATACATCTCTTCTAAAGGCTGAGCAATATTTGAAAGAAAGAAATGAAGAGATTTCAGATGTGATAAACGAGTATGCAGCTATTATGAAAAATCGAATTTAGATAGAATGGCAAAATCTGACATTAAACTAAAAATCCCTGACAAACTCTTTTTAGATTTTCTATTAATGAAGGTATGGCCAAAAACCATAGCGTACGCCACAATGAAAAATACGAAAATGAAAGAGAAGGGAAATAGACTTAAGAGAAGGGAAATAGACTTGTACAAGATATAAAAAGCCTTTGAAAGGGTTGAAAACAAAATAGAAAAGGAAATAAAAGATGGAAGGCAAGATGGATTGCCAACGAGGAAAATTTTCTAAATATTTTTGCCATATTAAAAAAAGAAATTATGTGAGTAAACAGATGACAAAATTAGTGAGACAAGATGGTGCTACTTTAGAAA
>CM060311.1:33181567-33197592 GCA_030674185.1 Monoplex corrugatus | reverse complement strand
TGCCTGGTTCATTTGCTTTCCATCATTTCTTCCTATATTCTGCCTTGTTGGTCCACTCACAGGTATGTGTTCGATACAGTCTTACGTAATTACTCTTTGGTATCGTTAATTGGGTACATCAACTTGGAATCACACACGCACACTCACTAAAGCATGTATGAAATATAAATTACCAAAAATTGCTGCAGCCTATCATTTTCAAGGGCCAAAAATGCACTTTAAACATGCATTTTTGGGTCTAGGAAAATGATAGGCTGCAGCAAGGCTGCAGCAATTTTACGCAATTTATATTTCATGCATGCTTTAGTGTGTGATTCCAAGTTGATGTAGATGAGCAGTGATTGTAAGAAAACAACAAATATTTATCTTGTATAATGAGCATACACACACACGTACATACATACACACACACACACACGAACATACATATATATGTACCTGATAGTCTCGTTTTGTATGTCCATGAAAGAAAATTTTAAGATTGTGCTTCTGAACAAAGGATCGTGCATATAAAGATTTTTGATGATTGTATTTATGATCGTTTTCTGTATACCTGCGTTTCTGAAAGTTGTGTAATATATGCCCATATATTTTTTTTCCAATATTGTGTTCGTATTTCCAATATTTCTCACACGTACGTTCTCTGAAATTAATTTCATACGCATGTGTTCTGAAATAACTATGCCTGTATTTCTAATTTTCTTATATGCCTATATTAATGAAAGTTAAATTTTAACTTTTTGTTGTTGAAATATTGTTTTGAAACGGTTATAGCCCTGATATGGCTCTACGTGATCGGCTGGGCTTTAAACAAACATTTCATATGCCTGGAAATTGGAGAGTTTGTGTGCCTGTATTTCTGAAAGTTTATTTTATATGACAGTGGTTAGAGGATTTTTTATGTGTTTTTTTTTAAATGTTTGTAGTCCTGAAAGTTTTGAAGGTTATTGGCTCGTGAAGAAATCGTACCTTGGTTTTTTGCCCCCTTGGGGATGCCCGGGGCCCTTTCAGTGTAAATAGTATCCCACCTTCTGGAAATTAAGTGCTAGACATTTCCTCTTTTCTGTCACTCTTGTTTCTTTCTCTCTCCTTTGCTGTCATTTCTTCCTATCATTTTCTGCCTTGCTGGTCCATTCATCTGTTGTGTGTTCGATAAAGTCGTACGTACTTTTTTTTTAGGATTGATAATTGGGTACTTGTATTAAGTGCATTTTTGGGTCTAGGGAGGTGAGATATGCGGAAGCAATTATCGATCATTTATGCCCGTTTTTATGTTTTGGTGCCCGTAGGTATGTTTAAATTTGTATTCGGCTGTTTTGTAAATCCCCAATGCGATAAATTGGACGAGATGGTCAACGCCAGGGGCATGTCCTAAGATTATGTGCTCGAATGCATTGGTATGTTTTCTCATTTTTTCCTTGTTGATTTTTTGTTTGTTTTGAGACGATTATGGCCCTGATGTGGCTCTACGCAGTCGGCTGGGCTTTAAACAACTATATAGCATTGTATTTTTGGCTCCAAAGAAATGATTTACAAAAGCAAGTTTGTCATCTGGACCAGCTATGTTTCAGTATGCCTAGTTATGTTTGTACAGTTGTATTCAGGTTTTTGTTTTAAGGCCCATGGTGTTAAATTCGTCAGAATGATCAACGCCAGGGACATGTACATACTCAGCTTCGTGCGATAATACAATGAGCTGTCACAATTGTTTAGGTGATTTTTTTTTTTCAGAGTCAGCACTATAATGTATGTGTAAACTGATTGTTGCCCTGATGTGGCTCTGAACAGTCTGTATTCAAAAGATAACGATAATAATAATGCTATAATAGTAATATTATCTTTCGGAGTGTGTGAGAAAGAGGGGAGGGGAGACAATGTTTTCAGTTTGTGACGTCGATCTGAGGATTTTTGTAGTTAATTAAGGCAAGGGGTGTTTGTGTGTGACTTCAACCCATGTACAGTGAATAAAAGAAAAGTAAACTGAGGGAGACCTTGTATTGTCCTTACAGTGGGGGAAAAATGTTCATTTCTCTGCATGCATGCATAACTTGTGCATTCCTGGAAAGTTTGCTCCTGAAGATTTTCTAACTTTTCTATACCCCTCCCCTCTCTCTCTCTCTCTCTCTCTCTCTCTCTCTCTCTCTCTCTCTCTCTCTCTCTCTCTCTCTCTCTCTCTCTCTCTCTCTCTCTGGTGATATGGCTGAAGTGACTAACCATCCCAGAAAATTGGGAGAAAGAGGCTTACGAAAGACAATGAGAGCTAAATAAGGGATGTAAAGAAACATATGGTGAGAAAGAGCGGAATGTACAGACTGCAAGGGAGGGAATACTTGGGAAGGATTGAGTACGAGAGTAGGGATGGAGCAAGAGAAAATGAGAAAAGAATTGGATCGAACAGTAGTAATGACGGGTAGAACTCTAAAAGAAAAACAGCAAAAGCAAGGTCTGACAGGCACACAGTACTATATTCACATATACGTGCATTTATACGCGCGCGCGCGTACACACACACACACTCTCGCTGGCTCGCTCATTCTGTCGGACACATGTACACCCCATCCATATTCTTACAAAACTTCTGATATCCTTCCAGCATACATATACACAAACGCGCACACACATGCGTAAAAACACGCATACATACCACGCACACAATCGCGCGCGTGTGTGCTGTGAAGATTTCTTAGATTTTGCTGTAAAACGCAGAACCCAAATACATGCAAGGAAATAGAAAAACGCACAATCCAAATATGAGCAAACAAAAAAACAAAAATGAACATTGCACACAAGCTAACGAAGAAGTAAACGAGCAATAAACGAATAAAGTGACAAAATATTGGGTTCAAATGAAAGTTTCGTTTCAATTTGATATCAATTATTGAATTGTGGGATTTCTGAAAACAGATTGACAGTTTTCTGATTAGGTGCCGGATACTTGACACCCAGCAACATTTCTAGACTTTGCCTGTCCTTGATTTTTTTCTTTGAATCTTAATTTAACAATTTAATAGATTTAGATAGAGAGATAAACATACATGCATCCAAATACATGCGCACACAAATATATGTATGTGTGTGATGAAGGGGGGGGGGGAGAAGGGAGGTAACCCCGAACCGGAGTTGGTTAAGGTTTGGGGATATACATGTGCAAGGTCAGAAGCAGATTGAGAGCTCTTCCACACGAACACGTATGAAGCCGGGACGGTGATTTCCAAACGTTATTTACATGTGTACGAGTTCTCACCAAAGTACATCTTCATAATAAGACAAAGACTAAGAAGTCAAAGAAGACAGTTCCTGTAAGACACAAAACAAAGTTTCATAAATACAACCACAAAGTACACATTTTGTGAACTAACAGTGTCAATGTACAAGAATGAATTACTACATTATAACAAAACGATGTAGTGTTTACATTTACATTCAAAAGCACTAGCATTTGTAAACATGGAACAAATAATCGATAAAACTTTGAGTAAGGTGAGGGTAAAATACCATACTGTTTGTTCGATAGCATTAGCATTGAGTAGACTTTCAATAATGTCATGGCAAAACAAAGCACAGTCATTAACTTTTCTGTCCCCGTCTTAGTTATTGCCCTTAGGCTGTTTGGCTGCCACACGCTGAGTAAGTAGTAACAATACCCTCTGAGTGGGCAGCTATTTGACAGTTAATATTCAGTCGTGATGACATAGTATTTGACTATGGGAACTATGTCGTCATCAACAGTAGGTCTACCTTATCCAATAGCAGTCAGCAGTGTTGAGAGAACAACACACTTGAGTCATCCATTAAACATTAGCTCCATGTAGTTACGTGTATTTCTAGGTTTAGTGCTAGAGACAATGATGACAAAATAGCATAGCATATTACTATTACACCATATCAAAACAACACTACGTGATTCAGTGGTGCTGAGCAGACAAGGAACACATTAGAACAACAAAAGGATCAGTGAGCTGAACAACATGCTTCAATTTTCATTATGTCAGTATGCGTATACAACATTTTCAAGTACAAAATGTTATGATTCTCAGTGGTGCTGGGTAGAAAAGGAATACATTAGAACAACAAAAGGATCAGTTAGCTGAACAACATGCTTCAATTTTCATTATGTCAGTATGTGTATACAACATTTTAAAGTATAAAATGTTATGATTCTCAGTGGTGCTGGGTAGACAAGGAATACATTAGAACAACAAAACATCAGTTGTACACGTGCTGCATCAATCATTATATGTATACAACATTATCAAGTATAAAATACTGTTCTTCTGCACAACAATGCACTGCATCTTTGCTTTTAGCTGAATATGGTTGTCAATAGACTTACAATAGCCACATAAAAATGGGGACTACTTCTGTAATAGCAACTACATTCAAACCTCAGTCCCACCCATCCTTACAGTAGTAACGGCCACACTAAACTATTACAAATCTTGTGAGATAGCACATCGTTTAGATCAAAACATACTTTCAACCTTGTGAGATAGCACGTCAATTAGATCAAACCATATTTTCACGTACACCATTTAGATCAAAACATACTTTCACGACATGTGAATACCGCAAATCTAGCGCGATACTTACAGACGCGAGTTAGACTCTAAAGAAATGAGATTTTAAAGTCCCATAGTTTACTGCAATGACAAATTTATATGATAAAGTATAAGAAAATCCAAAACTTACTGCAGTGACAGCAGTCTAAGATAACGTGAGGTTGGTCACTTCTGGTGAGAGTGGTGGCAAGAGATGATGTGCTATGTCTTGTCAATTTTTGCTCCCTGGAAACAAAGCTCAATGGTGGGAACAATGCGCGATGGTCATACTATCAATACTTTCAAATGAGAAGGTCTGGTTGTTGTCACCTACACAATGAACATTTAAATGGTGTGTGGCAAAAGTTAAATCTGATAGAAACTAACGGTGGTCTTTGTTAATTAGTGCAGCGCTTCGATACACACTCGAACAGGACGAGAAATATCTAATTTTGTGTGATTTTCGAGTTCGCTATCTTTGGAGGCTTTTTTCTCAGCCACTTTTCATCAGAGATCAATTTGGATGGTAAATTTAGACTCGGCATGCTCGAGATAATCTGATGAGATGTATCACAAGGGTAGGTTCGGATAGTCGTTTTTTCGTCCAAAATGGCCGCCGAGCGGCTGTCAAAAAGGCAGAAAAATGACCGATTTTGATTCTGCTTTTTCTGGTGGAAAATGATAGAGTAGAATGCAGAGATATGATTTATGCTCAGTTTAATGGTTTCAGACCGTGGGAACCTACTCAAACAGGCAGAAAAAGTCATATCTAATTTTGTGTAGTTTCCAAGTTTGCTATCTGTGGAGGTTTTTCTCTCGGCCACTTTTTTCCTCACCTTTTTTTTTAATTCATTTTTTAACAATGAATAGACATCAGCAAACAATGTAACAAAACACTAATTTCAAATCATACACATAAGAGAAACTTTTTATTCATCTGACGACATACAACATACATAAGACAAACAAAAAACAAAAACAACATATTTCATACATGGGAGATTTCAAAGTGAACATCAAAATTTCAATCATGTCATAAAGATGATTTTGTTCTCTATTAAGAAAACAGTGGTTTATAGTTATTCTATCGAGCATTAAAAGACGGACAAATGAAAGTTTATTTTGGCATTATATTGTTCAATGTTTAATCTTATTATTAGGTCTTTGAAAAGTACGTATATTCGGGATACATTTGTCAATCTTACCAGGTTTTTTTTTTTTTTTTTTTTTTTTTTTTTTTGAACGTACAGAATATTTTTCACACTAGAAGCTCAAAAATGAACCTTAAAATCTAACGCATGTCAATATTTCCCCTATGAATCAATTTCAAAAACCACATTCCTTTGCTTAACGATAATCAAGCATCATCGAACAATAAGGCAACAGCAATTATTCAATTTATACAAATAAGAGAATAATTGTTCACATAAAAAAAACAACGTATAGCTTACAAAACATGTAAGACAATATTCTAATCAATGATGGTTTTATTATGTACATAAATATTCAAGAAACATGTCATGAAGAAAGTCTGTTTTCTTCACGGAGAACATTGGCCTACAGTTGTTCCACCGAGCATTAAAAATGGACAAGTGAAAGTTTATTTTTGCATTGTATTGTTCAATTTTGAATCTCTGGTTTAGCTTTCTTTAGAAAGTATGTATATTCGGAACACACTTGTTTACTTTGCATTTATATATGAATGATTTTGCAAGCATTATTACATGATCAAATACTCCATCTGTTTTTACATTTTGATCAACACCGAACAACAGTAGATTTCGTGTGATTTTGATGTTGAAGGTATTTTCGCATTCTGTGTTGATTATTTTTTGTGTTAAATTCCAAAAATTAAGGACACAGTAACAGTTCCACAGAAAATGTTCAACAGAGTATCTTGCATTATTATACCATGTACAATGTGTCGTAGTTGCTTTACCCATTGTGGTTAATGTTATATTGGTGGCAATAATCCGATGAACTATTCTTATTTGCAACCATTTTAATTTGACATCATTTATTTTATGAATTTTCAGAAAGTTTTTCCCACGAAATGTCAATATTTAGTTTCTCTGACCATCTTGAAGAACAATTTGGTTTGCTATCATCCAATTTAATTTTTTCATAGTAAAGTCTTGCGCCCTTTTGTACACTCATTATTAGCCTTATTGCATTTGGAGCATTCAAAAAATTCGTGTTGTTCATTTGAATTCTGGTTGTGCTTAAATTTGTTTGATTGAAGATGTCCATCCATTATAAGTGACGTAACTAATACGGCAATCAACGTTATTTTCAAATTCTTCATTGGTCAAAAAACTGCCATTTTCTTTAAGAAAATGTTTGATGCAGTATATTCCTTTATTAATTTATTATTCTTTATCATTTTGTTATCCACCTTTATTTTTTAGTTATAACAGACAGGTTCAGCTAACAGTTCACATGAATTCTTAGGTGTTATATGATTACAAAAATGTCATGTACGCCTTGAATGTATCAGCCCAGAACATATTCTTCATGAAATATGAAACAACCGCTGGTCCGTAGCATTCAATGTTGTTAAGGAACGGATACATTTCAGCTGCTAAACGTTTCCATTTATGGTTTGAAGTTTAACATTTTCTTGTCCACAGAAGTTTGAGAGTATATACATATGTTCTTAAATCCGGTACATTCAATCCTCCTTGCTTTATATTTTTAGGGGCAGTCTTTCTTCTGAATTTGTCTCGTTTTCTATTCCATACAAAGTGAAAACATAACTTCTGTAATTGTTGTATAAATTGATTTGGTGGATCAGGCAATGATATCCATAAACGTATAAATTAAGTTAATACAAGAGATTTTAGAACTGTGACTTTACCAATCGAGGGAATGGTTCTTTGTGACCAAATTTTGATAACATTTTCACTTCTGAAAATGTTTCATTAAAATTCATTATTTCACAGTTTCTTAGATTTTGAGTGAACCAAATACTTAGTATTTTAAACTTAGGAGGACTCCATATCATTTTTAAGTGGGAACAGTATATTATTTGTGATTTTCTCTCACTACCAAGCCATATTACTTGCGTTTTTTCGCTGTTCATAAACAGACCTGAAACTGTGCCGTACGTATCAAGTATGCGAATAGATTTTTCAAAAGAAGTTTTATCTCCTACATTTATTACTTGGGTGTCATCAGCAAACTGGGAAATGTTGTATTCTACACCATGAACATGTATTCCTTTTATTTCTACGCTATCATTTTACACCAGAAAAAGCAGAATCGAAATCGGTCATTTTTGCAAGTCTTTTCCACAGGGCGGACATGGTGCGGCGGCCATTTTGGACGAAAAAAGCGTCTATCACAAATACCTTTGTGACATATCATTTGCCACCGGAAAAAGCAGAATCGTAATTCAGTCATTTTTCCGCCTTTTTGACAGCTGCGGCCATTTTGAAACGAAAAAGTCACATCCAAACCTACCATTGTGACACATCTCATCAGGTTATTTCCAGTATGCCAAGTCCAAATTTACCATCCAAATTGGTGTCCGTTGAAAAGTGGCCGGGAAAATTGCCTCCAAAGTTAGCGTACTTGAAAATTAGAGATCCCTTTTATCGCTCTGTTTGAGTAGGTGCCGACAGAGGAAAACCCCTAAATTGAGCATAAATCATACATCTGCATTCTATTGTAACATTTGCCACCAGAAAAGTAGAATCACAATTGTTCATTTTTCTGCCCTTTTAGACAGCCATGGACCTGACCACCACTTTGGACAAAAAATTCCTCGTCATGCTTGTGCGAGTTAGGATCATGATGCTATGGAATATGGTCTACGATTGAGACTACCAGATGGGGCTGTACACGCCGATTTCTAACACAAAACGTCCTGGCTTCAACCAGGCTCAAGAAACACAGACACATGCAGTATAGTCAAGAACTTTGAGCATTCATAATGTGGACGAGACTTGACACTTTGGCCCAGTCTTTCCACAGAGCCAATAGCATGCTCAGCTCTATGTAGGAGACGGTCAGGGGCAAAAAAATCTCACAGTAGTTATTTTCTGACTGATGGGGGTTCAAAGACACAACCACTCAGTCAGTGGTCCGTTGCAGTGACCACTTGCCACGTTGACTTGTGCAATGTACTTAGTAACCTCCCAAATTTATCAATGACCTCTACCCATTTATACACCATTTAATGTTTGAATACACCCTTTCATTCTTTACAAACACTTGCCCTGTGACGATAGAACTGTCAACAAAATGGTCATGTGCTCGCTTATCTACACAGGATAAGCTGATACCGTGGATCACGCGATTCAACGTTGTCTGCTTTATAAGAAACGAGGAGCAGAGCAGTTCTTCATTCTGCCAACGGATTGATCAAGCAACTGTGAGTATTCTGGTAAGTCATTCACTTCAGTTGAATTCATGTTGCTTACAGCTCACAGCGAACTGAGTGTCGTTTCTGGGCTGTCACCAGGCCTCCTGAAAGTCAAAATCATTTCAGTCAATGCTTAAGAACAAGCTGAAATATGTTCATGTATCTCTATTGCGAGATGGTGTATATATCTTTTATACCTGTCTTGGTTAGAGCAAGGAGGTTGATATGCACATCAGCCTATGACCTCACGATACAGTTCACGATTTCTGGAAAAGAAGAGTTCCAACTGGATATGGTCAAGGACGAAAAAGAGTGAATTTCATAAGGCTTAAAATTCAGTTATATGTTGCCAGTGTCTGATGGCTAAGTGGTCAGACATTGATAGTGAGGTGACTTAGTCTTGAGAAACCTTACCACCTTGGATGCACAGTTTTGAAGTCAGTTGAGGAGAAAATTAAAGAAAAATAACTGGTGATAACAGAAAGGCGTCCAGGAGTCATGACCTGGATGTGGCTCAACCCACATAGGGTGTCAGGACTTGAGGGCCAAAATACTTGATTGACCAGAGTTTCTCCTCTGAGGACCTTCTGACGTCTAGTTCTCCCCAGTGTTTTTGCCACTGTACCAGTATACGATATATTATCTTATTACACTTTACATATTTTTCCTGTACGTGTATGCATGATTTTGCCTTCACTGTGCTAGTGGTATTTTTCTGCAGCAGTTTGCATACCCCATCTTTAATGGTCGTACATGCTGGGTGTTTCCATGCTTCCACAAGCCACTGGACTCTGATGGACTCACATGATCTTTAACGTGCATATTCAATGTTCTAGTCTTGTCTATTGTGTCTCGAAGGTACGCATAGTAGTGGAATGAAACAATGTCTCTAACATACACAGCAAAGTCTACATATACACACACACCGCGCGCGCGCACGCGCGCCAGCTCGCACGCCCCACACACACACACATATTGCACACAAGCTCACCGCCACACAAAACGCACACAACTCCTGACGCATGTTTCTGCATAACACAGCAAAGTCTCACGCACACGTACACTTGCACACACACAACACCACACACACACACACACACACACACACGCGCGTGCTAGCACGCACGAACACACTCATACAATACACTTAGGACAAACGTGCACACATGTGTAACATATTCTTTAACATTGGTTGATTTCTCTAGTTCGACTTGTACAGTGAGGGTGGTCTCTGTGAGGGCAGCAGTGTTATGGCTTATACCAAACCCATTCTTTTTTGCTTTGATGCCACGTCTTGTTGCAAGATGCGTGCATGCACTTTGTTCAGTATGAAAGAAGGATACTGACATGGAGTTTGCTGGCTTCATGGGGAGACGACGTGCCTCCCCTCTTGGGGTGTTTGTCAGGCTTTGTCAGCTGTGTGACAGGTATCTTTTATTTATTTATCTATTTATTTATTTATTTATTTTACTGAACGATGTTGTTCTGGTAGTTTGACCTTTTCTGAGCAGGCATTATTTTGAACTGTGATGGAAGCATGTGAGCCCAACAACACAATGTTAAGGAAAGTAATAACAATGAACTGTAAACAAGACACTCACTTTATTACTCTGTGCCTGTCATCGTGCCACATATCCCAAAAACTAGCAGGTCGTAGGGACACAACACAACTGATGACTTCGCAACGAATTTCTTCCAATTTTCCTGGTCCTCGAAAGCTCAGGCCTGTCCATTCTTGGATATTGTCTTCCCATCTCTTCTTCTGCCTTCCTCTTCTTTCTTTCCTTGGGCTGTGTGCCGTGCAGGTTGGCCCTTGCAAAGCGTGAGGTACCATTTTATATGTGGATTTTTTTTTACTACAGGCAGACGGTTTTTAAACAAATGGGCAAATAGTTTGTTTGACTCTCTTGTGCATAGTCTCGTTAATGTCAACGGTCGATGTATGAGATAAGTAGAATTTTTTGATAGCTGCTTATATCCATGGCTTGGATCTTTTTCTGTCAGTTAGCTGTGAGAGTCCATGCTTCACAAGCGCACAGGAAAATGGACGTGACAGGGGAGCGCCAGTCTTTAACGCTGAACAAGATGCTGGTTCTCTATAGTGGTTTTTGTCATGTTTGAAGAGGTGAATCGTCTCCAGTTGCTGTCTTCTAGATAAGACAGAAAGCCAGTGCAATGACATATCAACAGTTCATTAGTTTTCTTGTTGGAACATATTTTAATTCAACGCTTCTACAAACTCTAATAATAGCATATATTTTAGATACAGTTTGAATTTGAAGCCACTTGCATTTCATATCATTAATTGCATTTATTTCTAAACAATACAGTTTTTCCGAGCAACTGGGGACAAAATCAAAATTCCTTTTGGAAAGCAAAACAGAGAAACAGACAAACAAACAAAACAGAAAATAAATAAGCTAGTTTTATCACATGAAACTAAAATATGGTGTTATACTATCTGTACCCTTCTCAGTTTATTTCGTGATAGCAGTTTGAAAAGGATGGTGGTTTTGCTTGGTATTTTCACTTACATTATCACATTATCTTGAAGGAATAAAACTCTGGCCAACTGGTGAAAACATATGGATCAGTCTTCAGTTTTAGAGTTGTTTTTGAAACGTGTCACAAAAATTAATGTTTGCTATATATTTCAGAAATTTGATATCCAACCAGTTTTATGTTTATAGCAACGTGATGCACTTGTTTGTTTACTGTTTAAGCTGTGTTACAACTAGATCCATGTTGCTTACTGATGTAATTTCAGGAAAAAACACTGGCATAAAGATGTACACAGGACTTTTACTGCTGTGTGTGGCGGCTGTGGCCTACACCAAGCCCAGCACTGTGGAATGGTATGATGTCCGGACTGATGCTGTGAAGCTGAGCCACGAACCCTATGACATCACATGGGAACAGTTCAAACAGCAGCACGGTAAGAAGATAACGTCATATAGTGTGTTGTGACGTGACTGTGTGATTCATCATCATCATCATCAGGTGCCCTGCCGCATGCCGTTGGCGATCATGGACTTCCATCTGTCTCTATCTCTCATTGCCCCTAGCATCTCCCCCACCCTCCCCGTCCCCAGCCACTCTGCAAGTCCGTCCAGCATTTTCTCCCTGTGTCTACCTGGTGCTCTCTTTCCCTCCAGCATTCCCGTTGTGACAGGTGCTCCAATCCTCTTTTCTCATAAAATGGCCTATAAATGTTGCCTGTCTTTTCCTAATCTTCCTTATGAGTGATCTACTTGTGTCTGCCTCCATCAAGACTGTCTCGTTTGTTTTCTTTGTTGTCCATGGAACTCTCAACATTCTTCTTAGAAACTACATCTCGGCTGCCTCAATCTTGTTCTGGCTTTACTTGTTGTCCACGCCTCACATCCGTACAACAGTATGGTTCTTTATAACATTTAAGAACTCTCTTCCTGATGTTAATTGATAGACATTTGTTGGTAAGAATGCTTGTCATCTTCTTGAATGCTGTTTTGGCTTGGCCGATTCTGCTGGCTATTTCTGATGTGCATCTGCCGTCCAATGAAATGATCGTTCCCAGGTATTTGAATTTATCAACCTGTGTCAAGGTTGTGCCATTTGCTTTAATTACACAGCACTTTTACTTCGTATGAAACAAGATCACGGAAAGAGGATGACGTCATGTAGTGTGTCTTGACCTCATTGTTTGATAACCTTCTGAGGTCACATGGAACCAGTTCAAACAGGAGCACTGTCGGGTTGATAACATATAGTATGTTGTGATGTAATTGTTTTCGTAAACAAGGTAACTTATGACTGGGTCTGAATGGGTCATGAAATGCATTAAATTAACAGCTCCCCCTTTGCATAATGAAATGACTGTCAACCGGCGTGGGGAGCTTGGGGGGTGATTGTCCGGAGAGTGGCGAAGCATTGGTGCTCTGGGTCCCAGCCACCCCTCTGGGTATTTCTTTTAAAAGCTGTGTTTTGATGTCATTGTTGTATCACAATGCCTATGACGTCATATGAACCAATTGAAAGAGGAGACATGTACGATGATGATTGGATACAGTGTGTTATGACATCTTTGTGTGATTCAGCAGTCTCAGACCTTTCAACCGCCTATTCAGTTATTTAATGAAATCACTCATTCTTATTGCCACATCATGAAATAGGACTTTTACCAGGTCCTACCTTGGTTTGCCTCATGTAAATTCGTTTGTGTGTGTCTAAATGAATGTGTGTGTGTGTATGTTTTCATGTCTATTTCTTGTGTTTGTGTGTATGTGTGTATGCTGTGGTGAGTGTGTATGTTAGCTAACAGAGTGACAGAGAGAAAGATAAATATATAGATAGGTAAATAGATTGATAGATAGATAAATAGATAGATAGATAGATAGGATAGATAGATAGATAGATAGATAGAGAGAGGAGAGAGAGAGAGAGAGATGGATAGAGAGAGAGAGATGGATAGAGAGAGAGGGGAGAGCGAGAGAAAAGACGAGAGAGAGAGAGAGAGAGGGAGAGAGAGAGAGAGAGAGAGAGAGAGAGAGAGAGAGAGAGAGAGAGAGAAATGAATCAACTGTATTTGTTTTTGTTTTTTGTGGTGGAGTGTATGTCTGTTATTGGATCACTCAACATATGAAAGAGATACTATATTGTTACTGTTTTCTGTTGCCTCTTTAACGTTGTATTTTTACACCGGCAGTTTGTCTGTTTTCATAACAGTGGTGGGGGTTGGCGTTATGTTTGTCTTACACGTATTTGTTGTTTGTCTCTCATGCCTTCGTTAAGCACTTAGGGGTCTTGCAAGACGATGTGCTGTACAAGTAGTTATTATTGTCATCATTGCTATGATTATCATGTTAGTGAGACTTTGAAGGAGTTTGAGAGGTTAGATTGAGCTCCATTGTGTGTTGTGCGCTTGCAGGCAAGGTGTATAAGAACGGAGAAGAGGAGAAGGAACGTCAGGCCATCTTCATGGACAACATTCAATACATCGAAGAACACAACCGGCTGTACATCAACAAGCAGAGTTCCTTCTACCTGGGGGTTAACCAGTTTGCAGACATGGTCAGTGCACTGGACATGTGGTTGTGGTGGTGGTGATGGGGGGTGGTAGGAAAAGGGAAAGAGGAAAGATTTTATGCTCTGAGCCAGAGAAGTTTTGAAGCAAAGGAAGATGTTGGTAGACTAAATTTCCATGGAACGTGAAACATTTGGCAGAAGCCATACAATGTACTGTGTGTCTGCAACTGTATAGCGTACTGTGTGTGCCCGTGTATGTGTGTGTGTGTGTGTGTGTGTGTGTGTGTGTGTGTGTGTGTGTGTGTGTGTGTGTGTGTGTGTGTGTGTGTGTGAGTGTGTATGTAGTGTTTGTGTTCGTACATGTACAATGTGTTGTCAACATGGCAAATGAAATAAGGTATGCAACAGTTATAATGATTATGTGTTTGTGTGAATGTATAGATTTGGCAGTTTGGGGTGGGTGGGGTGGAACCTATATAGATGTTTGTGTGTGCTGTGTGCGTGTGTCTATTTGCATGTGTGTGTGTGTGTGTGTGTGTTTGTGTGTGTGCGTGTGTCTGTCTGTATGTGTGTGTGTGTTTGTGCTTTCGTTTGTATGTGTTTGAGATCATGTGTGTGTGCGTCTTTCTGTGCTTGTTTGCGTGCGCGCACGTGTTTGTGTGTGTGTCTCTGCGTGCGTATGTGCCTGTGTATGTGTGTGTGTTTGAGATCACATGTGTGCATGGGTTTGTTCGTGTGTGTACGCCTGTGCGTTTGTATGCGTGTGTGTGTATGTGTATGTGTATGTGTGTATGTGTGTGTAACAGACCAACGAGGAATACAAGCGATACAACAAGCTTCAGGTCAAGAAGGACATCTCTGCTCCACCGATCCCTTGCTATGCCTATCAACCGTCGACAACTGGGGACTTGCCTGCCAGTGTGGACTGGCGCACAAAAGGTTACGTCACCCCTGTTAAAGATCAGGGCAAATGTGGCGCCTCCTGGGCTTTCTCAGCTGTGAGTTTATAAGTCTTTTCTCCTTATTGTCTTCTAGACATATACACGTATGTAGATTTATGTATACACACCCATATCGGCACAGCATGACGGCCGACAACAACAGCAGCAACAACCACAACAACACGACAACAAAAACAACAACGGCAAGGAGGAAACACATAATATATATACATATCATGACAGACATATCTGGACAACAGTCAACAAACAGCCACACAAACAAACAAACACACACACACACACACACACACACACACACACACACACACACACACACACACACACACACACACACACACACACACACACACACACACAGACGATTGGCAAACTTGCTTATTCTCCGGTTGTCTTTTCCTTTTCTTCACTTTTTATTATCTTTGTTGCAGCAAAACCCAAACACTTTCCATTCCACTCTGTAAGAGTCTGTGCAGTGTTACTTTTGAGATGATACAAATGTTAGTCTGATTAATGATAGCTCTTGTTTTGCCTTTCATAGTACATTTTCGGCAATTTCTTCTATCTATTCATTTTTGGGTAAGACGTTCGATGGTATGATGACTCAAATTTTGTTCGCGAAGGTACGATTCAAAGCGTCATAGGACCTCAGATTAACCCAGACAGAGAATGTTTGATGTAGTGGCAGTGCCCGCAAGTTTATTGGCCCGTTCATTTCACTTAACACCAGCGTGTCCAGGCCATTGGATCCACCTGAGATTTTGTAGGTCGTTCATTGCTTTGTGCCATTCTGGGGTCCCTACTCCATTTTGCACTTTTTGAAGTGGATTCATCGAGTCAGTCACGATGAAGGCTTGGCTTTCTTTCATTTCATCGTCCAGTGAGGTTAACCATTGAGTGCATGTGTGACTATCTCAATTTCCATTGTTATAATGGAGGCTGTGATATCATATGTAGCGTTTTCTTCATGAATGGTGTTTCCTTTCTGTTTGACAGTGAAGCCTCATCCATATCTGTTATTGGTGACTGAACTATCTGTGTATATGATTTCATCTTTGGGGTTGCAATTTAGTTGTTCCATGAGAAGCCGAATTTCTGCATCTGTTTTCCCTTCTGGCCATTCGCAACAGTGTCTCCCTAGACTTTTGGGTATGATAG
>CM060311.1:33154067-33176567 GCA_030674185.1 Monoplex corrugatus | reverse complement strand
GGCTTGTCTTTTCCTAATCTTCCTTATGAATGATCTTGTGTCTGCCTCCATCAAGACAGTCTCGTTTGTTTTCTTTGCTGTCCATGGAACTCTCAACATTCTTCTTAGAAACTACATCTCGGCTGCCTCAATCTTGTTCTGGCTTTGCTCGTTGACTGTCCACACCTCACAACCGTATAACATATCGGTTCTATATAACATTCAAGAACTCTCTTCCTGGTATTAATTGATAGGCATTTGTTGAGACGAATGCTTTTCATCTTCTTGAATACTATTTTGGCTTGGCCGATTCTGCTGGCTATTTCTTATGTGCATCTGCCGTCTGATAAAATGATCGTTCCCAGATATTTAGACTTATCAACCAAATTTTGCCCATAACATTCCAAAATCAGGGTAGGAACGAGTTAGATTTTTTAAGGGACCGATGGAGAATTAAACCCAAACCTTACAGTCGGAAGTCCTTTACGCTAACCGCTACACCATAGCGACTGGTGTATTAGTGAATGTTGTCAAACTTTGTCCTCCATTTTTTTTTCAGAAGAAGGATCACTATTTGATCGGCCGTAATTCCTACAGTGTCTGTCCTGAAGACTACATAAATTATAATATATATAATCTATATTATAGATTATATGTATGTATGTGTATATATATATATATATATATATATATATATATATATATATATATATATATATATATGTATGTATGTATGTATGTATTGATAGATAGACAAACGGATAGATAGATAGGTAGGTAGATAGATAGATAGATGGATAGATGGATAGATGGATAGATTGATAGATAGACACACTGATAGATAGATACACAGATAGATAGATAGATAGATAACAGATAGACAGATAGACAGATATAGATACAGATATAGATACAGATATAGATACAGATATAGATATATATTTATACAATTGGAAGCGAAATTGAATGCTCTTTCCAATGGGAATATAAATGTAAAGAAACTAAGAATCTTAGAGTACATCTTGGACATATTCTACTGCAAGCATTTGCAAATTATCTTTGGCAAGTATGAGTGAATGTGTGTGTGTGTGAGTGTGTGTGTGTGTGTGTGTGTGCGCGCGCGCGCGTGCTTGTGTGTATGTGTGTGTGCGTGTGTGTGTATGCGTGTGTGTGTGCAAGTGTGTGTGTGTGTATGTGTGTGTGTGTGTGTGTGTGTGTGTGTGTGTGTGTGTGTGTGTGTGTGTGTGTGTGTGTGTGTGTGTTTGTCTGTGATGTGTACCCTTAACATCATACGAAGGATTGTGTTTGATATGTATGGAGAATCTTATGTTTGTGACCGAGTGAGTTATCTATAGAGAATGTTGTGTTTGTGTGAAATATAATCCAGAGAAAACATCTTACTTGTGTGAAATACGTCTGGGTAATCTCTTGCTGGTATCTGTAGATCCCTCTGCTTGCATTAGATGTGCCTAGAGAATGTCTTGCTTGTGGTTATGTAAAATATGATTATGGTCATGTTGATGTGAGATGTGTAGAGAAGACCTGATGTGCATGGTTGTGTTAGATATGCATAGAGATCTAGATTATTGTAATGATGTTAGATGCATATAGAAGACCTGATGTGTATGGTTGTGTTAGAAATGCATAGAGATCTAGATTATTGTAATGATGTTAGATGCAAATAGAAGACCTGATGTGTATGGTTGTGTTAGATATGCATAGAGATCTAGATTGTTGTAATGATGTTAGATGCATATAGAAGACCTGATGTGTATGGTTGTGTTAGATATGCATAGAGATCTAGATTGTTGTAATGATGTTAGATGCATATAGAAAACCTGATGTGTATGGTTGTGTTAGATATGCATAGAGATCTAGATTGTTGTAATGATGTTAGAAGCAAATAGAAAACCTGATGTGCATGGTTGTGTTAGATATGCATAGAGATCTAGATTGTTGTAATGATGTTAGAAGCATATAGAAGACCTGATGTGATGGTTGTGTTAGATATGCATAGAGAACAGATATTGTATGGATGTGAGATATGGAACATGAATAACTTGTTGTATGTAGGCGATTTGAGATGTAAGTAGAAAACTGATGTTATGCGGTCGGTTTAAGATATACACAAAATACTGAGTTTATGTTGTGAATGTTAGATGCAAAAAACCTGACGTTAGGTTGCTGTAATGTATACACAGAAAATCTGAATTGTTGGTAATGTTAGTACACAAAAACTGACGATTTATGGTTGGTTAGATATGCAAGAGATCTAGATTTTGTATGAGTTAATGCAAAAAAAACCTGAGTTTGATGGTTGGTGACAGTATCATAAAACATGAGTTATGTTGCGTGGAGATATGGACAAAAACCTGATTATGGGCGATTGAATGTACTAGAAAACTGACGTTTATGGTGCGGTGACATGTATACACAAAAACCTGACGTTTATGGTTGCGTGACATGTATACAAAAAACCTGACGTTTAGGTTGCGTGACATGTATAACAAAAACCTGACATTTATGGTTGCGTGACATGTATACACAAAAACCTGACATTTATGGTTGCGTGACATGTATACAGAAAAACCTGACTTTATGGTTGCGTGACATGTATACACAAAAACCTGACGTTTATGGTTGCGTGACATGTATACACAAAAACCTGACGTTTATGGTTGCGTGACATGTATACAGAAAAACCTGACATTTATGGTTGCGTGACATGTATACAGAAAAACCTGACTTTATGGTTGCGTGACATGTATACAGAAAAACCTGACGTTTATGGTTGCGTGACATGTATACACAAAAACCTGACATTTATGGTTGCGTGACATGTATACAGAAAAACCTGACGTTTATGGTTGCGTGACATGTATACACAAAAACCTGACATTTATGGTTGCGTGACATGTATACAAAAAACCTGACGTTTATGGTTGCGTGACATGTATACACAAAAACCTGACTTTATGGTTGCGTGACATGTATACACAAAAACCTGACTGTTTATGGTTGCGTGACATGTATACAGAAAAACCTGACATTTATGGTTGCGTGACATGTATACAGAAAAACCTGACATTTATGGTTGCGTGACATGTATACACAAAAACCTGACGTTTATGGTTGCGTGACATGTATACACAAAAACCTGACTTTATGGTTGCGTGACATGTATACACAAAAACCTGACGTTTATGGTTGCGTGACATGTATACAGAAAAACCTGACATTTATGGTGTGTGACATTTGTGCAGCAAAAACCTGACGTTTGTGGTTGGTGTGACATGTATACAGAATACCTGACTTTATGGTGATGTGAATGTTATCAGAAAACCTGATTTATGGTTCGTGACATATAAAAAAAACTGACGTTTATGGTTGTACATGTATACACAAAAACCTGACGTTTATGGTTGCGTGACATGTATACAGAAAAACCTGACGTTTATGGTTGCGTGACATGTATACAGAAAAACCTGACATTTATGGTGGTGTGAATTTTGTGCGTGCAAAAACCTGACGTTTGTGGTGGTGTGAGATGTACGTACAGACATCTGGCATTTATGGTGATGTGAGATGTGTATAGAAAGCCTGATGTTTATAGTGGTGTAACGTGTGTATAGAAAAAAAAATTACGGTAGTGTGAGGTGTATAGAAAAACCTGATGTTTGTGGTGTCTTGGTGTTCACAGAGCTTCGTGTTCGTGATGGTTTCAGGTGTATATAGCGATCCTAGCTGCACAAGCACACATCAGGACCTAGGTGCGTTGGCGGTAGGGTACGGCGTTTATGGGAAGAAAAACCAGAAGTACTGGATGGTGAAGAACAGCTGGGGTGCTGAATGGGGCCTCAACGGATACGTCATGATGGCCCGTGACGATCACAACATGTGTGGGATCGCCTCCATGGCCAGCTTCCCCATTGTCTAATCGCTATTTTGGATCAGTCTCAGTGTTAAGCGTGTAGAAAAAAAAAAAGGAGTTATATTTTCATTCTTTTCCAGAACTGGTATATGAGTTTGTCACCGGATTTGTATTAATGGACCGCATCAGATACTATATATATTCATCACAGTTTCTATGGTTTGTGACTCTGTCACTGAATAAATGAGAATTGTGAGTTTGTTCAAAAGGGATCCATCGCACTCTGATAGACCACATACATACTCCACCAATGTGTTCGAAATAAAATCCCTAATTTTTTCTAAGCAAAAAAATGTTTAATGTTTTTATTCGAAAAAGAATACTGTGTGTTGCGTCTGGTTTCTTCTGTTCATTCCCTGAGTCTGCCTGCTTTTATGTATGTCCATATGTCAGCCTTTCCCGACCCATATATATTCTCAGCACAAATACACGTACACAGATATATCATGCATCTGCGTATGCAAACGCACATTTCACATTAAGTCTTATAATCACTTTATCTACTTATTGTTAAACTTTATGTGAATTTGTTTCTTTTCGTTTCTTTTCAGCTTTTTTCTTTTCTATTGGCGGAGGGTGGGGGCAGTGGTTGTCAGATTATTGACTGTGAAGAGACTTTCAACCAAGGTTTACACACACACACACACACACACCCCACCACACACACACACACACACACACACACACACACACACACACACACACACACACACCACACACACACAACACCACACACACACACACACACACACCACACACACAACACACACACACACACACACACACACACACATCACCACACACACACACAATCACCACCACACACACACACACAACACACACACACACACACATCACACCACACACACACAACACACACACACCACACAAAATACACGCACACACATATATATATATATCTCTCTCTCATTCTATCGATCGGTCTACTACTCTATCTGTCTTGTTATCTATCTTGTTCTCTCTCTCTCTCGCACCAACCACATCCAACCAAGCCTCTGGACCAAGAGAGAATGGAAGACCCCTCTCTTGCCCAAAACTGGTCTTCATCTCTCTCTCGGGCACCCCGTCCCGCCATCAGCTCGCATAGCTGTCAACACCTTTCCCCTTACTATACATGTAGTCTCGACACTTAACAGTCGGAAGCTCCCAACGTTGTCTTACTTCAACCACAGGGGTTGTTTGAAAGGCTGCAAAAGTGGCCAAGCATGATGCACCTTTGTCTGGTAGGGACTTTCGTGCTGGGCAGGTGACACCCGATCGTCACCAAGCTACTGCGAACAGATTCAATATGAAAATTGCTACTTGGAACGTAAGAACCTTAATGCAAAAAAAGGATGTCTGTGATCCAAATATGATCCAAACCTGTTGAGAATTTCAATTTTCAATTTCAATTTCTCAAGATCACGTCTCCACGCTCGGAATGAATTCCATATGCACTGACGTCACAGGTGCCCTGTGACGGAGAAGATCCAGAATGACCATGGCATAAGCCTTAAACCTACACATAAACCCATGAGCTGGCCAGGTACTGAGGTCCTACCTAAATAGTTCCATAACCACAAAAAAATAAATAAATAAAAAGGAAATTAGAAAGTGTCAAGATAGAGATGGAAAGACTTGACATCAATATTTTAGGACTAGGGCAGATGGGATGCAATGGGGCAGGTATGATAACATCAGGTAAGTATAAAATTATGTATTCTGATGGAGACACACATGAAAGAGGAGAAGGCATCAGAGTAGACAGAGGCAAGTCAAAGTCCATCAAAGGATACTGGGCTATGTCAGACCGAATTTTATTAGTTAAACTGGATGGCAAACCATTTGATATCAACATCATCCAACTATATGCACAAACATCCACAAAACACTGAGGAAGAAATTGACATTTTCTGTGAAGAATCAGAGACATCCAAGGCTCATCGTAAATAACAGGACATTACAATAATAACATAATAATGAAGCTTTGAATACACGTACTAAAGTGGGACAGGAGAGAGTATATGACATAGTTGGATCTCATGGCCTTGGCACACAAAATGAATGGGGAGAAAAACTTGTTGAGAGGGCACAAATAAATGAATTCATAATAGGAAACACTTGGTCTGAACAACCTAACAGAAGAAAGTGGACATGGATGAATCCAGGAGACGGTAGAAGAAATCAATTTGATTGCATCTTCATAAATGAAAGATTTAGAAATTCTGTACTGATAGCAAAAACATTACCAGGCACAGACCGGAACAGTGACCACAATCCTGAAATGAGAAGATTTATGCTGAAACTAAAGAGAAGAAAACAAACCAAAAGTAACATCAAACTAGATTTTGGACTCTTAAAGACAGATGAATTGACTCGTAAAAAAAATTAACATACAGGTTCAAAACAAATTCAGTGCTCTGGAGGACGTTGGTGATAGTGAGGAACAATGGACAAAGTTGAGAATCTTGATAAATGAAGCATGTGAAGAAATCCCTAGAGTTGAGAGAAAAACAAAGAAGAACCGGATGACAAAAGAAATTTTAGGCTTGATGGAAGAACGGAGGAGGGAAAAGGAAGAGAGGAAGAATACAAAAAGATAACCAAGGAAATCAGGAATAGGTGCAATGAAGCTAAGGAAGCTTGGCTTGAAAAAAAAGTGCAAAGAAATAGAAGACCGACACACAAACAGATCCCAAGTTTATGTACAGAAATATCGAAGAAATTGCCCACAGGAAAAAGACGTTCACATCAATTGGCTGCTTAAAATCTAATAATGGTACGATTATTATGGAAAAAGACAAAATATTAGATAGATGGGGAGAGTACATAAAAGACCTGTTTGACGATGACAGAAACGAAGAACACATTATAAGAAAGAATTTTGAAGGACCACCCATAATGAAGGATAAAGTTAGAGGAAGCATTAGAAAAGATGAAACCACGAAAAGCCCCAGAACCAGACAACATTACTACAGAAATGATTGAGGCTCTAGATGAATTTGGTATTGGAAAAATAACAGCCCTACTAGATAAACTTTATGACACCGGAAGAGTCCCCAAATATATGTTAAAATCAATTTTCATTTCACTTCCAAAGAGAGCAGAGAAAATAGAATTAATGCGAATTCTATCGCAAAATCAGCTTGATGGGCCATGTAACAACTATTCTATCAAAGATACTCATGACGAATCAAAAGAGAAATAGCAGAAGATCAGAATGGATTTGTCGAAGGGAATGGAACTATTGATGCCATATACATCCTAAGAACTATCATAGAAAGGTCAATCGAGTTGAATAAGGATATGCGTTTATGATTTGTTGATTACACCAAGGCTTTTGACCGGTTAAGACGCAAAGAAATGATCACCCAACTAGAAAGGCTCAATGTTGATGGAAAGGATCTAAGAATAATCAGAAATATATATTGGGAACAGACAGCAAGCGATGAGAATAGAAAACCGTATGAGCTCTTTCCAAAATATCAAAAGAGGGGTAGGCGGAGATGTGTTCTGTCACCAGATCTGTTTTCACTTTACGGCGAAACCATCATGAGAAACCTAGAAGAATGCCCTGGGATAAAGGTTGGAGCAAAATAGTATACAATCTTTGTTACGCAGATAACAAAGCTCAAATTACAGAAAATGAGAAGGACCTACACAATCTTGTAAGTATGATAGAAAGAGCAGAAATAAAGTGCTAGAACTACATAGCAAGAAGACTGAAGTCGTGTCAACCAGTTAAAAAAAAAGAAAGAAAAATGAAATCCCCTCATGAAAAATAACAGCAAATGTAACAACATTGAGACAGGTTGATAAGTTTAAATATCCGGGAACGGCCACCTCGCCTGACGGCAGAGGCACATCAGAAGTAGGCAGCAGAATCGGCCAAGCCAAAACAGCATTCAAGAAGATGATAAGCATTCTTATCAACAAATGCCTATCAATTAACATTAGGAAGAGAGTTCTTGAATGTTATATATAACCGATGATGTTATACGGTTGTGAGGCGTGGACAGTCAACACGCAAAGCCAGAACAAGATTGAGGAAGCCGAGATGTGGTTTCTAAGAAGAATGATGAGAGTTCCATGGACAGCAAAGAAAACAAACGAGACAGTCTTGATGGAGGCAGACACAAGAAGATTATTCATAAGGAAGATTAGGAAAAGACAAACAATATGTATAGGCCATATTATGAGGAAAGTGGAATTAGACCACCTGGTCACAACAGGAAAGCTGGAGGGAAAGGAACACTAGGTAGACCCAGGGAGAAAATATTGGACGGACTTGCAGGATGGCTGAGGACAGAGAGAGTGAAAGATGTGCTTACGGCGACAAGGGATAGATGTAAATGGAGGGCCATGATCGCCAACGCCATGCGGCAGGGCACATGATGATGACGAGAACGAAATATCATGTATGATTGTTGTATGCAATGTATGGACAGACGTTTTTCTTATCACAAACACGCTCGCACACGCTCACCAGAGACAGGATTTCAAAAGCTGTAAAGGTCAAAGGTGATACATCGATCAAATAAGAAAGGAGACCAAACAAAATAAGTGTTAGAAAGTTCAAAATTGGTTTCAACACATAGTTAACCATTTTCATAACGGTCGCAACAAACCAGCATTGTCAACATGGTAGCACTTTCCCATATAAACATGAACGTGTATATGTCATACTGCAGTGGTGGATAAGATAAAGACAAGGTAGTCCTACAAACTGGCAGAATCGGCCAAGCCAAAACAGAATTCAAGAAGATGGAAAGCATTCTTACTAACAAATGCCTATCAGTTAACATCAGGAAGAGAGTTCTTGAATGTTATATAGAACCAATACTGTTGTACGGATGCGAGACGTGGACAGTCAACAAACAAAGCCAGAACAAGATTGAGGCAGCCCAGATGTGGTTTCTAAGAAGAATGTTGAGGGTTCCATGGACAGCAAAGAAAACAAACGAGACAGTCTTGATAGAGGCAGACACAAGTAGATCATTTATAAGGAAGATTAGGAAAAGACAGGCAACATTTATAGGCCATTTTATGAGGAAGGGGGATTTGGAGCACCTGGTCACGGCGGGAAAGCTGGAAGGAAAGAGAGCACCGGGTAGACCCAGGGAGAAAATACTGGACGGACTTGCAGAATGGCTGGGGACGGTGAGGGTGGGGGAGATGCTAGGGGCAACGAAAGATATAGGCAGATGGAAGTCCATGATCGCCAAGCCAGCGGCAGGGCACCTGATGATGATGAGTCCTACAAACACAATCTGGGATAAAGGGGAGGAGAGGGTAGGGGGTGGAAATATCTCAATAACTTCGGCTCAGTCGTCGGCGGTGGATTCCAATTCCCTCCTTCTTCAGCTACTTACCCCAACCTGAAGAGGGTCAGGCACCCTTTACAGCTGGGTGGACTACACAAAGCTTTCCCATGTTTGGGTCCAACCTGCAGTCAGATTAGAAAGAGGGATTTCCACCTTCATGCCACTCAGACCAATCTAGCCAGTTGTGGAAAAAATGATAAAAAACAATGTTTAAATATCTATATCATATACTCTTATTCACAAACACAGACATGCGCACGCACACACACACGCACACACACATGCGCGCGCGCACACCCGCAAGCAAACATTTACACACATACCACACACACACAAACACACTCACACATATAAACATACACACATACACACACACACACCACGCATGTGCGCACGAATACATGCATAAGTCAGACATGAACACGTATACGTTCATCTAATGACTCAAACGAACATAGAATAAACTGTATTAAGATACGAATACATAAATATGTATACATGTATTTGAATACCCGCGTGCGTCTGTGCATTTGTGCTTGTGAGTGTGTAAATGGTTATAAGAATATAATTGGAAAGCTAATTAAGTATGTTTTCAGTCAAACTACTTCATTTTAAGCCTAAAAATATGACATATTTGCTACGATTAAATCAAAACGGACATATCAATTATGCATGTATTCAAACAAAAGTAGCTTTGAATTGTTACTGTAATCGATACAGACAATTGGCGGGATGAGATAGGAAAAGGGAGAGAGAGAAAGAGGGGAAGAGAGGAAGAGGGGAGGGAGAGGGAGGAGAGAGATAGAGACAGAGACAGACAGAGAGACACGGAGACAGAGAGAGAGAGACAGATAGACAGAGACAGACAGACAAGCAGAGATAAACAGAGACAGAGAGACGAAGAGGCAGAGAGACAGAGACAGAAAGAGAGACAGATTCAGATTCATACATTTTACTCCTGTAAGATCCTAGCCCCATGTGAAGGAAAGGGGGGGGGGGGGTACCAACATATCACAGTTGTCATACTGTGAATTAGAAGCACTTTAGCGTGTTAGATAGAACCCAGGCATCAATGCCTCACCACCAGCCAAACTATCACGTGTTAGCTTCCTATGCAACATAGTAGCCATTTCGCCAAGCAAAGAGGTGGGGGCAGGGGGGTTCATGGTCTGCGTGACCCATTTCGGACCCAGTCATCAGTTACTTGAACCAGGAAAACACGAAAATAGAATCAGAACGCGTATTTAATACAAGACAAGACAGGCGCAAATTTTCGGTCAACTGGCCTTTGTCAAGCGTGAATGTAAGATCACAAACAAACACCTGAATGTAAGATCACAAACAAACACCTGAATGTAAGATTACAAAACAAACAAACCTGAATGTAAGATCACAAATAAAACACCAAATACAAAATCAGGAGAAAAAGACTGAAACGTCTCTGCTGCTTCGTCCAGTGGGAAAAGAGGACTTCCTGTTCTCTCACTGGACGAAAAACAGCAAGGAAGTTTTAGTCTTTTCCTTTCTCTCACTGGACGAAGCAGCAGGGAAATGTCAGTCTTTTTCTCCTGATTTTGTATTTGGTGTTTGTTTGTGATCTTACATTCGCGCTTGACATAGGCCAAGCTTGGCCGAAAATTTGTGCCTGTCTTGTCTGGTTGTATTAAATACGCGTTCTGATTCTATTTTCGTGTTTTTCTGGTTCCTGTCTGCTTGAACGCGGGCAGTCACACTTGTTTAGGACACCAGTTACTTGGTTCATATACAGACTGACAGAGTGGGGTGATGACAAACCGCGGACATAGCCACAGAACGTACACCAGCCACATCCAGTCCAGCTACACAGGAAGACTCTTCCTACGTCTTACTCCGGACCTTCATCTTTTGATGGGGCAAGCCCTCCCAGGTCGCCATAATCATTACAATTTCGGATTCAGTTTATAAAGATGTCGTCTCTTCGCTTGGTGCAAAATCCATACGCACTGACGCACAAATACCATGCAATGGACAGGATACGAAATGCATGTCTAACCCTGTATCTGCGCCTACGCCCTACGCCCTACGCCTACGCTGACGAGGTGTTATGCACAGAATCATTACAAAGCACACACTTCAGAAACATAAGATCAAATGAATTATGTCATAGCTACCTCTTTTTCGCTGAAAATGGAAAGCTGTATATGTATTAAGTTGTTTGTGTTTTGATCGGTCGATACCCTCAATAAACATAACAGAAATAAACATGGTTGTCGATAATGTTCCTTTGGGATAAATTGTATACGAATATCATTCAATGCAAACATTTGAAACACACTGAATCTCATTCTCTTTTGATAAATAAAGTAGTATGTTTAATAATTCAGTGCTGTCTATATGTTTCTTCATATCGAAAAGTGTGCACATTTGTTGCAGAGATACAGAATCTAAATCTTGTTAATAAAAATTCACTGAACAGATGCCTTCTTAATATCCATGGAAACATATTTTTTTTGCTTGAGTGTGAACAGGTGGAGGCTCGGAACGAGTCGAAGTTACCACTAGGTATAATATGACTCTCCCAACTGTACTGTCTGTAGTCTATTAAACATTGGTGAAGACCTCGTACAATCACAGTTTTATCACCCGTCTTTGGTCCAGCATATCTTCAGGCATATCTGAACCCAAATTCGCAAGTACAAGCAAATAGTTGGGCCCGAGAGAGAGAGAGAGTAGGGGGGGAGGGGATAGAGAGGACAGAAGAAGAGACAGACAGACGACAAACGAAGAGAGGGAGAGAGTGAGAGGAGAAGGGAGGAGAGAAGGACTGAGAGGAAGAGAGAATGAGACACAGATGAGAAAGGAGACAGAAAGAAGACAGACAGACAGACAAACGAAGAGAGGGAGAGAGTGAGAGAGAGAAGGGAGTGAGACAGACAGACTGAGAGGAAAGAGAGAATGAGACACAGACTGAGGAAGAGAGAAGAGACAGAGAGACAGAAAGAAAGAAGATATATAATAAAGAGAGAGAGAGAGAAAGAGAGAGAGAAAGGAAGAGAGAGGAAAGAGACAGACAGACAGAGAGAGGGAGGGAGACAGATAAAGAGGAAAGAGAGAAAGAAGCAGAGAGAGAGGAAAGAGTACAGTGCGAGCAAACAAAGGGAGGAAAACGTGTAACGAAGGCAAACCAGACAGATTAGACAGGACCTCCCCCAGTCCTCGAAAAATGAAAGGAGCGGAGTGACTTTTTCCCACAGGGTTTGAGTGTGTTCAAGAGGGATTCATCGCACTCGGACAATTCCATATGTGCTCCACCCAAATCTGCCAAGAATTATCTGGCAGACTCCCTGAGCCTGCGCAAAACTCTATGTGCTGGCAAGGTCTTGAAATTTGGGTGCGGGGAGGAGGGGGGGGGGACTTTGAAACACTAAGCTGACACCACCAGAGTGATGGAAACATTAAGATGGGCAACGAACAGGCCAGTTTTAATGTTGCAGGCTGGGGCTGAACTTGAGATATCAGATTTTGAGTCCATGACTCTATTAAAAAAAATCAACCAGCAGACAGAGCTCCCAATAGAAAGTATGGACGTCCATCTACAGTACCATTCAATTTGTTTCCTTTTTTTCTGTCCTTTTTTTTTTTTTTCGTACTGTATGCTTGTGTTTTTATTTTTATTTATAGTAGCGTATTTTTGTTTACAGATTATTGCCGTAGGATCTTCAGCATGCTCTAAATGCATGATTCACAAAGATATTGTGTTATCGTTTCAATCCGAAAGACTAGCAACCAGACCGCCATTCTGTCTTGTGGAGGGGGTGGGTAAGTGAGCAAAGAAGCTGCCCATGGCAACATTTTGTCGCAAAATCCGCTTTCACGCGTACATGCATTCATGAAAAAGACGAAATAGATAGCCGTGCATACAAGCCATGCGTTCTCCCTGGAAAGAACAGCTTGAATTTCGCATGTTACATTCATTTTTCATTTGACTAAAACAGAAATATAGTTAACAAACATATAAACAAACAAACAAAAAGTATAAGTCATCCTCTGTTCGTCAGCCCATCTGTCCATCTGTCTGTCTCTCTCTGTGTCAAGTACATCTATATAGACAGCTCGCTGACTTAGTAGATAGACTCGGAGACGCAAAACCTGATGTCTTGAGTTATTAGTGTTTCACAAGTTCCGTTGTGATAATGTCAGCTTAGTGTTTCAATGTCAGCTTAGTGTTTCACAAGTCCAGTTGTGATAATGTCAGCTTAGTGTTTCACAAGTTCCAGTTGTGATAATGTCAGCTTAGTGTTTTACAAGTCCCGTTGTGATAATGTCAACTTCGTGTTTTACAAGTCCCGTTGTGATAATGTCAGCTTCGTGTTTCACAAGTCCCGTTGTGATAATGTCAGCTTAGTGTTTCACAAGTTCCAGTTGTGATAATGTCAGCTTAGTGTTTTACAAGTCCCGTTGTGATAATGTCAGCTTAGTGTTTCACAAGTCCAGTTGTGATAATGTCAGCTTAGTGTTTTACAAGTCCAGTTGTGATAATGTCAGCTTAGTGTTTCACAAGTCCAGTTGTGATAATGTCAGCTTAGTGTTTCACAAGTCCAGTTGTGATAATGTCAGCTTAGTGTTTCAATGTCAGCTTAGTGTTTCACAAGTCCCGTTGTGATAATGTCAGCTTAGTGTTTCAATGTCAGCTTAGTGTTTCACAAGTCCAGTTGTGATAATGTCAGCTTAGTGTTTTACAAGTCCAGTTGTGATAGCGTCAGCTTAGTGTTTTACAAGTCCGGTTGTGATAATGTCAGCTTAGTGTTTTACAAGTCCGGTTGTGATAGCGTCAGCTTAGTGTTTCACAAGTCCCGTTGTGATAATGTCAGCTTAGTGTTTCAATGTCAGCTTAGTGTTTTACAAGTCCGGTTGTGATAGCGTCAGCTTAGTGTTTTACAAGTCCCGTTGTGATAATGTCAGCTTAGTGTTTCACAAGTCCAGTTGTGATAATGTCAGCTCAGTGTTTCAATGTCAGCTTAGTGTTTCACAAGTCCAGTTGTGATAATGTCAGCTTAGTGTTTCAATGTCAGCTTAGTGTTTTACAAGTCCGGTTGTGATAGTGTCAGCTTAGTGTTTTACAAGTCCCGTTGTGATAATGTCAGCTTAGTGTTTTACAAGTCCAGTTGTGATAATGTCAGCTTAGTGTTTCACAAGTCCAGTTGTGATAATGTCAGCTCAGTGTTTCAATGTCAGCTTAGTGTTTTACAAGTCCAGTTGTGATGTCAGCTTAGTGTTTTACAAGTCCAGTTGTGATAATGTCAGCTTAGTGTTTCAATGTCAGTTTAGTGTTTTACAAGTCCAGTTGTGATGTCAGCTTAGTGTTTTACAAGTCCAGTTGTGATAATGTCAGCTTAGTGTTTCACAAGTCCAGTTGTGATAATGTCAGCTTAGTGTTTTACAAGTCCAGTTGTGATAATGTCAGCTTAGTGTTTCAATGTCAGCTTAGTGTTTTACAAGTCCAGTTGTGATAATGTCAGCTTAATGTTTCAATGTCAGCTTAGTGTTTTACAAGTCCAGTTGTGATAATGTCAGCTTAATGTTTCAATGTCAGCTTAGTGTTTTACAAGTCCAGTTGTGATAATGTCAGCTTAATGTTTCAATGTTAGCTTAGTGTTTTACAAGTCCAGTTGTGATAATGTCAGCTTAATGTTTCAATGTCAGCTTAGTGTTTTACAAGTCAGTTGTGATAATGTCAGTCAGTGTTTTACAAGTCCAGTTGTGATAATGTCAGCTTAGTGTTTTACAAGTCCAGTTGTGATAATGTCAGCTTAGTGTTTTACAAGTCCAGTTGTGATAATGTCAGCTTAGTGTTTTACAAGTCCAGTTGTGATAATGTCAGCTTAGTGTTTTACAAGTCCCGTTGTGATAATGTCAGCTTAGTGTTTCACAAGTCCGTTGTGATAATGTCAGCTTAGTGTTTTACAAGTCCCGTTGTGATAATGTCAGCTTAGTGTTTCACAAGTCCCGTTGTGATAATGTCAGCTTAGTGCTTCATATGTGTCATTGTGATAGGGACAGCTTAGTGTTTTCACAGGTTACGTTCTGATAATGTCAGCTGAGTGTTTCACAGATCCCGTATTCCCTTACCACAACACATTAGAAGACCTTGCCTGCCATTTGGATTTTGTGTAGGCTCAAGGAGTTTCTGGATAATTGCTGGCAGATGTGGTTTGAGCTCTTATGGAGTTGTCCTGGTGCAATGAATCCCTCCTTGAACAAGCTCTAAACTGAACTCTCAACAAAACTGACACTCTAAAGGTGCGAACTTTATACGAGAGAGAGACAGACAGACAGACAGACAGACACAGAGACAGAGACAGACACACAGACAGACAGACAGAGGCAGACAGACAGGCAGACAGACAGAGAGAGACGGACCGAGAAAGACAGACAGAGACAGACAGAGATAGAGACAGAAAGAGACACAAAGAGAGAAACAAAGATAGGGAGAGAGAGAGAGAGAGAGCACAGAATACAGAGAAAGAGAGAAAGACAGACAGACAGACAGACAGAGATGAATGCACAGAGAGAGAGAGAGAGAGAGAGACAGACAGACAGACAGACAGTCAGACAAACAGAGACAGAAAGCAACAGAGATAGACAGACAGACAGACAGAGAGACAGAGAGAGAATCAGGCAGACAGACAGGCAAACAAATTCCAGTATTATTCACAACACGGCTCTTTCGTTTTCGAGTTGATGAAAAGAGATTCTGGTTTTTCAACCGATTTGATGCAGACGGGCAAATGAACTGGTGAAAGGTTTTGCTGCAGCTTTCTTTGTTCCGCCCCAACAAAGACAGAAACGGCTGTGCGTGACAAAAACCTTGCCTTGCCATACAAAACCCTGCGTTTTCGTTTTGGCAAAACACTGCTACATGTAAATAGAAATATTGATGAAATGTGTGAAAAACTTGTATTTGTCGAGTGATATGTGCAACTTTTTTCCTTACATTTTCTTTGCGTACTGCTCGTACACTTACGTATTTCTGATACCATATCTAGATCTCCAATGCGGGTTAAAGATCCCACAGCGACAAAACTGTTGTTTATCGCAATATTTTATGGAAAAATCCACTTTCGTACGAAAACAAAAAAAAGAAAAAATGGGTGGCACTACACTGTGGCGTCGCGGTCTTCTAGGGGAAACCAACCTGAATTTCGCATGGTAAAATCCATTGTAACAATTTGACAACATTAGCCAGAAAAACAGCAACAACAATATCAATGACAACAATACCAACAACGACAGCAAGACAAGCAAGCTAAACTTCAAAAATGTCAAATACAGATATACTCGTCGAGACCAGACCGAATTTCACATGATAAATCAATTGTAACAAAATCAAATATATTCCACAAAACTGTAATGGGTACTTAGCCTTCATAAGGTTTCAGAAATGTAAGGCAGGGTGAGAGGCAGACAGACAGACAGAGGAGAGAGAGGGGGAGGGACAGATGGACAGACAGACAAACAGACAGACAGACAGAGAAAGAGAGGAGCTCGGCATCGCCTTCATAATGCTGGTCCTGAGAAAAGATGAGGTCTCTACCACCTCACTCCTTTCGACCTCAAGGTCATGGGACAACCTTTACCTTTCACAGCTGTTGAGGCCTGCTTGCTCTATAGGTAGTGTTCCCATTAAACAATTTATCTCCACGTGTACAGGTTCGTGTGGTTCCGGGGGAAAAAGGCTTTGTGCGTGGGCTTCCAATCTACCCTGCTGTGAATGGGGTACCTGATATTCTTCAAAGTTAGAGAAGTAAGCAGTGAGGGAGAGGAGATGGACATGGCCCTCATAATAGTGATCTTGAGTTCTCAACCACTTCACTCCCTGCAATCAAAGAGCCTGGGGACAACCTTTACCAATACTACCGAGACAACCTCAAGAAGTTGGTAGTTTCAGTTTCAGTTTCAGTTTCAATTTCTCAAGATGACGTCTCCGAGCTCGGAATGCATTCCATATGCACTAACGTTAGAGTTGCCATGTGATGGAAAAGATCCAGAATAATCACGGCACAACGCTTAAGCCTGCACATAAACCCACGAGCTGACCAGGTCTTGAGGTCCTACCTAGATAGTTCCATAACCCTGGGGTCGTAAGGGAGTGAGGTGACAAAGACCTCAACTTTTCCCGGGGTCAGTACCACAAGGGCGGCACCCATCCCCTCTCCCTCGCTTCAAATTTATATCCATATTTACTTCTTTTTTTTTACCAAGACTTCAAAAAAGCAAGAAGGCTAATTGGTCTTCAAGGGTTTGGACCAGAGAAATCAACCTATCTCTCCAATGTTTTTTACCTAGGAGCCTGGCAATGCCCTGCTCTTCACGATTTTCAACTGCTGTGGGATCTTTAGTGTGCGCAGCGAGAAGGCACACGGGTCCGACTTGTTTTTCGTCCCCTTCCGAAGGACTAGACGTTCAGTTCGATCTTCCGGTCAAACAAAGGAGAAAAGTTGAGGCCTCTATTAGGAGTGAATCCTGAAAAATTGAGTTTAGTTATTGGCAGGCGAACGTCTGAACCATTCTTCCACTCTTTTTCCGGAAAGTTGGTAACGTTTGTCTAATGTCGTTATCACCCTAGTGCTGAATAATGGGAAAGTACAATTTCCTTGTTATATGAAAAATGTATTTTGTTTCAGTTCAAGGAAGTCTTGACATCGATCTTAAATCTGAATCTTTTACTGCAACTGTTCATCTTCCTTTTGTTTTCTTTTCTTTCCTTTTCTTTTCTTTTCCTTTTCGTATTTAGGAAATTTCAGTTGAACCTACTTCTTCTCTTCTTATCCTGTGAGCAGCGTGGTCGGTGGGCAGGATTCTTGGGATGCAGCAGCTGTTGTGTCTTCCACTCATGTCTCTGTGTCTTTGAGGTGCAGCAACAAACAGTTCATGCACACTGAAGTTGGCCCAGTCTTTGATAATTGCCACCCAGCTTTTGTTCTGTCAGTCCCAGTGATGGCCACTTTACAAAGTGCCCTGAAAGATAGTCTTATTCTGTCATGGCGGGTGTTGCCACCAAACCACGCGAGTTTGTGTCATTTCACGGTTGCTGTAGCGGTTTTTGTAGGCTCACTAGAATGTTGATTCATTTGCTCTGATAGAGATGTACAAAAACAAGAAAAATATCTGACAACTTTCTCAAAGATTGATGATCATGGACCCATTTTGCAACATGAATTTGTAAATCATCATCAGTAAGCATTGTAACTCTGACGTAAAGGATTATGGTATTGTTCATAATGTATGTTTTGATTTTTCTCTTTTTTATTTTTTTGTTCGTGTTTATGTGAACCACAAATGCGGAAAACACATTGAAGACTTAAGAAACAAACACTGTAAACAACACATCAATGGCACGGATCAGACACATTTTTTAAACATTAAGTAAAGAGAAAAACGCACAAAAATCACTGTCTTTCAGATCTTAGGTAGGAACACTTTTTCATCAATTCTGCCTTGCATCTTTGTGTCTGTTACAGTTGTCTAGGAAATGAAGTTCACTTTCAGTCACAAACTACGTTTCGTTATCCTCTCTTGGTATGTTATCGTATTTGTTTCTTATAGTTGCAGCATTTTTTAATTTTTTGCGGCTTGTCTGTTGACAGAGTCGTGGACTGAAGGTCTAATGTCTCGAGCTCTGTCTTCAGCCCTCAACATAAAATTTTACCAGTTCGCTGCTCATCTCAGTGTTGCCATCCTTCTGCTTAGTGTTTCATCGGTACCCCTTTCCACCTGCCCGTTTGCAATTCAGGATTTTGCCGGCGCATAGGAAGATTAGGAAAAGACAAGCAACATTTATAGGCCATTTTATGAGGAAGGGGGATTTGGAGCACCTGGTCACAACGGGAAAGCTGGAGGGAAAGAGAGCACCAGATAGACCCAGGGAGAGAATGCTGGACGGACTTGCAGAGTGGCTGGGGATGAGGAGGTGGGGGAGATGCTGCGGGCAACGGAGATAGAGATGGTTGGAAGTCCATAGTCGCCAACGCCATGCGGCAGGGCACCTGATGATGATGATGATAGGAGTTAAAGCGTATTCAGAGAGTCTAGTAGATAATCACTGGCAGATGTAGCTGGAGCACATATGGAATTGTATCAATGTGATGCATCTCTCTGAAAGAAAGACCGACTCCGAACTCAAAGCATTAAAATTTAATGGAACCCTGTTTTGCCAAAATGATAAGGATGCTGGTAACCGGATGCTGGCCGTACTTTATTGTCTTCAAATCCAGGACGCACAGTGGGTGTATTTAAGTACTGGGCAGCTTCCACCAGAAACAGTTTGTGAGCAGGAATGTAACATATAGATGTAAACAAAAAGACATAATGCTGCACTGAAAACCTGATGTAAAGTTCTCCGTGCCTACGATTTTGTGTGTGTGTTCATCGTCTGTGAAATATGACTTGTTTCCCTCACACTCTACATCCAGTCTGAACATTAAGGTGATAAAGAAATGTAACGAATGATCTAGATACATTAGTAGTTAGCTAAAGACAACTGGTGTTGAACTGGATTGTAACTTATGATTATTTTTCTTACAGTGATGGCCAACCAGCTATTTGCTGCCCCAGAGAAATGTTGGTCTCTTATCATCTCATTCTTCAACAACTTCAGGGTTATGAAACAACCTTTATCTCTATCTTTATTATTGTTGTCACGACTATTACTACCGCTGCTATGAATGTTACTGCCGTTGCAGTAACTATTTTCTGCTGATTCGGGTGATAGTGTTACTATAACTGTAACTACTGCTACTACCGTATTTTTTGCTGATTCTGGTGCTAGTATTACTACAACTGTTACTACTGTTGCTACTATATATTTTTCTCATTCTAGTGCTAATATTACTATAACTGTTACTACTGTTGCTACTATATATTTTTTGCTGATTCTGGTGCTAGAATTACTACAACTGTTACTACTGTTGCTACTATATATTTTTGCTGATTCTAGTGCTAATATTACTATAACTGCTACTGCTGTGAATACGGTATTGTTTGCTGATTCTAGTGCTAATATTACTATAACTGCTACTGCTGTGAATACGGTATTGTTTGCTGATTCTAGTGCTAATATTACTATAACTGCTACTGCTGTGAATACGGTATTGTTTGCCGATTCTAGTGCTAATATTACTATAACTGCTACTACTGTGGATACCATATTTTTTTGCTGATTCTAGTGCTAATATTACTATAACTGCTACTACTGTGAATACCATATTTTTTTTGCTGATTCTAGTGCTAATATTACTATAACTGCTACTACTGTGAATACCATATTTTTTGCTGATTCTAGTGCTAATATTACTATAACTGCTACTACTGTGAATACCATATTTTTTTGCTGATTCTAGTGCTAGTATTACTATCACTGTTACTACTGTTGCTACTATATATTTTTACTAATTCTAGGCAAGACAAAATAAAGCAAGACAAGACAAGACAAAGGCAAAGCAAGACAAGGCAAGGCAAGACAAGACAAGGCAAGGCAAGACAAGGCAAGTCAAGGCAAGGCAAGAAAAGAAAAGACAAAGGCAAAGCAAGACAAGACAAGACAATGATAAAGACAAAGCAAGACAAAACAAAGACAAGACAAGAAGACAAGACAAGGCAAGACAAGACAAGCAAGAAAGACAAGACAAAGACAAAACAAGACAAGACAAAGCAAGACAAAGACAAGACAAAAAAACTGCCCAAGTGCGATAATCCCAAAAACATGACTGCCCATCTGTTCCTCTATTTGCCTCTACAGTTCATTGTCTTGTCTTCTTGTCTTTAGTTATATCGAATATGATTTGATCCATGTGTGTATATTTCTGGTTTCTATTTGCTTGAAAGCTGACCGTCATTTTGATGTAAAACACACACACACGCACACACACACACACACACACACACACACACACACACACGTACACACACACACACACACACACACACACACACACACACACACACACACACACACGCACGCACGCACAGAGAGAGAGAAAGAGAGAGAGAGAGAGGAGAGAGAGAGAGAGAGAGAGAGAGAGAAAGAGAGAGAGAGAGAGAAAGAGAAAGACACAGAGAGAGAGAGAGAGCTAAAGAATGAAATTTGTGTTGACAGAAACATATCGCACAGAGCTCGACCAGCTTCTTTCCATCTTCATTTCACTGTTGAGGTCTAACCTCAACAGCACATGAACCAACCATGGCATATCCCCATGTCATCAACCTCAACGTCAGCTCTATAGCGTTGATATTGCTTCTAGGAGTTTTACCGTCCTCGACATTGCGAATAGTGGAGATGGAGCAGCAGATAGACAGACGAGACTTGGTGTTCGGATATTCTGTGCTGTGTTCTGTGAGCGCTAGATCTTTGCTGGAGTGTGCGAGCATCTGTGCGATGGAAGAGGAGAGTAGGTCTTTCACATTTTGGCCGCAGTCTCCGGTACCAAGCGATGCCTGTGCCTGCCATTCCGTTGCGGCAACAGTCCTCACTGGGGTTAATCCTGCGCCCACGGCTCGCCTTTATTCGTTCAGAGAGGAAGTGATGATGCAGGTGAGTGAATAATGATGATAATAATGATGATAAAGTTGACAAATCGCCGTGGTGCAATGGTTAGCGCAAAGGACTAACGACTCGGAGAGTGTGGGGTCGAATCCCATCTGTCCAAAAAAACCGGGTCGGGCCGAAAAATCCCACATTGATTTTGACTGATGTTGATGAAAATAATGATAAAAAATAATAAAGGCAATAATAAAAATGATTTAACAATAATGAAAATAATAATAATGATAATAATGATAAATAATAATAATAATGATGATATAATAATAATAATAATGATAGTACCAATAAGAAAACGAATAACAATAACAATAATAGTAGTAGTACAAGTAGTAGTAGTAGTAGAAGTAGTAGTGGTACTACTAGTAGTAGTAGTGGCAGTAGTAGTGGTAGTAGTAGTAGTAGCTACTAACAATGGGTAAAGCCGGACAGCACAAGGTCCTCAGAGGAGAAACCCCCGTCAAGCAAGTGGTTCGGCCTTTAACGTCTCACACTCTAAGGGGGCTGGACCACATCCAGGTCTTGGCCCTGAATGCTCTTCTGCTGTCACCATATATTTTCATAGAAAATGTTCCATCACACGGTTTAAACCCGGGCATCCAGGATGGTCAGGCGTTCCGAGGCCAGGCCATCCGCGCGACAGATATCTTAACCAATTATCTATCGGACACTGGCAACATATAGAGGAA
>CM060311.1:33144067-33149067 GCA_030674185.1 Monoplex corrugatus | reverse complement strand
AGGAGAGAGCACCCTTGATATTTTACCCAGTGGGGGCAAGAAGGACTTGAGAGCTGAGCGACAAAGATTCTGTTTGCGTAGAAGGAGGGCTGGTAGTTAGACAGACCGCAATTGCTTGATTTTCCAGTCGTCTGAGTGGGTTGAACAACCGATATTTTGTTTACAGAGAAAGACAAAGGGAAGCGACTGAACATTCTTTTTTGATTTCCACAGTTGCATGAATACAGATTATGTGTACACAGAGGGAGAGGAGCCTGCAACAGTGCATTCTCTTATATTTTCCCAGTCTTATGAAGGGCTACTTGAGACATGAGCACCAAGCTTTCTGTGAGAAGAGAAAGGTGGGTGGTGGTGGTGGGGGGGGGGGGTGATAGATCATTTTCATATGATGTACCAGTATTGTGAAAGAAATGTTCGAGAGATGAACAATAAAGCTTCTGTTTGTAGCGGTAGAAAGAGAGAGACACAGACAGACAGAGACGGAGACAAGGAGGGAGAGAAAAACAGAGACTAACAGAGACACAGACACAAAGAAGGACGCAATGACATGTAGGTTTATCAGGATAGAGGTGTGGGTGAAAGAAGACTACAGAAAGGGGAAGGGATCTTGCTAGAGAGCTAAGCAACAAGCATTCTGTAAGTCCAGAGTTCGGGAGTGGGATACTGTAGAGTATTTTAAATACATGTGCTTATCACGAAACAGTTCTTGGAGAACTTATTGCCCCCTACACTGCTCTGACCGACACAGTTTTTTTTCCATAGGTTTTTATCGTTGTATTTTAGTGTCATGATGTGTGTGTGGTGTGTGTGTGTGTGTGTGTGTGTGTGTGTGTGTGTGTGTGTGTGTGTATGTGTGTGTGTGTGTGTTGTGTGTGTGTGTGTGTGTGTGTGTGTTGTGTTGTGTATGTGTGTGTGTATGTGTGTGTGTGTGTGTGTGTTGTGTAGTGTGTGTGTGTGTGTGCCCGCGCGCGTGTGTGTGTGTATGTGTGTATGTATGTGTGTGTGTGTGTATGCGTGCATGCGTGTGAGTTTGCGTGTGTGTGCGTGTTTAATCCTTTGACACCCTATCCACCAACAGCAAAAACTTAACCCTTTGATTCTCTAACCCTATCCACCAGCTTCCTGCAGGAAACTGGTGGATAGGATGAAGAAGTCAAAGGGTTAAGCTTTTGCTTTACTAGGATGGTTGACAATGCAGGATGCCAATGGACAGGGCGCGGGAGTCAAAGTATTAACGAGGGTGGAGGGTGGACAGGAAGGATTTGGGATGGTAGAGAGACGGTAACTGAATCTTGTTCACAGGCAGATGAAGGCTATGTATCGTATTGTTTGGGGGGTAGTTGATTTCTGAGACACGATTCTAAACAACGTTTGTGATATCAGTCTGTTTTCCTTTCTACTGATCATCACAGATTTTAGATACACATTTCACGACAATGTGACCTGGATTGTTCCGGACGACAGACTGTTACAAAGATAAGACATAGAACACGTACGTCGTGTAGAATCTCAGAACCTTGCAAAAATGCATAAAGCTTCTGACACAATGCATTTCACGAGTGGTAGTGTTGTCGGAATCCAATCCAGAAAGACCTGGGTCCATCATGTTAAAGAGACTTTAATATCACACGGCATTTCCCTTCTTAAGGCTTTCAGGCTTGCTGCGCGCTGACCATCAGATTATATTCCCCATGATACCCATCACGTGCTAAACATACAGCGGAGAGAGAGAGGAGAGAGAGAGAGAGAGAGAGAGAGAGAGAGAGAGAAAGAAGAGAGACAGAGACAGAGACACAGAGAGAGAGAAGAGAGAGAGAGAGAGAGACAGAGACAGAGAGACAGAGACACAAAGAGAGAGAAAGAGAGAGAGAGAGACAAAGACAGAGAGACAAAGACTGAGACACAGAAAGACAGAGAAAGACAGAGGCAGAGAGAGGGAGAGAGACAGAGGCAGACACACACACACACACACACACATACATACACACACACACACACACACACACACACACACACACACACACACACACACACACACACACACACACACACACAGACAAAGAGAAGGAGAGAGCGGGAGAAAGACAGATAGAGACAGAAAAAGAGAGACAGAGAGAGAGACAGAGACACACAGAGAGAAGGAGGGCGAATGAGAGAAACAGAGAGAGAGAAAGAGAGACACAGAGAGAGAGAGAGAGAGTCACAGAGAGACAGAGAGACAGAGAGAGAGAGAGAGAGAGAGAGAGAGAGAGAGAGAGAAACAGACAGACAGAGACAGTAAAAGAGAGAAAGACAGAGAGAGACCGAGAGAGACACACACACAGAGAGTCAATGAGAGAGACAGAGAGAGACAGACAGACAGAGAGAGACAAAGAGACGACAACAACGACGAAGAAGAAGAGAAGAAGAAAAAGAAAAGAAGAACAAGAACAAGAAGAAGAAGAAGAAGAAAAGCGAACCAAAAAAAAAAGTAAAGAAGAGAAAGACGGTGAGCTACGACATAACATTCTCTTATAATTCCCCTTTCTTGTGTTGAGGTACCTGACAGTTGATCAACAAGCGTTTTGCGTACAGGAAGAGGGATGCGCTGGGAGAGGGCGTTCTATTATACAGTCTTATGAAGCTGGGTAGTTGCACGCACATGTACAATTTGGATTTAATCACAAAGTCTGTATGCTGCTTGGTTGGGGGGGGGGGGGGGTTGAAGGTCGGAGGGGTAGAAGGAGACAGAGAAAGACAGAGAGAGACACAGACAGAGAGACAGAGAGAGAGATGGAGAGAGAGACAGAGAGTCAGAGAGACACAGAGAGACGGAAGAGAGAGAGAGCGACAGAGACAGAGAGAGACAGAAAGACAGACAGAGAGAGAGAGAGAGAAAAGGAGAGAGAGAGACAGAGAGACAGATAGAGAGATGGAGGGGTAGAAGGAGACAGAGAAAGACAGAGAGAGAGACAGAGACAGAGAGACAGAGACAGAGATGGAGAGAGAGACAGAGAGTCAGAGAGACACAGAGAGACGGAGAGAGAGAGAGCGACAGAGACAGAGAGAGACAGAAAGACAGACAGACGGAGAGGAGAGAAGGAGAGAGAGAGACAGAGAGACAGATAGAGAGATGGAGAGAGAGACAGAGAGTCAGAGAGTCACAGAGAGACGGAGAGAGAGAGAGAGCGACAGAGACACAGAGAGAGACAGACAGACAGAGAGAGAGAGACAAAGACAGAGAGACAAAGACTGAGAGACAGACAGACAGAGAAAGACAGAGACAGGGAAAGGGAGAGAGAGACAGAGCAGAGACAGAGAGAGAGAGAGAGACAAAGACAGAGAGACAGACAAGACAGAGAGAGGGAGAGAGCGAGAGAAAGAAGATAGAGACAGAAGGAGACGAGAGAAGAAAAGAGAGAGATAGAGGGAGAGACGGAGGGAGAGAGAGAGAGTAAGAAAGACTGACAGAGACAGAAAGAGAGAAAGAGACAGAAGAGACAGACAGACAGACAGACAAAAACAAAGAGACAGAGAAAAGCATGACGACAGACATGTTTACCAGGAAGGTGTCAGTTAGGTACGATTCGTGAGAGTGCGAGAGATTGGACACATCGGGAGAGTAGTGTCTGTGAAGGGAAGGTGAGATGTGTGTGTGTGTGTGTGTGTGTGTGTGTGTGTGTGTGTGTGTGTGTGTGTGTGTGTGTGTGTGGTGTGTGTGTGTGTGTGTGTGTGGTGTGTGTGTGTGTGTGCGTGTGCGTGTGCGCGCGGTGTGTGTGTGTGTGTGTGTGTGTGTGTGTGTCTGTGTGTGTGTGTGTGTGGTGGGGAGGGAGGTCAAGAGATTCAAAAGAAAAATGGTCCCAGATTGGGACAGTAGAAACCAGGGCTTGGCAACAACATGATATCTGTTTATAAACAAAAGGAATGCGTTGCGATAGAGCGTTCTCATAATTTCCCAGCGTTATGAAGGAAGAGTACTTGAGAATTAAGCAAGTCAGCTTCTGCGTAACAGAGAGAGGGAAACGAGTTGTGATAGAGCATTCTCTTTTATTACACAACTGTATGAAGGAGTACTCGGAAAACTGCTTAGCATAACTTCTGTGTGCAGTGACAGTGGTCAAGCGAGTTCGAGTAGTCTCATGTGCCCACTCGCGTAGCTGGGCTACAAACAATATATACTGACTTTAAACATCCCAGATAGGATCACGAATACAGGAATGAATATATTAACTTATCTAAAGTGCAAAGTGTGGTTCAGTTAGTTAGAGGATCTGCTTGGAAACGAGAGGAACTGGGTTTGATTCCCAGGTGGTCAGGAATTTAAAAAAACAATTTTGGAGATTTCTATATTTTGATTCGTTTATTCAAGATTTTAAAATAAATTCACAAAACACACAAAATATCTTGTATTTCATAATAAAAGATACGTACATCTCATTCATTCAGCATGATCCTAACATATACGTAAAATCGTGACCAGACTTGCATCTCACCTCAGATGATTATTATCTTAATTTTTTTCTCTTGTATAGAAAAGAAAGTTGTGTCCCTTACAACATGAAACTATATTTAACGAGAAAAATATTATACAGTAACAGTGGGACTTCACGAAAACAGATCTCCATCAATTTAGAAATAGATACAAAAATTTTGAAAAAATAAGACAGATATACAAGGAGAAGAAGAGGAGTGTAATATACCATAACAAGTATTTCAAATACACATCTTCAGTGGTTCGGGACCAAATATTATTCAAACTATATATCAGTTCTTTATGTATCCGTTATCATGACCTCACAGGGATTTTCCGCCTTCCTCTTGATCTGGAAAGGTACTTCCATTACTTGTCTTTCGAATGAGACTGAAAAATAAACAAGGTGCTATGTGCAGCATGCCATTTCATTCTCAGTTAGAAGCCCCCCGCCAACTTTGTTTTGTGGGATCAATGTGAGGCCATGATAACAGAAACATAAAGACTGATATATAGTTTGAATAATATTTGGTCCCGAACCACTGAAGAT
>CM060311.1:33109067-33136567 GCA_030674185.1 Monoplex corrugatus | reverse complement strand
ATAAAACAACAAAAGCTTGAAGATGAACTCAAACAACACAGAAGCGATGCCTGCCGGCACTACTTCTCAATCTGAATCGGTTGGTTGATTGGTTTGGTTCAAGTTTTACGTCGGCAATTAACTCAAGTGATATGGCCGACGGGGATAACCATCCCAGGAAAGTGGGGGAAGGGGGACTTATCTAATCCTATACTGACACCACCAGAACAACGATAATGTTAAGATGGGACAGTTTTAAGGCCAGTTTTAATGTCGCGCACCCCGGGATTCGAACCCACAACCATTAGCGTGTGAATCTGTCTGAATCGGTTGACAGTGAGTGTGTAAATATTGATGGTACTGACATTTCATTCCATGGTACTGACATTTCATTCCATAGTACTGTCATTTCATTCCATGGTACTGTCATTTCATTCCATGGTACTGTCATTTCATTCCATGGTACTGACATTTCATTCCATAGTACTGACATTTCATTCCATGGTACTGACATTTCATTCCATGGTACTGACATTTCATTCCATAGTACTGTCATTCATTCCATGGTACTGACATTTCATTCCATGGTACTGACATTTCATTCCATGGTACTGACATTTCATTCCATGGTACTGCATTTCATTCCATGGTACTGTCATTTCATTCCATGGTACTGTCATTTCATTCCATGGTACTGACATTTCATTCCATGGTACTGTCTTTCATTCCATGGTACTGTCATTCATTCATGGTATGACATTTCATTCCATGGTACTGACATTTCATTCCATGGTACTGACATTTCATTCCATGGTACTGACATTTCATTCCATGGTACTGACATTTCATTCCAAACCTCTATCAAGACTGACCGAAATTTGTGCTTGTCTGTAACTCAAGGACATCACCTCCATCAGACCACATCTGTCTAAAACAGCATATATAAACGAACTTGTCTCTGCTGCTTTAACTTCTTGGCTAGATTTCTTTCTTAATTCTGTCCGAGCAGGTATACCAGTAGAACAAATTTCTCGACTGCTAAGGATTCAAAATAACGCAGCGCGTCTAATCTATAAGAAAACAAGGCACGACCGTTTAACACCATAAGTCAAAGAACTCCATCGTTACAAACCAATAGTCTCATTCAAAGACAAGCACTTAGACCATTACTCAAGATCTAGTGGAGGAGGTAGAAAAATCTTCGTCCGATCCGAGAATCGAACCCAGAGAGCCTCGAGTTTAAGGCAGCTGCTTTAACCCTTTGAAGCTGGTGGATGGGGTGACGGAATCAAAGGGTTAAGCTGTTGATTTGCTGGCACGGTCGACAATACAGGATGCTGGTAGACAGGGTGCGGGAGTCAAAGGGTTGACCACTAAGCCACACACTCCGCTCTGTTCTCATTCTATTTTCATTTCTTCCTGGTGTCAATCGACACCAACTTATTTTTCAAAAAGATCATCAGTGGCGCTGGTACCCACCGTCTCAAGATATTCATGTAACACATACCACTGTGGATGTAATTAATTACAGTAGTCCCAATGTTCACGTGTAACATACCATTGTGAATGCTATAGATTCAGTAGTCCGAATCTTCAAGTAATAAATACCACTGTGAATGCAATAAATTACAGTAATCCCAATATTCATTACATACATAACACTGTGAATGCAATGAATTACAGTAGTCCCAATATACATGCAATACATACAACTGTGAACGCAATAAATTACAGTCCCAATGTTCATGTAACATACATCACTGTGAAAGCAATAAATTACAGTAGTCCCAATGTCCACATAATGAATACTACTGTGAATGTAGTAAAGTACAGTAGTCCCAATACTCATGTAATACATATCACTATGGATGCAAAAATTACAGTAATCCCAATATTCACGTAATACATGTATATACCACTGTGAATGCAATAAATTACAGTAGTCCCCATATTGATGTGATACATAACATTGTGAATGCAATAAATTACAGTAGTCCCCATATTGATGTGATACATAACATTGTGAATGCAATAAATTACAGTAGTCCCCATATTGATGTGATACATAACATTGTGAATGCAAGAAATCACAGTAGTCCTAACGTTCACATAATACGTATCACTGTGAATGTAATATACTAAAGTAGTCCCAATATTCATGCAATGCATATCACTAAGAATGCAAGAAATTACAGTAGTCCTAATATTCATGTAATAATACCATCGTGGATGTAATAAATTACGGCAGTTCCAATATTCAGGTAATACATATCACAGGAAATGCAAAATAATTGCACTAGTCCCAATATTCATGTAAAAAAATAATACTATGAATACAATACATTACGGTAGTCCGAATACTCATGCAATATATACCACTGTGAATGTAATGAACTACTGTATTCCCATTTCAGAGACGTAAATAATTTGAAATGAATGCTTTATTTGTTGGTTGCTATCGTTTGCTTGGCTCGTCCCTATGACAACAATAAAATTTTCTGCTCTTGTTTTAAAAGACACGCAGTGAGTAGTTTTGTTTGCAGTAACTGGTTTCCATCGTTTGTATGTATTTCCGTCTGTTCGTACGTTCACGTTTGTATGACGCTTGAAAATTTGGTGCTTAAGACGATTTCAGGAGTATGAGACTTAACGACGATGGAGGATTGGGCACATCCTCCGAAGAGAAGCAGGATAAGATCACCTGGACTGTCCTTGACTGAACATCAGAAGGAAGAAGAAAGAGAGGAAGATCTAAGAACACCTGGCGACGAACCGGAAAAGGAGACCTCAAAGACCATGAAACGCAAGCCGGGGCTCGATACAGAGACTACCACGGAACAGACAGGACTAGACAATCTTCGTTGCTGTTCCACATGCCGATGGCATAATGGGCAGTAAATAAGTGAGTAGTTTTACTTTTAACCTTTTGACTCCTGCACACTGTCCACCAGCATCTGCATTGCCAACTGTGCAAACAAACAAAAACTTAACCATTTGACTCCCTCACCCTATCCACCAGCTTCCTGCAGGAAATTGGTGGATAGGGTGAGGGAATCAAAGGGTTTAGTTTTTGGAGTTAGTGGATAGGCCGCGGGACTCAAAGGGTTAAGACAATTTCAGGAGTAAGGGACGAATTTAACGACGATGGTGATGGATTGGGCACATTCTCCGAAGAGAAGCAGGATAAGATCACCCGGACTGCCCTTGACTGAACATCAGAAGGAAGAAGAAAGAGAGGAAGATCTAAGAACACCTGGCAATGAACGGCAAAAAGAGACCTCAAAGACCATGAAACACAAGCTGGGGTGCAATACAGAGGCTGACACAGAACAAACAGGACCGGAGAATCTTCGTTGCTGTTCTACATATCGATGGCATAATGGGGAATAAATGAGTGAGTAGTTTTACTTTTAACCCTTTGACTTCCGCACACTGTCCATGATCCACCAGCATCCTACATCGTCAATCATGCTAGCAAAGCTAAAACTCAACCCATTGATTCCCTCACCCTATCCATAAATCTTCCTGCAGGAAATTGGTGGATAAGGTAAGGGAATCTAAGGGTTAAGTTTTTGGAGTTGGTCGACAGGTTGCGGGAGTCAAAGAGTTAAGACATTTAGACATTTTCAGGAGTATGGGACGACCTTAACGACGATGTAGATGGATTGGCCACATCGTCCGAAATGAACGGGAAAAGACAACCCGGACTGCCCTTCACTGGACACCAGAAGGAAGAAGAAAGAGAGGAAGATCTAAGAACACCTGGCGACGAACGGCAAAAAGAGACCTCAAAGGCCATGAAACACAAACCGGGGTTCGACACAGAGGCTGATACAGAACAGACAGGATTGGAGAATCTTTGTTGCTGTTTTACACATCGATGGCATAATGGGCAGTAAATACGTGAGAAGTTTTATTTTTAAATCTTTGACTCCCTCACACTGTCCACCAGCGTCCTGCATTGCCAACCGTGCTAGCAAAGCAAACATTTAACCATTTGACCCCCTCACCTTATCCACCAGCTTCCTGCAGGAAGTTGATGGATAGGGTGAGGGAATCAAAGGGTTAAGTTTTTGGACTTGGTGGATAGGGTGCGGGACTCAAAGGGTTAAGACAATTTCAGGAGTATAGGACGAATTTAACGACGATGGTGATGGATTGGGCACATTCTCCGAAGAGAGCAGGATAAGACAACCCGGACTGTCCTTGACTGAACATCAGAAGGAAGAAGAAAGAGAGGAAGATCTAAGAACACCTGGCAATGAACGGCAAAAAGAGACCTCAAAGACCATGAAACACAAGCTGGGGTGCAATACAGAGGCTGACACAGAACAAACAGGACCGGAGAATCTTCGTTGCTGTTCTACATATCGATGGCATAATGGGGAAATAAATGAGTGAGTAGTTTTACTTTTAACCCTTTGACTTCCGCACACTGTCCATAATCCACCAGCATCCTGCATCGTCAATCATGCTAGCAAAGCAAAAACTTAACCCATTGATTCCCTCACCCTATGCATAAATCTTCCTGCAGGAAATTGGTGGATAAGGTAAGGGAATCTCAGGGTTAAGTTTTTGGAGTTGGTCGATAGATTGCGGGAGTCAAAGGGTTAAGACATTTAGACATTTTCATGGGTATGGGACGATCTTAACGACGATGGAGATGGATTGGTCACATCGTCCGAAATGAGCGGGATAAGACAACCCGACTGCCCTTCACTGGACACCAGAAGGAAGAAGACAGAGAGGAAGATCTAAGAACACCTGGCGACGAACGGCAAAAGGAGACCTCAAAGGCCATGAAACACAAACCGGGGTTCGACACAGAGGCTGATACAGAACAGACAGGATTGGAGAATCTTTGTTGCTGTTTTACACATCGATGGCATAATGGGCAGTAAATACGTGAGAAGTTTTATTTTTAAACCTTTGACTCCCTCACACTGTCCACCAGCGTCCTGCATTGCCAACCGTGCTAGCAAAGCAAAAATTTAACCATTTGACCTCCTCACCCTATCCACCAGCTTCCTGCAGGAAGTTGATGGATAGGGTGAGGGAATCAAAGGGTTAATACAATTTCAAGAGTATGTGACGACCTTAACGATGATGGAGATGGATTGGCCACATCATCATAATAATAATAATAATAATTACAATATTTATATAGCGCAAAATCTTGATAAAATCAAATCTAAGCGCTGAAACAGACACACACGCACGCACGCACGCACGTACGCACGCACACACACGCACGCACACACACACACACACACACACACACACACACACACACACGCATGGCCATAAATGGGGAGAAAGAATAAATGCAATAAAAGCAAGAATAAAAGCAATGGAAAATTATAGAGAGCATATCATATACAATTATATATTAAGAAGAGAGCAGGATAACAACACCCGAACTGTCCTTCTCTGGACACCAGAAGGAAGAAGAAAGAGAGGAAGATTTATGAACACCTGGCCAAGAACTGCAAAAGGAGACCTCAAAGGACATGAAGCACAAGCTGGGGTTCGATACACAGGCTGATACAGAGCAGACAGGACTGTAGATTCTTCGTTACTGTTCTACATGCCAATGGCATAATGGGCAGTAAATAAGTGAGTAGTTTTACTTTTAACTCTTTGACTCCTGCACACTGTCCACCAGCATCCTGCATTTGCCAACCATGCCAGCAAAACAAAACTTTAACCACTTAACTCCCTCACCCTATCCACCACCTTCCTGCTTACGAACGGGATTCATACGTTCCTGCAGGAAGCTGGTGGGTAAGGTGAGGGAGTCAAATGGTTAAGTTTTTGCAGTTATTGGATAGGGTGAGGGACTCAAATGGTTAAGTTTTTGCAGTTATTGGATAGGGTGAGGGACTCAAATGGTCAAGGTTTTTTTTCAGTTATTAGGTAGGGTGCGGGAGTGAAAGGGTTTTAATCAATGAATTCGTGAGTTTAGGCCTGGATGATGACAGGCGCGACAGTCAAGCAGACAAACGTCAGACTTCTAGTGGGAAAACCCGGATTCCTCTAAAAGCACATTATGTGAACAGACGTTTAAAAAGTAACGAATGAACCAGGATCTTATCCTGCCTGGGAACGTCCTGATGGGTGAAGGGTGGAGATTTTTCTTATCTTCCAGGTTAGCATGTGTACAAATTCGTTAATGTCTGAACCCCGTTCGTATGCAGACGCACGCAGAACATCAGATATGCACGTCAAAGATCCTGTCTGTTAAGTCATCTCAGCGTCTGATGACTTACGGAACAATGAAAACACCCAGTTTGCACGCCCACAAAAGACGCAATATGCAGTATATACAGCAATATACCACCTGCATACTGTGGGCTAAACAGCGCGCATACGCGCATCCGAAAAGCGGAACGCTATAACTCTTACCACTAATAATGATAATAATAATAATGATGATAATAACAGAATATAATGATGATGATGATGTGATGATATAATGATACCACCACTACTACTACTACAACTACTACTATTACTACTACTACTGATAATATTAACAATAATAATATGATGATAACAACAACGACAACAACAACAATAATAATAATAACAATAATAATAATAATAACAATAATAATAAAAAGCCTGGATACGAAGGGATGAAACTCATGCCTTCCAATCCTACTGCACAGGTTGGCATAGATTCCAGAAGAGGAGTTGTCTCTCCTCCCGAGCAAAATCCTACTCTCCGGCATAGTCTTGAAATAGGAATGGGAACAGGAGCTGTGAACCACTGTTATAAATTATATCATCAGAGTGATCGTAGCATTAATGATGGGCAGTCAGCAAGCCAGTTTTCATGTGGTCCATTCATTGCCACTATTTTCAATCACACTACACACCTACGTACAAATTGCATAAAAGTTCAAGTCTCTCCTAAGACTTCCTAGTTAATCAATATTTACCATTTTTGGTGGTTCGAGTTCTTTTTTTGGCTTGACTCGTTGGTCTAGGGTATTATTTCTGTTTTGGGTGTGGGAGGTATCGGGTTGGAATCCTGGACGAGCCTGGTTATTTATGTTATGTGAACTGGTGGGCTGTTTATTCATGTATGTATGTATGTATGTATGTATGTATGTATGTATGTATGTATGTATGTATGTATGTGTGTATGTATGTATGTAAATGTGTATGTATATATATATATGTATGTATGTATGTATGTATATATATATGTATCTATCTATCTATCTATCTATTTATCTATCTATCTATCTACCTATTTTTATTTATTTATTTGTACATGTATTTATTTATGTATTCATTTATATATTCATTTTCTTACTTTTTGTTTATTCATTTATTTGTTTGTTTATTTCTTTATTCATTTATTTGTTTATTTATTCATTTGTTTATTTATTTTGTAAAACTATGGACTCAAGATCCCATGATTTGACTTCAAATCTACCCTATAACAAAGTTTTGCTTGCCTACTGCCCACCTTAATACTCAATTATTTCCGAGGGTGTCAGTGTTTCCTAGATCCCGCTCTAACAGGCACGGATGGCAAAGAGTCTGAAAGCATCACTCCAGCGTCTATACACCGGTTGTAGACAACTGTCAACCGTCTGGTGCCAGTTCATAGTTGATCTTCCAGTCCTTAGCTGTTCTCTTGGATTCCAGTTCAAGATGCCGTTGACAGGACTGGAAAGTGACAGTCAAACACCCTCACTTTCTGAAAATTCTGTGCTGGAAATTTCCTCTTTTTTGGCCACTCTCCTCATTTCTGTCTTGCTCTTTGTAATCTGAAGTCTGCTTATATCAGTTTGGATACCTGTGAAGACGGCTACTAATCACGGTCCCTGGCGACAGGCTGTACGTGCAGGCATTGCGCTGCAGAAGACAAACGAGCTCTACTGTGGGTGGACAGAAGAGAAAGTAAGCTGCGACAGCGACAACCCAGCCATAGCCATCAGCCTGCGTGTGCGTCAGCTGCGCTAAGGACCTGCCACTCAAGTATCGGCCTGCTCAGCCACAGCTGATACTGTTCCACATCTAACAGTCCTTAACTGGGCACAGCCATTGTCTGATCAGACAGACGGATCCATTATCATAATTATGTGTTTCATATTGAGCTTGTTCAAAATTACATACAAAGAAATAGCACTGTGTGTGTGTGTGTGTGTGTGTGTGTGTGTGTGTGTGTGTGTGTGTGTGTGTGTGTACGCGTGTGTGTACGCGCGTGTTTGTGTCTGTGTTTGTGTGTGTGTGTGTGTGTGTGTGCACGCATGTGTGCGTGTGTGTATGTGTAAGAGAGAGAAAGAGAGAGATGGACAGATAGACAGACAGAGAGATAGAAAGAGAGAAAGAGAATAGAAAGAGAGAAAGACAGACAGACAGAGAAAGAAACAGACAACAGACAGAGAGAAAGAAAGACAGACAGACAGAAAGACAGAGCAACAAAGACAGAGAGAGGGGGGGGGGGGCGGAGACAGAGAGACAGACAGAGAGGGCGACAGAGAGAGAGAGGCTAAGTGGAAAGTGTTGTACGACCGTTCACGTCCCTCTGCACACGACGGGTGCGGTAGTCAATTGGATAAACATCGGACTTCAAATCGTAGGGTCCAGGTTCGATCCTACCTGATGGTACAGGGTGGAAATTTTTATGATCTCCATGATCAATATGTGTGCAAATGCCATGCTTAATCTCCCTGCAGTATATACACACTCGTAGCATCAAGTACCCACCATTAAAAATCCTGTAAGTCGTTCAGTGTCTCAATGCATATATGGAAGCATGAAAACACCCTGCACGCACACCCACCAAAGACGGAGCACGCAGACTGTGCAGCAGTAAGAAACTCTAGGGAAAGCCAGACAGCAGAAGGTCTTCAGAGGAGAAACCCCCGTCAAGCAAGTGTTTTGGCCCTTAACTCCTGACAGTCTCTATGGATGCCACTCTGCTTTCGCCTTTTCTTAAATATAAACTTGTCCTCCTCTGGGAATCGAAACTACGCATCCTAGGTGGTCAGGTTTCTCGAGGCAGTCACCTTTGTGACGGATGTCTTAACCATTTGTCTATTGGTCACCAGCAACATATGGGAGAATATGAAGCCTTGTGAATTTGCTTTTGTTCCTCCTGGTCCAGATCCAACTGGAGCTTTTTTCAGCCGCTTCTGCCATTGCCTTTACGGCTCTGGTCCTCTCTCTCCCGGAAATTCAGAGCTTTTCCATGAGATCATAGACTGATATGGCTATCAACCCCCTTGCGCCAACTTCTCTGGCGAGGACTTCGGCTTGAAAGCCAGATGTCCTCAAGTTGCTGGCTGGACTGGCAGCCATATAGGCCTACCATCTCCACAGTGTGGGCAAAACAACGTGCGTATACATATTCGAAAAACTCGGAACGGCATGAATAATGAAAGATGACAATGGAGGAGTGTCTGCTGTTTTGAAGACACCTTTCCACTTAGGCACAAATTTCAGTTAATTATGGCAGATCACAGCAGATAACACGCCTGACGTAAGCAGAATACCGGTTCTCCACATCAATAAATCGTTAAACTCATATCGGCAGTGACAACGGGCCCATCAAGCTTACATACATCAAAATTATTCTTCAAAACACCAGACGATTGGAGCATTGACTGTAGTGCTAGTATATCGACGGAAATCTGTGAATGATCAAGGTCATGGAACTCACTCTTTAGTGTCTGTTTTTTCTTCTTCTCATTGATCAGAAAAAAGCCAGCAACACCAGAGCAAACAAAACAACAACAGCAACAACAACACTAAACAGCGGCAACACATCTAAGTCACACAGGCCAGTTGAGACACAATTAACAATACTGAGATTTACTTCTGAGATTTGTGAATACACGATAGTGTTTTCTCCAGTTGAGTACAACAACAGATACAACAAAACAGCAAAAACACCAACAATATTAAAACGCGACGACAACAGCGTCACAATATCAATAACGACAGAAACATTAACACCATCAACGACTTGACATCAAAAAGCATCACAACAACAAAAACCACAACATCTTGACGAGAAAAACCATCTCAACAACAGCGACGACAACAGCAACAACAACAAACAGAAAGGCTAGTAGGCTTATACACCCAAACAAACATCGCACCATGGCTAAACTCTTCAGCCACATTCTCCTCCTGGTCCTACTCCTCAAGCCTACGCTTTGCCTGGCAGCTGCTCAGCAGGAATGTCTCGGTCAGTCGATATCTCAGCTGTCAGGTTCCATCTTCCCTGGGACGTCTTTGTGGCAAAAGAACACAAGTTGCAAGTCCTGTCAGCTGCAATGCTTGCAAGACAACGTCTGTGTAGCCTATACCTACGTTCCCAGTGGGGAGTGTGTGGGTTACGAAGTGCTGGGGGACTCTGGTTACCCCACGCAACAGGTCTTGGGAGCACGAACCTACCTGCTGAAGAGGGTGCCTCCCTTTGTACCTTATGTGAATCATTTTGATAGTAGGTTAAGTAATTGTCGTCATTATCGTCATCATTAGTCCGTCATTGTCATAACCGTCGTCATCACCACTATCTTCACTATCATTATCATTTTCGTTGTCAGCGTATTGATATTATCTTCATTATTATTGTGATAATAATAATGTTATCATAATATCATCATTATCATTGTCATTGACACTAATAATAATGTTATTGTAATCTTTGTAGTTGTTATTGTTTTTTGTTATTACTGTAGTTGTTTTCGTCACAATGTTTTTAATCATCATCAGTATTTTGTGTTGTTTTTGTTCTTGCTGCTGTTGGAGCTGTTTTTGTTGTCGTTGCTATTGTTGTTGTTGTTTATGCTGTTGATGGTGTCGCTCTTGTTGTTTTTGTTGCTCTTGCTTTTCTTGCTCTTGTTCTTGTTGCCCTTGTTGTTGCTGCTGTTGTTACTGTTATTATTGTTGCTCTTTGTTGTTGCTGCTGCTGTTGTGGTTTCTAAGAAGAACATTAAGAGTTCCAAGGACAGCAAAACAAACAAACGAGACAGACTTGAAAGAAGCAAACACGAAAAGAACATTGATAAAGAAGATTAGGAAAATTTATAGGAACATGCATTGGATATTTTATGAGGCAAGAGAGATTTTAGCACCTAGTCACACCAGGAAAGGTGGAGGGGAAGAGAACACCAGGTAGACCCAGAGAGAAAATATTGGACGGTTTTGTAGAGTGGATGAAGACAGAAAGAGTAGAGATATACTGGCAGCAACGAAAGATGGCTGCTTTTGGAGAGCCATGATCGCCAACGCCATGGTAGATGATGATGATGATGATGATGATGATGATGATGATGATGATGATGATGATGATGACGATGACGATTATGATGACGTTGTTGTTGTTGTTGTTGTTGTTTTGTTGTTGTTGTTGCTGTTGTAGTTGTTGCTGTTGCTGTGGTTATTGTATTTATATCGATATGTATGTAGATGTGTATGTCCAACAGACGGGTGAGTAGACGTGCCTGTCCTTTATGGCCTTCAGCGGTCTTCATATGGGGATACATGACCAGTCGTAGAGGTTCATGCTCTTCCAAAGGTGCTGCGTGGGAAGGGGATACTGTGGTCTTGGTTTCTGCTTCCACTGGTCCCTCTTGGGTTGAATAGCGGCAGTCTCTTCGATAGCAGCTTCTTTGTGCCGTTCAAATGTGCACTGCTGTCGCCAGTTTACTTCGTTACGAGCATTGTCTTCCCTGTTGGTGATGTTGATGACGGAGCTGATGAGGGTAACCTTCAGCTGATGAGCGTAGCCTTCAACTGATGAGGGTAGCCTTCAGCTGATGAGGGTAGCCTTCAGCTGATGAGGGTAACCTTCAGCTGATGAGGGTAGCCTTCAGCTGATGAGGGTAACCTTCAGCTGATGAGGGTAGCCTTCAGCTGATGAGGTTAGCCTTCAGAGTATCCTTGTATCGGTTTAGTGGTCCTCCCTGGTCACGGTATCCCTGCTTTACATGTAGCTTTCTATACACAGAGCTGTTGTCTTCTATACAAACAACTTGTTCTGTCCAAGGAAGCTGACATTCGATGTGTAGAAACTCTGCAATTAACAAGCCACACATTTTTTTTCAGAATTTTAAGGTAGAGACTAGAGACTCGATCTTGATTTGTGATGTTGTAGATCTTGGGCAAATATCTTTGGTGGAACAGTGCCGTCAGTTGGCAGTCCAGATCTCGCAGCAGTACAGCAAGGTGCTCAAAAATCGCTGCTCTGTATACACGAATCTTTGTAGCGAGCCTGATGCTATCGTCTTGCTGCAATTCGTAGTTAATTTTTCATAGGCAGGGCTAAGCCTTGAAGTATCAAAACATCCATTAATGTTCATTGCACTGCCCAAGCAGCAGAGATGCAGGCCTCAATAGCTCAGTTGGTTGAGCGTTGGATTCAAATGCTAATGGTTATGGGTTCGAATCCCGGAGTGCGCTACATTAAAAATTGGCCTTCTCACTGTCTCATCTTAATATCATGGTTGTTCTGGTGGTGTCAGTACAGGATTTGATAATCCCCTTCCCCCACTTCCCTGGGATTGTTATCCCTGTCGGCCATGTCACCTGAGGTGGGTGTCGATGTAAAAATTGAACCAAATCAATCAATCAATCAAGTAACCGAATTTATCTACAGTCTTAATCTCCTCGTATCTCCAAAAATCATATCTTAATGCTGCAGCTCTTCTAAATCCAGTGGTATTTTTGCATATTTGTTGTTATTTTTTATGAACCATGTTCATGTTGCATCGATGTATACATGTATCCCATAACACGTTTGTACTGCATTATAATTGGCATGGAAATGTTTATGTTACGTTGATGCGTTAGTGTTGATATCCAATTGTTGTACTGCATTACGGTATTAACATCGCAGGTTTATTCTGTTTGCAAAGTGCATCAAGCTTTCCCTGACAGCAATGTTTTTTGTTCTAAAAATGAAATTTTTATCCTTATTTTACTATTATTATTGTTGTTGTTGTTGTTGTTGTTGTTGTTGTTGTTATTCTTGTTGTTGGTGGTGGCGGTAGTCGTAGTAGTAGTAGTAGTAGTAGTAATAGTAGTAGTGATAGTAGTAGTAATAGTAGTATCAGTGTTATTATTATTACTATTTTTATTATTTTTATTATTATTATTATTATTATTGCTATCATTATCAGTGGCATTATTCTTGTTGTTGTTGTTGTTATTATTATTGCTGCAGATATGTGCAGGAACATTAACTCCTGGCGCGCTCTCAAGTGCGCTTTGCTTGTAAGGGATTTGGTAATCTAGGCCCCGGAGGGTGTATCTATCAGAGATTCCTTTACTGGCCATTGCAATGGCGTGCTCAGATATAGAGGACTCCCTGTTCAGCAAAGTGCTCAGCCCAGTGTCATAAGATGGCTGCTTTCCCTGTCAGTAGAATGGCGTTGTCAGATGTTGGTGATGAGCAGGGAAGCATTTCGGTCCGTTATCTGTGCATGGGCCCCCATGCAGTGACTTCATGCCTTTGGCATTGGCAGCGGTCTGGAGATCTGCAGCTTTTGCCTCCTATCTTTGGTTTTGCTGGTTCTTCATCTGCAGTAGGGTTGGGTTGTTTTTGTTTTTTGTTTTTGTTTGTTTTTGTTGTTGTTGTTGTTACTGCTGCTGCTGGTTTGTTTATTTGTTTGTTTGTTTTGTGGGTTTTTTGGTTGTTTTGTTTTTGGTTTTTTTTTTTATAAGCTGCTTTACTTACTGGTATTTTTGCTTCATCTCCTCACACGTTTTGTTGTGGGGTGTTCCTTGTGGGTATCGTAAAGTTTGTAAATAAGCGGGCTGATCTCCTCATTACTTTCTTCAAACCAACCCCCTTTATTGATGTTTTACTAAACCCAAGGTATCAACCACAGTGCTGTTGTCTACTTCTTGGAACAATTTCCATTCTGCATCCACATTCTCTCCCTCAAGCTCCATGTCGGATAAATGTTCCTGGACAGTCTCTTACAGGATGCCTTTGCTGTTTTGCAGAAGGGCAACATTCAGTTTCTGCACAGTTTTGTCCATGGCTGCCGAGCTAGCAGGATTCTCAGTCCTATTCTCATTGTTGCTTAAAGCCCAGCCGACTGTGTAGAGCCATGTCAGAGATATAGCCATTTCAATATAACACAGTGTACATGTATATGTATATGTATATGTATATGTATATGTGTGTGTGTGTGTATGTATGTATATATGTATAGTCGACTATCGTGGTCGATAAAGTACTACAGTACTTCAACAAGAAAGAAAGGAACAGAAAATTAAGTACACATATCAATGCATTTGCGCACATAATCTAAGGAGATGACCATGGCGTTGACCACTCTGTCCAATTTAACACACAACGGATTTAAAAAGAACATACCTGAATACAAATTCAAACGTAACTAAGGACATTAAAACATAATTAAAAACGGCCTAAATCACCTGACATTGCTTCCGCTATCTCATTTCCCCAGATGCACTTAACATATGTACCCAATTATCATACCTATGAGAAAGTATGTAAGATTTTGTAGAACACATACAGGTGAATAGACCAGCAAGGCAGAAAACAGTAGGAAAGAGATGACAGAAAGCAAACGAGCGAGGCAGAAACAAAAGGAATGACAGGAAAGAGGAAATTTCTAGCACAGAATTTCCAGAAGTTGGGGATACTATTTATACTGAAAGAGCCTCCGGTATCCCAACAGGGGGAGCTAGCAGGATATTCATCCTGTTGTTTAGTTAGAAGTCGGTAATCAGATCAGCAGTAAGGTCCTGCTGGAGCACCTGGTCACAGCGGGAGGGCTGGAGGGAGAGAGAGCACCGAGTAGACCCGGGGAGAAGATGCTGGACGGAATTGCAGAGTGGCTGGGGACGAGGAGGGTGGGGGAGATGCTAGGGGCAACGAGAGATAGAGACAGATGGAAGTCCATGATCGCCAACGCCATGCGGCAGGGCACCTGATGATGATGATGAGTAAGGTCCACTTATGCGTCGTGTGCCATGCATGCCTCTTCTGTCTTTTTGTCGCACGATATCTCTAATCCGGCATGTACAACTGCCTGGACTGTGAGTGCATTCACATTCTCTTGAACTTGTCCTTCCGTTAGAAAAAGGTTCTGGTGGTGGTGAGCTTGAGGCCGAGTATACAATGACAGCAGCTTCTGTACTATGGCGTCCAAGGCAGTTTGGGCAAGTGGAGTAGTCGACTTCTACACGAGCGTTGAAGTCGACAAGAATAATGAGTTTGACTTATGTGTTCGACTGTAACAATAAGAGAGTTCAGGCTTCATAGAAGGCTTCTTTGATGTTATCTGGCAACATCATCGTTTGGACGTAAGCTCTAATGATTGTAGCCGAAGACACAAGGCCACCAAACGATCGTTGATACTGCGGGGCGTGCTTTACAACGTTCTGCTAACTGTCCAGACTATAGTAAGGGGAGAAGAGATGGCAGCTGTATGAGCAGGAGGTAGGGCTGGCTACCAGAAAGAGAGATGACCAGAGCGGTGCGAGAGAGGGGTCTTCCATTCACTCCTAGTCCGGTGCTGAGCTGGACTTGGTTGGTACGCGTTGTGTGGCGATGTCCCGGGGTTTGTCATCTCCCTCCGAATGGGTCATGCAACGCAGGGACAGCTTCCTTTGCTTCATAAAATGACTATCCAGTGGCGTCTGGAGCTTGAGAGGTGACTGTCCGAAGAGTGGCATGCTTTGCAACGTTCTTGCCAGGTTGATGTCTATGGCAAATTCAGAACCAGGGGTTCAATGATTATCTTTTCGCTTTCCAGTGCAAGTAGAAGGAGCAGCCTCCTCCAACTTCCTCGAGCTGGGTTTCAACTGCAAAATCTTGTCTCAGTCAGGACAACTACGTCAATCTTATAGCGATCCAATACCATCGTGATCAGAGCTGTTTGCCTCCTGGTCTATTATCTTTGTCCTGTAAGACTTGGACGTTCCCTGCACCAAAACTTAGAGGTGTTTTCTTTCTTTTGCGTGTAGTCCTTCGGAAGGGGACGAAAAACGAGTCGTACCCATGTGTCATCTGGCCTGCACACGTTAAAGATCCCACGGCAGTTGAAAATCGTGAAAAGCAGGACATTCGCCAGGCTGACCTGGTATAAAGAATATTGGAGAGAGATTGATTTCCCAGGTCTCTCCCCGTGAAGGCCGATTAACCTTCATGCCTTCTTGAAGTCTTGATTAAAAAAATGAGTGGCGCTGCATTGTGTAGATGCACTCTCAACGAGGAGACCAGCTCGAGTTACACTGGTAAATTTATTGTGACAGGTAAAAATGAATACAAATGAATATGAATATGATTTGGCCGCAAAGGTAGATGGCCAGGCAGATACAGCCATCTGCCAAGTACATATGAGACAGGCTTTGTTTAGGGGTATTTAATCCCTAGTCCCCCCCCCCCCCCCCATTTCCCGTGTGGGGAGAGCAGTGCTGTCTCTGGAAAGGACTGCTCTGTCGCTACTGGAAGCTTAAAACACCATATCAGCTTCAGGTCTATGGTGGACGATCATCACCCATCAACAGTCCACGTGCAGAGCTGTAGCTAGAGACTTCCAGCAGTATCCTCTGCCTGTCTCTGTAGCATCACTTCTCTATCGACACAGTGATTTTGTCTTAACTGATAATTGTTATTGTTCTTTTTGTTTAAAGCCCAGTCGACTGCGTATAGCCATATCAGGGCTATAACCATTTCAAAACATACACAATACTTCAACAGGAAAAAAGTAAAGAAAATTATGTACACATATCAATGCATTCGCGCACATAATCTAAGGAGATGACCCTTGCGTTGACCACCTCATCCAATTTACCACGCAAGGAATTTAAAAACAACATACCTGAATACAAATTTAAACATAACTAAAGACACTAAAACAAAATATATAAAAACAGGCTTAAATTACTGAAAATTGCTTCTGCATATCTCATTTCCTCAAAGCCAAAAAGGCACTTAATATATGTAATCAATTATCAATCCTAAGAGAAAATATGTAAGACTTTATCGAACACATACAGATGAAAGGACCAGCAAGGCAGAAGAAATGACAAAAAGCCGTACAGAAACAAAGAGAGTGACAGAAATGAGGAAATTTCTAGCACAGAATTTCCAGAAGATTAGGTTCGCTATTTATACTGAAATAGCCCCCGACATCCCCATAGGAGAATCTGGTAATAAAATGTCTCGTTGTTACGGTTTGCCTGTGTGTCTGACAAGGGAATTTTTAAAGTGTGGAGGTTGTGGGGAGGATGAAGTCTTCTCCCCCACTCTCTCGTTTACTGATGCTCCTTGTTTCACAGGTACAGTAACTGCCACATGTTGAATGACCTCAGCAGGTACAGCATTATTTTTCTGGGTATACATCATCATCATCATCATCATCAGGTGCCTTGCTGCATGGCGTTGGCGACCATGGACTTCCATCCATCTCTACCTCTCGTTGCCCCTAGCATCTCCCCCACCCTCCTCATCCCCAGCCACTCTGCAAGTCCGTCCAGCATTCTCTCCCTGGGTCTACCTGGTGCTTTCTTTCCCTCCAGCTTTCCCATTGTGACCAGGTACTCCAAATCCCCCTTCCTCATAAAATGGCCATAAATGTTGCCTGTCTTTTCCTAATCTTCCTTATGAGTGATCTACTTGTGTCTGCCTCCATCAAGACTGTCTCGTTTGTTTTCTTTGCTGTCCATGGAACTGCCCATGGGTATACATATATCATCATAAGCCATTTCTTTTCTGTAAACGTCTTTTCACTTCCAAGTAAGTTTCTTGCAATGAGACTTTAGAAACACGTCTAGTACATAAATATAAAAAATGATATGAATATAGAGTAGTGTACACAATTTTTTTAATAGACATACATATACATATATGTACAGTATGGTAATATTTACACATACACATTACACGCATATCTCTATAAACACTATTATGATATGTGGATATGTACAACATGCACACACACACACACACACACACACACACACACACACACACACACACTCACGCACACACAAACACACACACACACACACACACACACACACACACCACACACCACACACCACACACACACACACACACACACACACACACACACACACGCACGCACTCACACACACACATACATATACATATATGTACAGTATGGTTATATTTCAAAGAAATCAGGAATAGGTGCAATGAAGCTAAGGAAGCTTGGCAGAAAACAAAGTGCAAAGAAATGGAAGACCGACACAAAACGGATCCTCAGGGTATGTACAGACGAATTGAAGAAACCGTCCACAGGAAAAAGACATGCATATCAACTGGTTGCTTAAAATCGAAAGATGGTACGCTTATCATGGAAAAAGACAAAATATTAAACAGATGGGGAGAATACATTAAAGACCTTTTTGAAGATGACAGAAACGAAGAACACATTATAAGAAAGAACTTTGAAGGACCACCCGTAATGAAAGATGAACTTAGAGCAGCACTGAAAAAGATGAAACCAGGAAAAATCCCAGGACCAGACAACATTACTACAGAGATGATTGAACCCTAGAAGAATTTGGTATTGAAAAAATAAGTCCTCCTAAATGAAATTAATAACACTGGAAAAATCCCCAAAGATATATCAAAATCAATTTTCATTGCACTTCCAAAGAAGACAGGGGCTATAGAATGCGAACTCCATCGCACAATCAGCTTGGTGAGTCATGTAACAAAAACACTGTTAAGAATAATCATGATGAAGACAAGGAATAGAATCAAAAGAGAAATAGCAGAAGAACAATGTGGATTTGTGGAAGGGAAAGGAACTATTAATGCCATATACATCCTAAGAACTATCATAGAGAGGTCAATCGAGATGACTAAGGATTTATATTCATGCTTTGTTGATTATACCAAGGCTTTCGATCGGGTATACATGACGAATTGATCAACCAACTAGAAAGACTCAATATTGATGGAAAAGATCTACGAATAATCATAGATATGTATTGGGAACAAACAGCTGCAATGAGAATAGAAAACAATGTAAGCTCTTTCCAAAACATCAAAAGAGGAGTCAGACAGGGTTGTGTGTTGTTACCAGATCTGTTTTCATTTTACACCGAAAACATCATAAGAAACCTAGAGGAAGACCCTGGATTAAAGGTTGGAGGAAAAATGATAAACAACATTCGATACGCAGATGACACCGTGCTAATTGCAGAAAATGAAAGGGACCTACAAAATCTTGTGAATATACTAGAAATAGAAAGCAAAGGTAAGGGGTTGGAACTAAACAGCAGGAAGACTGAAGTCATGGTCATCAGTAAAAAACATGAAATCCCCTCATGCAAAATAACAGCAAACGGCACAACCTTGACACAGGTTGGTAAGTTTAAATACCTGGGAACGATCACTTCACCAGACAGCAGATGCACATCAGAAATAGCCGGCAGAATCGGCCAAGCCAAAACAGCATTCAAGAAGATGACAAGCATTCTTACCAACAAATGCCTATCAATTAACATCAGGAAGAGAGTTCTTGAATGTTATATAGAACCAATACTGTTATACGGTTGTGAGACGTGGACAGTCAACAAGCAAAGCCAAAACAAGATTGAGGCAGCTGAGATGTCTTTTCTAAGAAGATTGTTGAGAGTTCCATGGACAGCAAAGAAAACAAACGAGACAGTCTTGATGGAGGCAGACACAGGAAGATGATTCATAAGGAAGATTAGGAAAAGACAGGCAACATTTATAGGCCATTTTATGAGAAATGGGGAATTGGAGCACCTGGTCACAATGGGAAAGCTGGAGGGAAAGAGAACACCAGGAAGACCCAGGGAGAAGACATTGGACGGACTTACAGAGTGGCTGAAGACAAAGAGGGTGGAAGAGATGCTTGGGGCAACACGAGATAGAAACAGATGAAAGGCTATAATCGCCAACGCCTTATGGCAAGGCACCTGATGACGATGATGATGATGGTTATATTTACACATACACATTACACGCATATCTCTATAAACACTAACATGATATGTGGATATGTACAACATGCACACACACACACACACACACACACACACACACACACACACACACACACACACACACACACTCACGCACACACTCACACACCCCACACACACACACGCGCACGCAAACGCACGCACACACACACACATCCACATAAACTATCACACATTGTTGTCTCATCATGATATCATGACTCAGTTATTGTCAGGTTAACATAAATGTTGTACTGACATATCAAAAATATGCACAGCTCATCACAGAAATTATCAAATCATGGATACATCCTGAATGATGCTCGCAAAAAACATGTTTGAACTTGTTTAAATACATTGATGGGATCAGAAAATGCAAAATCATTGGAGGTCTTAACAACAACTGTAACTTAAAACTTGAACAGAGACTTAAGGCAGCGCGCGCGCGCACACACACACACACACAACACACACACACACACACACACACACACACACACACACACACACACACACACACACACACACACACTCACACACACACACACACACACACAACTCACACACACACACACACAAAATCACACAAACACAATCCAACCAGGTAAAATATAATGAAGGGGGTGTGTATGTATGTGGGGATATCGTCATTATGCTTAGCGATCTCTATGCCTCTCTTCTTTCCTTCCTTTCATTGTATGTTGGTTTGTTTGTTTGTTGCTCATTTGTTTTGTTTGTTCGTTCGTTCGTTTGTTTGTTTGTTTTGTTTGTTTTTGTTTTTTGTTTGTTTGTTTGTTTTCGTTTTTTGTTTTATGTCGTCGTTTTAAACTTTACTTCTATTTTGCTAGTGGCATTATATAGTTCAGGAAAGTTCTTCCTGCAAAAACATCAAACAGAGAAATGTCATTGTCTCTTACGAAAACACAACCCTTGAAAGTAAACTCGCACCTCAGACAAGGAACATTTCAGTCGATATCTCAAATACACCGAACCAATGACGTGCAAGACACCGTACCGGATGAACTATCCCTCAGATTTTTATCTCTCTCTCTTTCCTCTCTCTCTCTCTCTCTCTCTCTCTCTCTCTCTCTCTCTCATCATTTTAAACCCTTTGACTCCTGCATCCTGTTCATCAGCATCCTGCATTGTCAACAATGCTAGCAAAGCAAAATCTTAACCCTTTGACTCCCTCACCCAATCCACCAGCGTCCTGCGTCGTCAACCATGCTAGCAAAGTAAAAAAACTTAACCCTTTGACTTCCTCACCGTATCCACCAGCTTCCTGCAGGAAGCTGGTGGATAGGGTGAGGGAGTCAAAGGGTTAAGTTTCTATATTGTAAGAGCCTGTTCGCTGCGCTTTTAAGGCGGTACGTACGTCACGATTTCCACGATCGCCAGTGCGTTTGTTGACGTAGCACTGACGACAGATAAGATATTTTGTATTCTCAAATTTGCTATAGAAACCAGAAGAAAAAAAACACACACAAAAAGAATAAGAACGCACACATTTTGGGCCAACTGGCCTTTGTCAAGCGTAAGATGACAAACAAGCAAACACCAGATACAAACATTAGGAGAAAACGACTGAAACTTCCCAGCTGCTCTGTCCAGTTTTCTTTTGTATCTGGTGTTTGTTTGTTTGTTTGTTATCTTACGCTTGACAAAGGCCAGTCCGCCGACAATTTGCGCCTGTCTTGTCTTGTTGTATTAAATACGCGTTCTTATTCTTCTTTCGTGTTTTTTTCTGGTTCCTTTTTGCTTGAACACGGGCAGTCACACTTGCTTTTGATTGATTGATTGATTGATTGATTGATTGATTTGGTTCAGTTTTTACGTCGACACCCACGTCAGGTGATATGGCCGACGGCGATAACCGTCCCAGGGAAGTGGGGGGAAGGGGATCTATCTAATCCTATACTGACATCACCAGAACAACAATGATGTTAAGATGGGACAGTGAGAAGGCCAGTTTTAATGTAGCGCACCCCGAGAATCGAACCCACGACCATTAGCGTGTGAATCCGACGCTCAACCAACTGAGCTACTGACGACTGATAAGATAGTCTGTATTCTTATATTTGCCATAGAAGTTGGAACTGGAATAAGGGGGTTAACGGGAGCATTTGTTTATGACCTCATGAAACAGCTCTCGACTCCTGGGAATGAGAGGACTAGAGCCCTGAAAGCAATAGCCGAAGCAGCTGAAGAGTTCCAGGCTGGATCTGGTCAAGGAGAGACAAAAGAGAACTTCACAAGCTTTTAAATTCCTCTCTTTGTTGCTGATGTCCGATAGCTAAAAGGTTCAGGCATCTGTCATAACGATGATGTGGCCTTCAGACGCCGGAGAGGCGGGTTCAAACTCAAGTAAGAAAAAAAAAGGAAAAATTGCGATAGCAGGGCATTTAATAGTCATGACCTGGATGCGGTTCATTCCCAAAAGAATGTAAAGAGTTTAGAGCCGAAACACCTACTTGAGAGTTGGGGAGAGGGGGGATTTTTTTTTTACTACTGCGTTATTGATTTCACCGAGGAGCATTTTTTGCTTTTTCTTCTAAACTTTGTATATTTGTGCTTTGTTGTCTGTTGTGTGCGCTTGACAAAGGTCAGTTGGGCGAAATATTTGTATCTGTCATTGTTTTGTTACATTAGATATGTGTTCTGATTCTCTTTTTTCTTTTTCTGGTTTTGAGTTTCTTCAGTGCTGGCAGTCACTTTGGTCTGGAGTTCATTTCACTTTCGTGAATGTTGAATGATTCTGTATGTTCCTGATTCCATGTAATTTGACCTTTCTGATTCGTGTACATAAGAGCAACTGAATATTGTGAAAACTCTTTTTTTAAGATTAATGAAAACATGTCTGTGATTTACGTTGTCAAATGCTTTGCTGTGGTCAATGAAGATGATATAAACTTGTTCCTTAATCCCTAACAATTTCTCCATGATAACCTGAATGGTACGAAACATGTCACCAGTGCCTCTGCCTTGTCTGAAACCTGCCTGCTCCTCTGGCAGCTCTGTCTCAACTTTGGTCTTTATTCTGAGTATAATGCAGAGTTGGATTTTGTTAGAGTAGCTTATATAAGGGCTATGATTCTGTGGTCACTGTATTCTTTTGGGTCACCATCCATGTGTAGCATAACTAATTCCTGATGTTTCCGGTCATCTGGCCATTGACATGTTTTCCATACCTTGCAGCATAATGTGTATACTAGACTAAACTAAACGGACTTATCCACATTCGACTGGATTGGTCTTAAATAGAATTGAATTGAATTGACTAAACTTAACAAGGCTAGACTACAGTCATTAGGCCAGACTCAACCTGACTTGACAGGATCAGACTAAACGTGACTTGACTAAACTTGCTTGACTTGACTAGACCTGCTTGATTTGACCAGATCAAATTTGACCAAATTTGACTAGACTACACTAGACTTGACTTGGTTAGACTTGACTATTAGACTTAGACATTAGACTTGATTTGGCCAGATTTTACTAGACCAGGCTAGACGATGTGACTGGACATGACTTCACTAGACTAGTCTTGACTTGTGACATACAGAAGTGAGAGACAGATGGGCATGTTTCCATGACTAGCAGCAGTTTTTACAGTTCCCACTCAGTTCAGAAGAGATTAGTCGCATTCAGATAAGTCCATAATGCCTCCACCTGAAGTTGCCATCGCCAGCAATCGTCTACCAGACTCCGTAAGCCTGCGGCAAAAAGAGAGAGACAAGGGAGAGACAGGGAAAGACAGACAGACAGAGACAGAGAGACAAAGAGAGACAGAGAAAGAGAGGACTGAGGCGCTGATAAGGTCTTGAAATGGTAAAGCAGAGATAAACGAAATCTGTGTAATTCTGACACCATTTGAATGACTGGAGCATCAAAGTAGGTAGCGCGAACAGCAATGGTGATGAAGATGATGATGATGATGATGATGATGATGATGATGATGATGATGATGATGATGAATCTATCTATCTATCCATCGATTGATCGAGTTACATGTATCTATCTATCTGTCTGTCTCTCTATTTGTCTATCTGTCTACCTAGCTCTCTCTCTCTCTCTCCTCTCTCTCTCTCTTTCTCTCTCTCACGGACACCACACACAGAAACACACACACACACGCATACACACACAAACACACACACATAAACACAACACAACACACACACACACACACACACACACACACACACACACACACACACACACACACACACACTCACCTTCACCTTCCAATAATCAAAAAATATACATATTTAAAGCAAGCATCTTCTCTTCTGCTACGTTGTCTTGCATCCATTGCCCACAAACATCTAGTCATGCATGTCACTAAACACCTTTAAACGAAAGCTTCACAAATCTTCAAATACTGTAAATAGCTATAAGTAAGTAATTGCCAAAAGCTTCACAAATATATGCTTCAAATAACGTAAACAATTATAAATAAATAATTGCCGAAAGCTTCACACAAATATATGCTTCAAACAACGTAAATAATTATAAGCAAGTAGCATTAAGTTAAAACCCCTATTCTAGGTCTACATACACCTTTGCTAGGCCTAATAAACCTTTAGTCAGTCATTTTTATCCTACTGTTTCACTATTTTTTTCCGTGTCAGAAAATATTATTAAGTCTCTCTTCACTTTATTCCCTTTCTTTGGATTTAATTTGATGGTATTCATCCATGATTTAATTTGATAGTATTTATCCATGATTTAATTTGATAGTATTTATCCATGATTTAATTTGATAGTATTTATCTCATGATTTAATTTGATAGTATTTATCCATAATTTAATTTGATTGTATTTATCCTTGACTTAATTTGATAGTATTTATTCATTTATAATCTAGAAGAAGACCCTGGATTAAAGGTTGGAGGGAAAATGATAAACAACGTTCGATACGCAGATGACACCGTGCTAATTGCAGAAAGTGAAAGAGACCTACAGAACCTTGTGAATATACTAGAAATAGAAAGCAAAGGAAAGGGGCTGGAACTAAACAGCAGGAAGACTGACGTCATGGTGATCAGTAAAAAACATGAAATCCCCTCATGCAAAATAACAGCAAATGGCACAACCTTGACACAGGTTGATAAATTCAAATACCTGGGAACGATCATTTCATCAGACGGCAGATGCACATCAGAAATAGCCGGCAGAATCGGCCAAACCAAAACAGCATTCAAGAAGATGACAAGCATTCTTACCAACAAATGCCTGTCAATTAACATCAGGAAGAGAGTTCTTGAATGTTATATATGAGATGGTGTGAGCGGTCAAGGGGAGAGGTGATTGTGATGATTTTGCTGTGGTGGTCGTTTGTATCCAGAGCAGACAGGGAAGTCTCAATCAAAAGACAAGTCCTCGTTTTGCTACTTGACTCTTTATTATTGAGAAGACTTCAAAGAAGAAGAAGGCAAAGAAGACAGTGAAGAAGACGGGTAAGAAGACGAAGAACGAAAGAAGACAGGAAGGAAGACAGTGCTTGTAAGACACAAAATAAGTTTCATAAATACACTGACAAAGTACACATTTTGTGAACTAACAATGTCAATGTACAAGAATGAACTACTACATTATAATAAAACAGAAGGTTATAATAAAACAGAAAGTGTCTACATTTACAAACAAAAGCACTAGCACTTGTAAACATGGAACAAATAATTGGTGACAAAACATTGAGTAACCCTTTGATAAGTTGAGGGTAAACTACCATACTGCTTGTTCGATAGCCTTAGCATAGAGTAGACTTTCAATAATGTACTGGCAAAATAATGCACAGTCATATTAAGCTGTTCGGCCGCCATGGGCTGAGTTAGTTGTAAGAACATCTGAGTGGGCAGCTATTGGACAGTTAATATTCAGTGGTGACGACAAACATAGTGACGACAAACACAGTGACATAGTGACGACAAACATAGTGACGACAAACATGGTGACGACAAACACAGACTATGGGAGTTGTCGTCACAAACAGTAGGTCTACCTTATCGAATAGCAGTCAACACACTTGAGTCATCCATTAAATATTTGCTCCATGTCGTTATGTGTAATTCTATATCTAGTGCTAGAGATAGTGATGACAAAATAGCATAGCATATTACTAATTAAGCTATGTCATCAAAGCAACATTCAATAATGATTAGTGGTGCTGAGCAGATAAGGGATACACCAAACAGATCAATTAGCTGAGCACGTGTTTCATCAGTCATCATGTCAGTATGTGAATACAACCTTGTCAAGTATAAAATACTCTTCCTCTGCACAACAGTGCATCGCATATTTGCTTTTGGCAGAATATGGTCGTCAATAGTCCTACAATAGCCACATGAAAATAGGGGCTAAGAGCAAGGCACTCTGTTACATATAGAACCAATACTGTTGTACGGATGTGAGGCGTGGACAGTCAACAAACAAAGCCAGAACAAGATTGAGGCAGCCAAGATGTGGTTTCTAAGAAGAATGTTGAGAGTTCCATGGACAGCAAAGAAAACAAACGAGACAGTCTTGATGGAGGCAGACACAAGTAGATCACTCATAAGGAAGATTAGGAAAAGACAGGCAACATTTATAGGCCATTTTATGGGGAAGGGGGATTTGGAGCACCTGGTCACAATGGGAAAGCTGGAGGGAGAGAGAGCACCGGGTAGACCCAGGGAGAAAATGCTGGACGGACTTGCAGAGTGGCTGGGGATGAGGAGGGTGGGAGAGATGCTAGGGGCAAAGAGAGATCGAGACAGATGGAAGTCCATGATCGCCAATGCCAAGCGGCAGGGCACCTGATGGTGATGATGTTGATGATCTGTTTGACTATTGTGTGTATTACAGTTAAACTATCTTCATCACAACGTTAGAACTGATATGTCACCAGTGCCATCACCCCACCTTCTTTGCTATTTATTGTTTCTTTTGCTTTCTTTCTTTTTTTTTTCTCGTATGTTTCTATCTTAGTAATCTATAATATTCATTGTTGTTTTTAGGGGTTGACATGTACTTGCCTTACGTGTATCTGCCTTTATCTCATGTCTTTGTAATTATAAGCAGGTAATTGCCGAAAGCTTCACAAATATGTGCTTCAAATAACGTAAATAATTATAAGTAATTGCCAAAAGCTTTATAAATATCAGCTTCAAATAACGTAAATAATTGAAAGTAATTGCCGAAAGCTTCACTAACATCTGCTTCAAATAACGCAAATAATTATAAGTAAGTAATTGCCGAAAGCTTCACAAATATCTGCTTCAAACAACGAAAATAATTATAAGCAAGTAGCATTAAGTTAAAACCCTATTCTAGGTCTACATACACCTTTGCTAGGCCTAATAAACCTTTAGTCAGTCATATTTTATCCCACTGTTTCACTATTATCTTTCTGTGTCAGAAATGGTAAGTCTATCTTCTCTTTACTCCCTTTTATTTATCATTGATTTAATTTGATAGTATTCATCCTTGTTTTCATTTGATAGTATTCATCCATGTTTTCATTTGATGGTATTTATCCATGATTTAATTTGATAATATTTATC
>CM060311.1:33091567-33104067 GCA_030674185.1 Monoplex corrugatus | reverse complement strand
ATGTATGTACACACGCATGAATATATATCTGTGTATATATGTATGTATATATATATATATATACATGTATGTATATATATATACATATATATATATACATACATACATACATACATGAGCGATGATACATGATTGGTAGTTATGTGTCCAGTGCATACATCAGGATAATTGCATAACAGAAATAAAAGTGTAGAATTGGTCTTTGAACCTTTGTTTCCTTTTTCAGTGAACTGTCAGATTCACATGTTAATGGTTGTGGATTCGAATCCCCGGTGCGCTACATTAAAACTGGCTTTTTATTGTCCCATCTTGACATCGTTGTTCTTGTGGTACATGGTGTCAGTGTAGGATAAGTCCCACTTCCCCCACTTCCCCCACTTCCCTAGGATGGTAATCCCCGTCGGCCATACCACTTGAGGTGGGTGTTATCGTAAAAACTGAACCAAAGCAATCAGTCAGACGGCAACATGATTACAATAAACCAGAAACAGGGCTGCTGAAGCTGGACTCTTGAATCTTGCTGCGGAAGAGATTTGTTCGTTTCTGACATCCCAAATTTGAAAGCCATTTTCTCAAAATGACCCGCAGATTAGTCCGTAACTAAAATATGACTAAATCATGTTTTGAAAGAGTTACAGACTTAAATCAAGGCAAATGAACCGTGCTCATCAATAATGTCAAAACCCCAAAGATCCAAATCAGACCTGTTGACCCCTTTTGTCAGAGCTGGTCTCATACGATTATCTAAATTCGTAATTTCACAACATAAGCAGATTTCCACTTGCCAGCAAACTTTTACAAATCAAAGATGAAAAAGACGGAGAGAGAGAGAGAGGGAGAGAGAGAGAGAGAGAGAGAGAGAGAGAGAGAGAGAAAGAGAGAGAGAGAGAGAGAGCGAGAGAGAGAGAGATAGACAAACAGACAGACAGAGAGAGAAGAGAAAGACAGAGACAGACAGAGAGAAAAGACAGACAGACACACAGAGACAGACAGACAGACAGACAGACAGACAGACAGACAGACAGACAGACAGACAGAAACAGGAGCTAGAGAACGAAGCATAAATGTGAGTTTTTAAGAAAGCTCCAGCTGTTTTCCATCTCGTACCATCCTGTACAAGACTTTGTTGGTTCTTCGTATATTGAAAATCGCCTTGAAATCCGATGATCAACACCAAAGACTAGGAGACGCATATTCTGAACCACAACACAGTCGCACCTGCTGAAGTCGTTCTAATCGAGACAGTCACTGCACCTGTGAAACTACGAGCGTCAGAGGGCGAGACAGTTGGGAGAGGATAGCATGCCCTCTCCATGCTTAACCCTTTGATTCCCGTAACCTATCCACCAGCTGGAAAAAAATTAACCCTTTGACTCCCGCACCCTATCCATCAGCTTCCTGCAAGGGTTGTTTTTGCTTAGCTGTCATTGATGACGGTGCAAGATGCTAGCCGATAGGGCGAGGGAGTCAAAGGGTTAAAAAAGAGATTCTCCATGCTGGTCAGGTAGAAAGACAAGCTTCAGCAGTACCCAAGATCGTCTCACCTCACCTGTCAGCATCATCGAGTCTGATAGTAGCTAGCTGCAAGAACAGACGTCACAACAATTCTCATCCATTCACACTTCAGTCTGGACTTTTCCATGCTACTTCGCAGACTCTCAGACTGTTGACGTTTGTGATGTTCATACAGAAGGTGGGTGGTCCGCCCGGATTTCTTTTGACCTCAACTTTTCCTCACGGACCTGTTGTTATTAAGTTTGTATTCGCGTTTTGCGTTGCATGGTCAATGTATGTAGGTTTTTTTTTTAAAGATTGTCAAAAAAACAAAACAAAAAACAAACAAAAAAGAAAAACACTTACTACATGGAGAATATCGAGATAAAATTATTAAAAATTCTCATCAATGCTCGTAAGTATTTTCGTTTAAAATTCTTTTCAGTAAAAAAAAAACAAAAGTTAAGACAACTAATCACATGGGTGCAGTGGTTAGAGCGACTGATTAAAAACTAGACAGATGTGGGTTTGAATCCTATCGGTTCTGTCAAATCTATTGTTGGATTTTTCGGCCTCAACCAAGTCCAACACAGAGTTGAGAGTGCTATGGACTTCACTAGGAAGGATGGAACCACACAGTCGAACCTCATCCATATCCTGCTTAAATTTCGTGTTTAACACCGCAGGTGTCTCTCTCTCACGGGTCTGCTTGACGCCGAGACATAACATGAAAGTAAGCATAGATTACAGTCTCGTCAGGCAGACTCTATTCAGAATCCAATTCCACAGCATCATGATTATCATCGGCATCATCATCGTTATCGTATAGCATAGCGAAAAAATGTTTAAGATTCTATAGCTAATAAGAAACCACGTAGAAAATGGGACACTCCACCCCCCCCCCCCACACACACACTCACACACACTCATACACACACACACACACACACACATTCACACACACACACACACCACACACACACACACACACACACACACACACACACACACACACACACACATTCAAAGAAATTGCATTTGATAGACAGACTTATAGGTAAGGAAGTTTAGCAAATCAGTTTTAATCAAAATTCCCAGTCGATCATAAACACACAGAGAACATACTACGTTCCCTGCTATCACAGAACACTGCTATACGATTTAACACTCGTTTTATCGTGGAGGGTCTCACATACTTTTTTTAATACAAAACATATCCAGCGCTTAGATTTGATTTTATCAAGATTTTGCGCTATATAAATATTGTAATTATTATTATTATTATTATATGAGAGAAGATGGACGCTGTAAATGTTACAAGACGATGATAACGATGTGGCGTTTATGTGGCGATATATTTCGATCAGTTTGACAATTCAAATCACAACTCAAAGGTGACATCATGCACAAAGAAAATGTCTGGGAACAGATTCAAAACGTAATGCAACGTCAGTCTACACCAGATTTTTGACGCAGTCAAGGAACACTGTCATAAGTCAGTATTAAACATTTGATACATGATCCAGCAGCTGAAATGTCCACCAGACACAAACCCTACACTGGAGCAGCCATTATAAAAAATTAAAAAACACGAAAATTCAAAATTCAAGATCTTTGATACTCCAACCTCAAGTAATTCAGGGATTAGTGTTCTACAAAACAGAGGAGGCTACCAAGAACAATCAAACTTTTATCACTAAGATTGCTACTGTCCCCCCCCCCCCCCCCCCCCCCCCCCATGCAAGCTTGAAACATAGCCGCTGAGACTTTTAACCTTCGTTCTTCGTGATAGTTGAAGTCGCCAGTCTCTCAGGCTTAATTAAGTTTGGCTTCAGTTCCTGCAGCTAAACAATGTTTATTTCATTCAAGCAGCAAGTCTGTTGGAGGGAGGGGGTATGCAGATGTTACATGTACAGCTAAAGCGACGAAATAATTTTAACTGTCCTTCGTGAAGCTGGTAGGTGTGTTGATGGAGTAAAAGGGTTATTCTATATGGTCAGTCTTTTGTGGACGTGTCAACCATCTGTCATAGTTCAATTCAATGTGAAAGACCCCCACAATTCAATGTCAAAGACTCCCACATTTCAGTGTTAACGCCGCCCCACCCCCTGCCCCCACAATTTAGTGTCAAATACCCCACAGTTCAGTGTCAAAGGCCCCACCATTCAGTGTCAAATACCCCCCCCCCCACACACACACACACAATTCAGTGTCAAATATCCCACAGTTCAGTGTCAAAGGCCCCACCATTCAGTGTCAAATACCCCCCCCCACACACACACACACACAATTCAGTGTCAAATATCCCACAGGCCAGTGTCAAACACCCCCACAGTTCAGTGTCAAGGCCCTCTACAGTTCAGTGTCAAATCCCAAACACAATTCAGTGTCAAAGCCGACACACACAGTTCAGTGTCAAAGCCCCCCCCCCCCCACACACACACACAGTTCAGTGTCAAAGCCCCCCTCCACACACGCACACACAATTCAGTGTCAAAGCCCCCCTCCACACACACACACACACAATTCAGTGTCAAAGCCCCCTTCACAGTTCATGGTCGAAGAACCCCAGAGTTAAGTGTCAAAGAACCCCCAATTCAGTGTCAAAGAATCCCACAGTTATGTGTCAAAGAACCCCACAGTTCAGCGTCAAACACAACCACAATTCAGTGTTTATTCCTTTTCTCACACTGGACGGAACAGCATGGAAGTTTCAGTCTTTTTCTCCCAATTTTTGTATCTGGTGTTTGTTTGTTTGTGATCTTATGCTTGACAATGGCCGGTTGGCCGAAAATGTGCTCCTGTCTCGTCTGGTTGTATTAAATACGCGTTCTTGTTGTTTTTTTGTGTTTTTCTGGTTTCACAATTTAGTGTCAAAGACCTCCCATAGTTCATCCAAAATTCTAGTTCATTTTCAAAAGCCTCCAACAATTCAGTTCGATGTCAACGACTTCCCACAGTTCAGTGTCAGGTACCTTCCACAGCTGAATGTTCAAAGAACCCATACAGTATAGCATCAAAGACCTTCCACAGTTCAGTGTCACTACAGCTCTATGTCAAGGACCCCCCTATTTTACCCACAGTTCAAGTTCAGTATCAACGACTTTCCATTGTTTAGTATCAAAGATTTCCCACGGATCAATGTCAGACACCTTCCATGGTTCAGTTCAGTGTCAAAGACCTCCCACAGTTCAGTATCAAACATTCCCACTGTTCGGTGCCAAAGATTGTTCCATAGTTCATCCACAGTTCAGTTCATTGTCAAAGACCTCCCACAGTTCAGTATCAAACATTTCCACTGTTCGGTGTCAAAGATCTTCCATAGTTCATCCACAGTTCAGTTCAGTGTCAAAAACCTTCCATGGTTCAGAATCAACTACTCCCATTGTTCAGTGTGAAAAACCTCCCATATTTCACCCACAGTTCAGTTCGATGTCGATGACCTTCCATGGTTCAGTATCAAATACTCCCATTGTTCAGTGTCAAAGACTTCCCATATTTCACCCACAGTTCAGTTCGATGTCAAAGACCTTCCATGGTTAAGCATCAAACACTTCTACTGTTCGGTGTCAAAGATCTTCCATAGTTCACCCACTGTTTGGTTCTATGTCAAAGACCTTCCACAGTTCACCCACAGTTCAGTTCGATGTCAAAGACCTTCCACAGTTCACCCACAGTTCAGTTCGCTGTCAAAGACCTGCCATAGTTCGCCCACAGTTCAGTTCCATGTCAAAGACCTTCCAAAGTTCACTCACAGTTCAGGTCAATATCAAAGGTCTTCCATGGTTCAGTATCAAATACTCCCATTGTTCAGTGTCCAAAAAAACTTCCCACAAGTTCAATGTCAAAGACCTTCAAAGAATTCAGTGTCAGATTCTTCCCACAGCTGAGTCCAAAGGGCCACCACACACTACACCACCTGACTACCTGGCCTGAGGGCAGTCGAAGCCGAGCTCTTCAGATCAATGGGAACCTCCCTGCTCCCGCCACCCACGTCATCGTCAGCTTCGAGCAGCACGTGTGTGTCACGCTCTGACTTCATGGACCTCAGATGATGCCTGCTGCCGGTGGGCCTGTGGCTGGTGTACAGGCTGCGGAAGCTTCTGCCGCTGATGGAGGAGGAGGCATCGAAGAAGGATCTGCTGCGCTGGTTGAGCGGCGCCCTGGACGAGGAGAAGTAGGAGTCGATGCGGTCTTGGAACCCGCCGTCCACGCTGTGCACGTCTGGCAGGAGAAGAGGTGCCATGGAGTCTACCTTGGGCTGGATGTAATGGTGCAGCTGGATGGACCCATTGATGTTCTGGCGCTCCAGGATCTGGGCCCGGGTATCCGGGTCGTGCGTGGACCTCACGCCTTTCAGAAAGTCGATGCTGACTCGGGTGTTCTGGCCTCTCGTGGAGGGCTCCCTGAAGGTGCTGCCCCCTTCCCCTCCACCGGTTAACCCTCTTGCTCCTCCTGGCGCTGTTCCTCCTCCTCCTCCTCCTCCTGCTCCTCCTCCTCCTGCTCCTCCTCCTCCTCCGCTGGTCCCGGGTTTAGCGATGGTGGAGGTGATCAGTTGTAGACGTGTCGGTTGTCGTCTCATGATCTTCCTGGCCGGGAAAAACTTGTAGCCCTTCTCCGACTTCACCTGAAAGTCATCAGCAGACATTGAATATTAACTCTTTTGCTCCTTAGCCCAATCCACCAGCGGCTAAAACTTAACCCTTTCACTGCCTCACGCTAATACCAGCTGCAAAACCTTAACCCTGTCACTCCCTGATCCTATAAACTGGCCAGAAAAATTTAACCCTTTCGCCCCCTAACCCTATCAACCATCTTCAAAAAAAATCTTTTACGCTTTCAATCCCACACCTTATCCAGCAGCTGCAAAACGTAACAGTTTCATTTCCTCATCCTATGGGCCAACTTCCTGTGGAAAGGTAAAGGATTGAAATCCTTAAGCTTTTGCTTCGCTATCGTGAAAGAGTGAGGGACAAATAGGACTACGTGCTTGCATTGCTATCATGGATGATAATGCTGAAAGCTGGCGGATATCGTGAGTGAGTAAAAAGGTTGAGTTTTGTTTTTTCACATCATTATTTATGCTGAAAGCTAGTGAATAGGAGAAAGGCAATGAAAGGGTTAAGTAGTTCTACTTTGTTATCCTAGCTGATAATGCAGAAAGCTGGTTGACAGGAATAGGGAGGAAAGGGTATTGTTTCTGATTTGCTTTTATGGCTGATAATGCAAAAAGAAGATGACAAGCATTCTTACCAACAAATGCCTATCAATTAACATCAGGAAGAGAGTCCTTGAATATTATATAGAACCAATACTGTTATACGGATGTGAGGTGTGGACAGTCAGCAAGCAAAGCCAGAGCAGGATTGAGGCAGCCGAGATGTGGTTTCTAAGAAGAATGTTGAGAGTAGACATGGACAGCAAAGAAAACAAACGAGAGAGTCTTGGTGGAGGCAGACACAAGTAGATCACTCATAAGGAAGATTAGGAAAAGACAGGCAACATTTATAGGCCATTTTATGAGGAAGGGGGATTTGGAGCACCTGGTCACAACGGGAAAGCTGGAGGGAAAGAGAGCACCGGGTAGACCCAGGGAGAAAATGCTGGACGGACTTGCAGAGTGGCTGGGGACGAGGAGGGTGGGGAAGATGCTAGGGGCAAAGAGAGATAGAGACAGATGGAAGTCCATGATCGCCGACGCCATGCGACAGGGCACCTGATGATGATGAATAATGCTGAAAGCTGGTGAGTAGGAGAGAGGCAATGAAAGGGTTAAGGTTCTAGTTCTACTTTGTTATCCTGGCTGATAATGCAGAAAGCTGGTTGACAGGAATAGGCTGATAATGCAGAAAGCTGGTTGACAGGAATAGGCTGATAATGCAGAAAGCTGGTTGACAGGAATAGGCTGATAATGCAGAAAGCTGGTTGACAGGAATAGGCTGATAATGCAGAAAGCTGGTTGACAGGAATAGGCTGATAATGCAGAAAGCTGGTTGACAGGAATAGGCTGATAATGCAGAAAGCTGGTTGACAGGAATAGGCTGATAATGCAGAAAGCTGGTTGACAGGAATAGGCTGATAATGCAGAAAGCTGGTTGACAGGAATAGGCTGATAATGCAGAAAGCTGGTTGACAGGAATAGGCTGATAATGCAAAAAAATCTGGTTGACAGGAATAGGCTGATAATGCAGAAAGCTGGTTGACAGGAATAGGGTGATACTGCAAAAAGCCGGTGTGTAAGGCGAGGGTATCAAACGATTTAAAAATACTGAAGACATTAAGACTAGAGGATGGAATGAGAGAAGGTGTAACTGTAAATGGATTGGATTATCCTGTAACTTGTATATATCATTGTTTTCATAAAACGAATACATACACATACATACTCATACACGCTAGGTTACAGAAGAAAAAAAAAACATAAGCGCCTCAGATCAGCTAACAAATATAAATAAAAAAAAACAACAATGTCAAAACTCTCCATGATGTAAGCAGACCTATAGATTATCGAATATTTATAGTGTACACACTGTCATTTTGTTTTGGTTTGATTTTATTTGTTTTGGTTTGGTTTTCTTAAGTTGAGACAGGGCAATGAAAACGACCGATAGAAGCACTTAACACACAAAAAAGAAAAAAGGAAAAGAAGACTAAAATAAAGAAAGAAAATAAAAAAAATACAGGATAAAAGAAAGACAGAAGAAAACACGAAGAAAGAAAGAAAGACAAAAAGAAAAATATAAGAAGTAAAACAGACAGAAAAACAGAAAGAAACTGAAAGAATGACAGACAGACAGAAAAAAAGGAAAAAGAAAGAAAGACAGCCAGAAACCAGAAAAAGAAGAAGAAATGATAGGAATAAAAAGAAAAAGAAACAAACAAACGACAGATGGAAAGACAGAAGAAGCAGATAGGCAGAGTGAAAATAGAAGAAGAAAGAAAGTGGAAAGAAAGACGGAAAGAAAGAAAGAAAGAAAGAAAGTGGAAAGAAAGAAAGAAAGAAAGAAAGAAAGAAAGAACGAAAGAAAGAAAGAAAGAAAAGGAAGAAGGGGAAGACGAAAAAGAAGAAAAAGGAGAAGACAAACAGACTTACAGACAATCAAACAGAAAGAAAAAGAAGAAAGACAAAAGGAAAGAAGGATTGAAGATAGAAACAAAAGTAGGAAGAAAAACGAGAAGAAAGACAGAGAAAGAAGATGAAAGAGAGACAGAGAAAGAAGGGAAAAGAAGCAACAACAACAACAAAAGAAAAACAAAACAAAACAAAAAAACAAAGGAAGGCAGACAACAACAACAAAAAAAGAAAAGGAAGGAAAATGAAAAAAGACAGAAAGAAAGAAGAAGCAGAACTAACGAAAGTAAAGACAGAAAGAAAGAAGAAGCAGAACTAACGAAAGTAAAGACAGAAAGAAAGAAGAAGCAGAACTAACGAAAGTGCTGTTCATACACCTTTCTCCAAAATGTTTGTTTGTTAGTTTGTTTTTGCCTCCCCCGTCCTCCCTGTGTGACCTTAACCTTCCAAACTTACACTTTCCAGTAAAATATGGTAAATCAGGAGAAGTACTTGCAGCGACAAAGGACAGATTCATATGGAGGGCCATGATCGCCAACGCCATGCAGCAGGGCACAAGCTGCTGTTGATGGTAAAGATCCACTCAAACAGCGCCCTGTTTAGACCCAAAGGATTATGGAGTCTCACCACTGAAAGTTCATGGCACAAACCTGGACATACTGAAAATCGATCTCACACAGGAGAGTAGTAGAGATGAACGACCCCCAATCTCCTATGTGACAGGCTAGGACACTGAAGCACTCAGAAAAATGAAAAAAAAATAAAAATAAAAGGAAGACTGAAATAGAAAGAAAGACTAAACGAAAAAAGAAGAAGTAAAAGTGAAAGAAAAAAAAAGAAAGTACAAAAGAAAGAAAGAAAGAAAGAAAGAAAGAACATCAAAGAGTGTAGCAATTACAGGACCATCGCACTCGCCAGCCGCACCAGGAATATCCTGCTCATTACTATTTCAAACAGAATGAAAATCAAAGTGGAAGAAGAGCTCTCAGACTGCCGGGCAGGTTATAGAGGAAACAACACATTTGTTGTTTGTACTGCAAAAACTAATAGATTTTTTCAATTTTTCAATTCTAATTTCTCAAGATGACGTCTCCGAGCTCGGAATGAATTCCATATGCACTAACGTCACAGGTGCCGCGTGATAGAGGAAATCCAGAATGATCATGGCACAAGCCTACATTTAAACTCAATAGCTGGCCAGGTCCTGAGGTGCTATCTAGATGGTTCCATAACCCTGAGGTCGTAGGGGAGCGAGGTGACAGAGACCTCAACTTTTCTGGGGGCCAGCATTAAAAGAGAAGATCAGGAACACCGAAAAAGATCACTACGCTATTGTAACAAAACAGAGCTTCTATAACAAAAAGGTGTTTCTGTAACGAACAGGTGTTTCTGTAACAAACAGGTGTTTCTGTAACAAAAAGGTGTTTAAGTAACAAAAAGGTGTTTCTGTAACAAAAAGGTGTTTCTGTAACAAAAAAAGGTGTTTCTGTAACAAACAGATGTTTCTGTAACAAAAAGGTGTTTAAGTAACAAAAAGGTGTTTAAGTAACAAAAAGGTGTTTTTATAACAAAAAGGTGTTTCTGTAACAAAAAGGTGTTTCTGTAACAAACAAACAGGTGTTTCTGTAACAAAAAGGTGTTTAAGTAACAAAAAGGTGTTTAAGTAACAAAAAGGTGTTTCTGTAACAAACAGGTGTTTCTGTAACAAACAGGTGTTTCTGTAACAAACAGGTGTATACAGCACCCTTTTCTCAGCGGCTTCTATGTCTCTGAGGTCCTCAGTGGAGAAGGATCCGTAAGGCATCAGAGGTCTGGGTCTCATGGGGGGCATTTTTGAGGCTGCTGTATGCATGGAGACTGCGTCGTCATGGTCGTCCACTGTCTTCTTCAGGTCCACTTTGGCTGAGATCTTTGATGACAGATCTGTCACTTCCTGACCAAACAAGCAACAATATTAACACACACAGAGAGACGCACGAGCGCACACACACACACAATCACACACAAACACACACACACACACACAGGACACACACATACACACACATACATACACACACATACACACTCACACATACACTCAAACACACACAGAGGAAGGGGGAGAGAGACAGAAAAAGAGAGAGAGTTAGGAAAGAGAGGGGAGAGAGACAGAAAGGAAGAGAGAGGGGAGAGAACGAGAAAGGGGAGAAAAGGAGAGTGAGAGGGGCAGAGAGAAAGGTGAGAGAAAGAGAGAGGGAGAGAGAGAGAGAGAAGGGAGAGAGAGACTGAGAGAGAGGGGAGAGAGATAGAAAAGGAGAGAGAGAGAGAGAGAGAGGGAGAGAGAGAGGAAGAGAGGAAGAGAGAGAAAAAGGGAGAGAAAGAGAGAGGGAGAGAAAGAGAGAGAAAGGGAGAGATAGAGGGAGAGAGAGAAAGGGAGAGAGAAAGAGAGAAAGGAAGAGAAAGAGAAGGGGGAGAGAAAGCACAAGAGAAAGCACGAGAGAGGGAGAGAGAGGGAGAGAGAGGGGGATAGAGGGATAGAAAGAGAGAGAGAGGGAGGAGAGAAAGAGAGGAGAGAGAGAAAGAGAGAGAGGGAGAAACAGAGAGACACATAGACACATATACATATACATGAACACACATACACACATACACAGACCAAGTGTGTGTGTGTACGTATGTGTGTGTTTGTGTGCCCGCTTGTGTGTGTGTATGTGTGTGTTTATGTGCACACTTGTGTATGTGCTTACACGTGCATGTGTGTGTGCATGTGTCTGTCTATGTGTGTGACTGTGTGTTTGTGTGTGTGTATGTTTCTGTCTGTGTGTCTGTATGTGTTTATGTGTCTGTGTGTGTTTTGTGTGCGGGTCACATACATACACACATAGATACATAGATACACAGATACACACATACATGCATACATACATACATACATACATACATACATACATACATACATACATACATACGTAGATACGTACGTACATACATACAGGCATACACACATACTTCCATTTATCCATCCATTGAGACATAGCTACATACATACATAGCTACATACATACAAAGCTACATACATACATACATACATACATACATACTCACATACATACACACACATACATGTGCACATATATATACATACATACATACATACATACATACATACTCACATACATACACACACATACATGTGCACATATATATATATATATATATATATATACATACATACATACATACATACATTCATTCATACATGCATACATACATACATACATACATACATTCATTCATACATGCATACATACATACATACATTCATACATACATACATACATTCATTCATACATACATACATACATACATACATACATACATTCATTCATACATGCGTACATACATACATACATACACACATATACATACATACATATATATATATTATACATACTTTACCTGTTCTCTACACCTCTGCGTGATCTCACTCAGGATCTGCTGTTGCTTTCCTAAGCGTCGTTTCTCGAAGCTGGACGACAGGTCCATGATGGCCACTCGGTCAGGAGTGGGCAGCCTCTGCTTCCCCTCCCTCAGGTGGGTCGTGCTCTCCCGCAACAGGGACATGCGTCTCTCCTCCTGCTGGTCGGGTAGGAAAGGGGGAGGGGGCGGGGGTGCAGGGGTGGAATCGTCCACCTGCTGGTAGACCATCTGCTGTTGGAACAGTCTCATGGTGTTGGTGTTGGTGTTGGTGTTGGTGGTGGTAGGTTTTGCTGAGAGCTGATTTGACGGGCACTGGTGGTGGAGGCGCTTGGTTAAGTTAGGAGCTGTGGAGATGAAGAAACGAAACGGTTTTAGTTAAAAGATTGTGTGTTCTGTTATGTTGTGGTGTGTTATGTTGTGTTGTGTTGTGTTGTGTTATGTTACGTTACGTTGTGTTACGTTGTGTTACGTT
>CM060311.1:33081567-33084067 GCA_030674185.1 Monoplex corrugatus | reverse complement strand
CTCTCTCCCTCTCTCTCTCTCTCCCTTCTCTCTCTCTCTTCCTTCTCTCTCTCTCTCTTCTTCTTTCTCTCTTCTCTTTCTCTCTCTCTCTCTCTTCTCTCTCTCCTCTTCTTTCTTTTTCTCTCTCTCTCTCTCTCTCTCTCTTCCTCTCTCCCTTCTCTTCTCTCTCTCTTCTCTCTTCTCTCTCTCTCTCTCTCTCTCTCTCTTATATTGTTCGTGACCAGTGTCCAATGGTATGATCGATTATACTATCTAGAGCCGATAATGGCGTGTTTATCCTTGCATTAAACAGAATCGTGGTGCTTTGCTTTTGTTGGCCCTACATATTGTTTCCTTCATTTTATACACGCCAGGCCACATGTGGCGATGACTGTGGTCCTTTGGTCAGTTCCTGACGGCTGCCATGGAGCTTGGTGGTCAGAGGAGTTGAAGCCGGCTGTTTTCAGTCGTTACACAGTCGTTATATCTGTAAAAACTGATGATGGAACCTGCTCCAAAGACATTAAAATAAGAATTGGAATGGCAAAGCCAAAAAAGAAAAGGTCCAACTCAACAACATCTGGAAAGACAGAGGCATACCAAATGGCCTGAAAGTTAGACTTTTAAAATGTTTGATCTGGCCAGTCATGATTTATGGCTGCGAAGGCTGGACTCTGAGAAAAACTGATAGCAGAAAAATCCAGGCAGCAGAGATGTGGTTTTATAGGAGACTACTACGTGTCAAATGGACAGACAGAAGAACTAATGAAAGTGTCCTGGAAGAACTTGATACCACCAGAAAACTACTAGCAGGCATCAACAAGAGAAGACTTAAATACACTGGCCATGTGTCACGCAACAAGAACACGGACATCATGGCAACCATCTTTCAAGGAAAAACAGTGGCAAAAAGGAAGAAAGGCAAACCTCCAATCTCACACATCGAGAACATAACCAACATCAGTGGTCTAAATATTCAAAAGATTGTCCACAAAAGTCAAGACATAGCGGCCTGGAGGGAAATGGTAGCATCCAGATATGCAGCGGCCAACACCGAACCCGGTGTCGCCGACAGGTGAGGTGAGACACTTAAAGGAGGCGACATCACTGCAATGTATATTGTTATAAATGGTCAGCTATGTGGTCCTTTTGAGTGCAAGGGCAGATTGGTGAAGATGTCTGTTTGAACTCGTGAACTTTTGGTTCAAATGAGCGTTTGCGTTGGTTTTGGCCGATGTGGAGTCTTATCAGGACCACTAGCTAGCTCTCTGGACATAAAGTGATAGTTGTGCTTTACTGTCCGTGGCTGAAGAAGTGGCTAATGATGCTACCCCTTTTCACTGTAGCTGACGCTCTCGTTTGTCTTCCTGGGCTCCTCTTTTTGCTAGCTTATCTACCATCTCGTTTCTTGGTATCACATAGTGAGCGGGGATTTACTGGAGGATTACTCTTCTGGCTCTTCTGACATGCAGGAAGGACCTGGTCAGGTGGGGGAATTTGTCATTCTCCATGGCCTGGGGAACAGAGTGGGCATCTGCTATCAAGGCCACTTGATAGTACTAGTCATCTGAGATCAAGGCCACTTAATAGTACCTGTTGTTTGTAAAATAAATCATGGAGGCTGCTTGCAAAAGTGCGTCTGTCTCTTCTAGGTAGTTGGTGCAGTGTTTACATGTAGGAACACTGTCAGTTATAACAAAAACAAAACAAAACAAAACCAAAAAAAAAAAAGCCAAAACAAGTACGACCGCCCGTGTGTTCGTGTTTTTCTGGTTACTGTCAGTGATGCTTTCAGTCCCTGGGAAGTTGATGAGGACAACAGTTCCCCCACTGGTCATGGTATTGGAGGTTATACATAAGTCCATGCTTCTGATGGGTAACGGTCTTCTTTACAGTCAGCGTGAAGAATTATAGCCTGGATTGTTATCTTGCAATTCCGCTGAGGTGGCGTGACGGGACATAAGTACAGATTTCAAAGTCTAGCTGTTCTGGTGTCCACGGTTCTGGCAGTTGCAAAGATGAGTTTTGTTGTCATCACTAAGCAATTGATGTGATTAATTTATATACGTGTTATCTTCATTATCATTATTGATTGTGTTATTGTCGACCTACTTAATTTTTTAGTTATCGTTACATCATCATCATCATCATCATCGTTATCATCATCATCAATATTATTATCAGCATCGTTGTTGTTGTTGTTGTTGATGTTGTTGTTTTGTTGTTGTTGTTGCTGTTGTTGTTGTTGTTATTATTGTCATTATCATTCATCATCATATCAAAATCGTTATTTATCATTATTGTGTTAGTGCAGACCTCCATGGACTACGGTGCAAGAGATGCATTGTTTGACTTATGTAGTTGCCCTCAAAAAGAAAAGTTCTGTTCTCCTTTTTTTTTTTCTTCTTCTTCTCTTCTTTCTCTTTTTGTTACTTCATCAGATTACAAATGACCAGATTATATTCCTTACCTTACTTTCGCTGTGTTGGAAACTCAGTGAAGGTCGCTGGCTCCTCCATAA
>CM060311.1:33039067-33071567 GCA_030674185.1 Monoplex corrugatus | reverse complement strand
TTCCTCTCTCACCCTCTCCTTCTCTGTCTCCTCCCTGTCTCTCTCCTTCTCTGTCTCTTTCCATGTCCTTGATCTTGTGCGGCATTGTCCTGTAGCGATCATTCCATTGCTGGCAGAGCTGAGTACTGAGCAGAACTGAAATTAATCCCCGACAGCAGACAAAATAAAGCCTGCACGTTACGCTAGGGTTGTTCTCTCGATGTGACCACCCACGACGAAATGAGTCGCTTATCAACTCATAGTCTGTGTGTGTGTGTGTTTGTGTGTGTGTGTGTTGTGTGTGTGTGTGTGTGTGTGTGTGTGTGTGTGTGTGTGTGTGTGTTGTGTGTGTGTGTGTGTGTGTGTGTGTGTTGTGCGTTGTATGTGTGTGTGTTGTATGTGTGAGTGTGTGTGTGTATTTGTGTGTGTGTGTTTGTGTGTGTTGTGTTGTGTGTGTATGCTGTGTGTGTGTGTGTGTGTGTATGCTTGTGTGTGTGTGTGTGTGTGTGTTGTGTGTGTGTGTGTGTGTGTGTGTTGTGTGTGTGTGTGTGTGTGTGTGTGTGTGTGTGTGTGTGTGTGTGTGTGTGTGTGTGTGTGTGTGTGTGTGTGTTGTAGTGTGCGTATGTTCAGTGTGTTCGCTAGCAGCCGAAACAAGAAGTAAGGGTGACAGGGATCCATTTGGGATTTTGATTTAAACTAATACTGTAACACTTTCTGCAATGCTCATCATCATCATCATCATCATCATGTGCCCTGCCCCTGGGCGTTGGCAATCGTGGCCCTCCGTACGAATCTATCTTTTGTCGCTGTAAGTACATCCCCACCCTCTCTGTCTTCGTTCATTCCGCAAATCCGTCCCATATTTTCTACCAGGGTCTACTTGATGTTCTTTTCCCCCTCCTGCTTTCCTGTTGTGACTAGATGCTTACATTTTCACGCCTCATAGAATGTCCTATAAACTGCACAACCTAGTACCTTTAAATTGCTAATATTGTGGTTTTTCTTTGTTAAAGATATTGTTTGAAAACACTTAACCCAACAGCTGACTGACTATTATTTTTTAAGAGAAAAAATCATGTGGAAATGTCTAACTTTCAACAACTGATTAACCCTTTTATTTTCTGCAACAGATCTGTCAAACCGACTACAAGAAGCATTTCTTTGCATGGACATAGAGTGTCGGTTGCTAAGGAAAAGTGAGGTTTGTTTTGGTTTTCCTGGGGTCTGTTACCTCAGCTGTTACTAGTGTTAGAGCGCCAAACTCGTAAGTTAGGGACTGTGAGTTCGTTCGTTAGTTCTTTTAACGTCTATTCACATATGTGCTTTTAGACGAAAAAAAAAATGAATGGACAAATAAATAGATAGATAAATAAATAAATAAATATTTGCAGAAAGAAAGAATATAGAGAGGTGTGTATGGGATGGATGAATCCATGAAGTCATATTGGCATTGAGCCACATAAGGTATCATCATACGATTTAACGAGCAACAGAAAAGCATTCAGAATGTTAGAACAGCCAGGCTTCATTGGCTTGTACAGGGTTGTGTGTGTGTGTGTGTGTGTGTGTGTGTGTGTGTGTGTGTGTGTGTGTGTGTGTGTGTGTGTGTGTGTGTGATGTATGTAAGCGTTGTGTGTGTATATAATATATATATATATATATATATATATATATATATATGCGTGCGTGCGTGCGTCAGTCAAGGAATAAGGAAAAGTTAACAAGCACATAAACAGGGGTAGGTGGGAGTTACAGGTATAAAACAATCGGGCTTAATCAAAGGAAACGACCGATGGGACTGTGCAGTAAATGCCTAGGCAATGTATACATACAGAGTGAAATCAGTCTGTTTCTGTTTTTTTTTATATTTGTAACTGATGCAGGAAATAAGGTAGCATTTGCTGACAACACAAAAGATCATTAACTGTTATAAAATTACTACAGATACATTTGATGGTTTTACTGAATTTCGTTCGAAGTGAGTTGAGACATAATGTGTAAGGTAAAGTTATTTCCTGTCTTCCTGGCTGTGAGTTCAACCCTCGAGGTGGGCCACTTTTCATTTCTATTTTAAAATGCGGGCTGGTAGTTCTTTTGATAGAGCCGTGGACACAAGGTCTGATATGTCGAGTTCACTCCAAGCCCCCAACGTTCAAAACTTTCTTGTTCAATGCCCTTCTTAACGTTTTCATCATTCTGGTGGTGTCAGCTTATTGTGTCATGGGTCCCTCTCCCTTCCTCTCCTCATTTCGAGATCTCAGCCAGCGCGCAGCCTCAGGAAGTCTGCAACTTAATTGCTAGACTATATGGGTGAAGCGCCGATGGATTTGTTCCATTGCAATGAATCCTCCCTCCCCCCCCAAAAAAAAAATCGAGCTTCAAACTCCAACTTTCAGAAGGGTGAGCCAGATCGGTGCCATCTTCCAAAGCCCATATGTCAGAAAGTAAACATCTGATTTTAAAACAGCTTTTATCATTTCAAACAGCATGAATACGTCACTTACATTCTGCATAAACTAACGATGACTTTTTGGTGACAAGCAACTCGTTTTCTGAAGGAAAGTCACATAAATACTTTTTGTAATGTACGAATTGCTTTCTGCTTCGTTGCTCTGATTATTGCTTTCACCTATATGTGTGGTCGAGGATTTCTTTTTGGCAAACACACACACACACACACATGCGCACGCACATGCACACCAAACACATACACAACAAATACACGCGCGCGCACACATACACTTAAACACACGCACGTCCACACGTGCACATACACGTGCACGTATACACACACACATACACGCACACATACATAAGCACACATGCAGTCTGAACACACATACACACGCGCACACTTCACACGCATATGCAGACGCGCACATACATTGTGAGTGTGTTGACAGTAAACAGCGTGCGGATAACAGCACGGCATGATATTCGTTTAAATGATAACTGATTGCTGTTCACTGTGAAATGTTATAATTTTTATAGACAGTTGAGAATCAGACAGTGAGGAGTAAAGACGAAGAAGCATTGCCCTGTCTTCCGAGTTGGCTGTAGAAAGAACGAAACATGGTATCAGAATCGTGATTACGAACTCCAACAAAAATCCAGAATATTGAAGACTAAAGTTCAACCATGGAAGATGAACAAGAAGAGAGAAAAGCCAGTCGACGACATGCCAAGATTCCCTTGCCTCCTAAACTTGATGTGAATGGAGGAAACCTGCAGAGCAGCTGGAGGAAATTCAAGAGGCTTTGGGACAGCTATGAAATTGTGACAACACAGACAGAAGAAGACGCAACATACAGAACAGCAGTTTTTCTTTCTTGCATCGGGCTGGATGCTATGGACATCTATGAAGGATTGGCATTTGCTAATGAAGCTGAAAGATATGACATTGACACTGTTCTCCAGAAATTCGAGGAATACTGTGTGGGTTCAACCAATGAAACTTACGAAGCATTCAGATTCAACTGCAGACATCAAGCAGCAGGAGAATCTATCGAACAGTTTGTAGCAGAACTGCGGAGACTGATCAAGACCTGTAATTATGGTACACTGGAAGACAGACTGTTGAGAGATCAAATCGTACTGGGTGTACATGACGAGACTCTGCGATCAAAATTACTAGAAGTGCGACAGCTGACATTGACTGCATGTATTGATATGTGCAGAGCGCATGAATCAAGTCAACATCAAACCGTCCAAATGATGAGAAAAACGCAGGACACGCAGGAAGTCCAAGCTTTCAAAGAAAATAAGACAGCAAAGCAGTATAGCAAAGGAAACAAACCAGAGTACAGCGAGAAATGCGGATATTGTGATGGAAAGCACCCAAGAGCAAAAGAGAAATGTCCAGCATTTGGAAGAAAATGCAAAGCTTGTGAAGGAAATAATCACTTTGCTTCATGCTGCAGAAAATCCAAGAAAAAATCGAAAGAAAACAAGAGTTCGGCACTTCGAAGAAGAAGAGACCGACACTGAAAGCGATAATGAAATCCTCGGGATCGAAGACAAAACCAGAAGAAAGGACAGAAACATACGAGCAAAAATGTTGATAAATGAGATGCCGGTAACATTTCTTCTTGACACAGGTGCAACAACAAACGTGATGTCTGAGAGCCTGTACAGAGAAATCACAGGAGATGAAAGAAAGTCTGACCTGCAAGAGACTAAGAAGCTGGTGATGTTCAACGGAACAGAAATGAAGCCTGTGGGGGAGATAGTGCTGCGAGTGAAAAAACCCAAGAACAGAAGGAAATACAAAGTCAACTTCGCGATCACAAAAACGGACTGTAAGCCAGTACTGGGACTGAAAGCTGTACAGCACATGCAATTGTTGACGATCAATGAAGAGAACATTGCAACGATAGCGGCGAATCAGAAAGAGGAGGAAAATGCAAAAGATATGCTCACAAAGTACAACGATGTCTTTGAAGGAGAAGGAAAACTAGAAGGGAAATTACACCTAGAAACAGACCCCAGTATTGCTCCAGTGAAGATACCTTGCAGAAAGTGGCCGATAGCAGTGCAAGAGAAAGTGAAGGAACCACGTATCAGTACAGAGATCCCTGACCTGCCCTGGCAACACATCGCTTGTGACATCTTTGAACATAATGGCAATGAATACCTGGTCACGGTCGATCACTACTCTGATTTCTTTGAGATTGATCGGTTACAAACAAGAGAATCCAAAGAGGTCATCATCTGTCTGAAGAGACACTTGGCAAGACACGGAATACCAGAACGCCTGACAACAGACTGTGGAACTCAATTCACATCAAACCAGTTTGGAAAGTTCAGAAAAACATATGGGTTTGAACACGTAACAAGCTCACCACACTACCCTCAGTCCAATGGAAAAGCATAGAGCGCGGTGAAGGCTGCAAAGACGTGCATGAAGAAAGCAGAACACAACAATCAAGACCCCTTCCTCGCTTTACTTGAGCTGAGAAACATCCCGACAGAGACTTTAAACAGTTCGCCTGCTCAGAGACTGTTCGGCAGAAGAACACGAACACAAGTGCCGAGGTCAAAGACATTACTCCAACCTACAGTTGTACCAATCAAGAAAGAACTTGAGAAAAGGAAACTGAAGCAAGCGCACTACTACAACAGAAGCGCAGTAGAGCTGACAGAACTGAGTCCGGACAGATTGTGAAATTCCAACCTCCAGGATCCAAAAAGTGGATCAGCGCCAAAGTAGACCAACAGGTGAACATCCGGTCATACAACATTCGCACAGAGGACGGACATCAGTACAGAAGGAATCGTCGTCAGCTACGAGACACAACAGAAACGGAGCTTCAGCAGACAATCAACCCTCAACGACTGGTCCAGAGAAGGATGATTTCTGGAAGACATCAGGAAAGCGACACATCGGGCAAGCAACAGCAAATCATCATACCATCAAAACAGATGCTGGAAGATAACAAGAAAACTGGAACTGGAACAGATGTCAGGACGCCAGCATCGTCTGTCCGTGAGAACTCATCTGATTAGTCACCAGTCATCAAAATGTCTGAGACAACCAGCATCAAGGAGCCAGATGAAGTTATCAAACAAACAAGGACAGGACAACCCGAACCAGTTAGTTCTCCTTACAGAACAAGATCTGGAAGACAAAGCAAAAGGCCAGATTTCCTGAAATATGAATGAAACTGAAGACTCTGCCACAATCAGATAAACTGAAAGCATTGCAAAATATGGACATGATGATGATGATGGATAGTATAATGATCAGAGATAAAATGAGGTGAATGAATGATTGGGCCCTGTGCGTAAGAGAAAGAATGAGTGTTTGTTAAGTTAATGCTGTGATAAAGGTGGGAAACACATTTATTTCGTATGGACTGAAAGATAGGAAAAATGATTCATTGATTTTGTTTCCTTAAAGAAAGGGAGATGTGACGTGTGTTGACAGTAAACAGCGTGTGGATAACAGCACGGCATGATATTCGTTTAAATGATAATTGATTGCTGTTCACTGTGAAATGTATATATATAGACAGTTGAGAATCAGACAGTGAGGAGTAAAGACGAAGAAGCATTGCCCTGTCTTCCGAGTTGGCTGTAGAAAGAACGAAACATACATACACTCATGCACGCAGATTGTACACACACACACACACACACACACCCCACAACACACACACACACACACACACTTCACACACCACACACACACTCACCACACACACACACACACACCACACACACACACACATACAACACACACACCACAACACACACACACACACACACACACACACACACACACACTCAACACTTACACACACACACACCACACACACACATCACACACATACACACACACACAACACACACACACATCATCCAACACTCACACAACACACAAACTCACAACACCACAACACAACACACACACACACATACACAAACACAAAATACACAAACACAACACTCACAACTCAACACACATCACACACACACACACACACACATACACACACACACACACACACACACACACACACTCACACTCACACTCACACACACACACACACACTCACACACACACCACACACACACACACACACACACACTCACACACACACACACACCACACACACACACACACACACACACACACACACACACACACACTCACACACACACACACACACACACACACACACACACTCACACACACACACACCACACACACACTCACACACAACACACACACTCACACACACACACACACACACACACACACACACACACACACACACACACACACACACACACACATACTCAAACACTTTGTTTATGTCTGTATTTCTTTGAGCCTTATTGTGTTTCTTTGTGTATTTGTGATTCTTTGTTTGTATGTGTGTTTCTTTGGACGGATGATGTCTAAAGTCTTACCACTCATAGTGTATATGGAAAAGGAGAGGGGCATCCACACATATCCAAAGCAAGCTCGCCAGCTGTAAAGTAGCAGAACTCCATAATCTGTAGGGCCATTGTCTAAACAACCAACACAGCACCTAGAAAAGGTACAAGAAAACATCTAGAAGAGAAGTATTAAAAAAGAAACATTCTTTTGATTTCAGGAAGCAGTCTTATATGGCTCAATATTTCTAAAAAGAAACCAATCGGCAAGCACTGTATTGTTGAGGGAAGTAAATGTGAGAATATTGTTACAGCTTCAAGATATAACATGACTGTCTCCCTTGCAAAGGCATACATTTTGCGCAATCTGTGCACTGTGCATAGAGTGCGAACAGTGTGATATCTTCAAAGTGTGCGTAATTCGGAGCAGCCCACTCTGAAAGAGAGAAAGAGAGAGGGAGGAGAGAGGGGGGAGAGAGGGGAGAGAGAGATGGGAGAGAGAAAGATAGATGGGAGAGAGAGAGAGAGAGAGAGAGAGACAGAGAGACAGAGAGACAGAGAGACAGAGAGACAGAGAGAGACAGAGAGAGAGAACTGGACAGAATCTCGATCACATTCACTATTTCTCGTCGACTCTCTACTCATAAAACGTTCCTATCTTTTTGCAAGCAATGGAGAAATGAAGTGTCCCACTTATCACAAGTGTTTTCAAATTTATGGATGGTTTGATAAAAACGTCTACTGATTGACGGACCCAGCTGTCAAATGGGCAAACATCACCTTGTGTGTGTGTGTGCCTGCCTTATCACAAGTGTTTTCAAATTTATGGATGATTTGATAAAACGTCTACTGATTGACGGACCCAGCTGCCAAATGGGTAAACATCACCTTGTGTGTGTGCGCCTGTGTGTATGTATGCAGTCTACAAAGTCTGCCCGGTCTGCACAGTCCACGCAGTGTGCATTTTTGTCGGCATGCGTTTGACATTCCCTTACTTTGATTCTATTCAAAATCTAGGATTAGTCTTCCACTCTAACCTTTCCATGCCGCCGCGTATAACTGAAATATGTTGAGTGACTTATATGGAACTCAAACTCATCAGCTCTATTCGCCGTTTTCTGACTGATTCTGCAGCCCAAAACTCTCGTATTCTCTTGTGTACTTTCTCGTGTAGATTATTGTAACAGTCATCTTACTGGTGCTCCCTTGTCTGTTATTCAAAGTCTACAGAAAATTTAAATTTTGTTGCAAGACTTGTCCTGAAAACTTCTCCCTGTGAGACTTCATCACCCCTGCTTTGTACGCTCCATTGGCTTCCTATTCAACAGCGTATTAGATACAAGGTTGCTTCTATGTGTTACAATGTTGTTTCTGGTACTGCTCCTGCTTATACGTCTGAACTGTTCCATGCTTATTCTTCTTGTACTTTTGGTTCGTCTTCTGATACTCGGCTGTTCAAAATCCTTCTGTACAGACGCACGACTCATGCTTTTCAATCTTATTTCTGTGGAATAGTCTGCCCTTTGATTGAGAAATTTGCCTAACCCTCCCTCTTTTAAGACCCAGCTTAAAGCCCATCTTTTCCGTGAATCTTTCTGTTTGAGTTAATATCTATGGTATGCTGACCAATTCTCATCCTGTTTTACTGTATTCTTGTAGTGTCTTGTATATTGATGTTATTTAGACTGTGTGCATGATGTTAATGGGTAAAATTAGTGAATGTGTGTTACATGTATATATATATATATATATATTTTTTTTTTGTATTGTAGAATTGTAAGCGCCTAGAGCACTGTTAGGCGCACTATAAATGTACAATGTGTATTATTATTATTATCATTATTATTATTGTTACTATTACTATTATTATTATACTCGTATCATTACTATTATTGTTGTTATATCATTATTATTATTATTATTGTTATTATTATTACTATTATTATTATTACTATTATTATTATCATTATCATCATTACTATTATCATTATTATTTTCTGCAAAGACTATGTGAACTGCACAGACTACAAACAGGGCTCAGTATGTGCAAAAACCTCACATACTATGCAGACTGCACTGATTGCACACTCTGGACAATCCACCTAACCTTCAGAGTCTGCTGGGCCATTAAGTGTAAAACGATAATTGAACAAATAGATCCTACACAATAAATCAATATAGATAGTCGACGTTTGCAGCATTAAGCATTGTTAAGGTCAGGTTAGAGGGGTTGGAACGGATGGGGGAGATAGGGTGGTCAGGGTAGAGGGGTTGGAACGGATGGGGGAGATAGGGTGGTCGGGGTAGAGGGATTGGAACAGATGGGGAGATAGGGATCCTAGGGTGGTCGGGGTAGAGGGATTGGAACAGATGGGGAGATAGGGTGGTGAGGGGATGGATGGGGGAGATAGGGTGGTCAGGTAGAGGGGATGGATGGGTGAGATAGGGTGGTCGGGGTAGAGGGGATGGATGGGGGAGATAGGGTGATCAGGGTAGAGGGGATGGATGGAGGAGATAGGGTGGTCAGGGTAGAGGGGTTGGAACAGATGGGGAAGGTAGGGTGGTCAGGGTAGGGGGGTTGGGACGGAAGGGGGGATATAGGGTGGTCAGGGTAGAGGGGTTGGGATGGATGGGGGGAGATAGGGTAGAGGGATTGGGACAGATGGATGGATAGGGTGGTCTGGGTACACTGCCTTGTAGAGCCTTCCACTTAGTTCCCAGAGCCAGAGTGCATGACCCCGTGATTAATGAGGTCTGGCAGCTGGACAGCAGCTCAGATAACACTCTCCCCTCCACTGGCACTGCTGATAGCTTCTGCCTGCAGTGCCAGGGAGGAAATGCACACACTTCTTTTACAGACGCTCTTGTCTCAGCTCTAGGAAACAGGTTTTATATCAACCAAATGAAATAAAAGAGGAAAGAATAAGCTTTCAAAAAGACCAAACACTAAATATCCATGGCAAAAGGTTCTGATGAGAAACCCTTTAAAAGTTGGGGCTGTTAGTGTTGATAATGACTTGGAACATTAAACACAGACAAAATACAACATTTCTAAACAGCAATTACACAAACATCTAGGTTACCAGAGACCAACCACCACATACTGGCAAAAGTACAACATCTTCCGCATGCGTAACACTCACCCACATGCCCTTGACTTTTTTGTGCTCGGAATGAGATGACATTAAAGTACGGTACTGTATTCCACAATAGAACGTCAAGACAGCAATTGTTATTCCAAAGCATCCACACAAGTGCTTAGTTAGGTACACCATATGTTAAACAGTTTTAAAAAAGACTGAATGGGTTCTGTTTCATGCATATAAATGTTGTCCGAAGCACATTCTTCTTAGACAGTTGTAAGATGATGGCAACTAATCAACACTTGTTTTTTGAACGTCAATGCAGGTCTCCCTATGCCATTTGCAATGCTTAGCTAGTCTCTGATTAATCTCATTTTAAATCACATAATACATATCGAGGGGTCCCAGCCAGAAGGTACTAAATGCCATTTTTTCACATTTTCATTTTTTTATATCACTGCACTCAGAAACATGTCAGCTTTGCTATGGTAGAGTTATTTTTCCAATATCATGACAAATTAGTGATTTATTTATCAAAACTTAAAGCAGTCATGCAAAAGAAGTGAGCAAGTGGTTACACGCATAGAGTACCACTGACTGCTGGTACCTTCCGACACTGACCTAGAAAGACAAACACCTGAAACTGTTCCCTGCCACACAGTACTATCCAACTTTACCAGCTTTTGCGGTAGAGTGCTGTGGCCGAAATGGAGGGTTAATTAAGTGGCTGCTCATAGATGTTTAACAGCTCAGTGGTCTCCTCTGGCAGGACAGCTGGGCTGTGTACTAACACTAAGGAGGAGGCTAACTTATGACCCTGACATGTTATAGGTAGGCCTGCCATACAGACCAATGTGCAAAGTTCACATACACCAGTCAAAACATACGTGTGTGTGTGTGTGTGTGTGTTGTGTGTGGTGTGTGTGTGTGGTGTGTGTGTGTGTGTGTGTGTGTGTGTGTGTGGTGTGTGTGCCTAGGGTTTGTAGGATTAAAGCGGCATCAGAGGCGGAAGTGTCAGGACAGTAAGTTTGAAACCTACCATCCCCAACCCTGAATGTCTCCATATCCAGAATTGACTTAAATCTCTTTTTCCGTAGATTTTAGTACTTAATTAAAGCACAGCAAGTGGAATTACAATCCCTCACATACAGCATTCATTAATTCGCTAAAACTAACATAGTTAAAGAAGTGCTATGCCCAGACATACAATGCAAAATGGAAACAAATTCTGATTAAAGAATGCCCACAAGTTGAAATATTGGAGGAGTATGGGTCTTTGGTACTTGAAATTGGAGGTCGCCCAGTAAATATGTTTTGGAAAGATGTTTTCACAAGCTACATAGAATTTTTTTTTAATTGATTCATATGACTATAAAGACATATTGATGGAATCCCTATTTTACAATAACAAATTCAAAATTGATGGAAAAGAATTTTATTTTAATGAGTGGGCAGAAGACAATGTTCTTCATGTAAAAGATTTGCTAAAAGAGGACGGTAAATTTATGAATGTTAATGAGTTCCAAAACATCTTGCAACGTCCAGTTCAAAGCCTTAGATACTTCGGCTGCGTGAGTTCTATCAAAGAATTCTTGAGAAAAAATAAAATAAAATTAGAAAACAACAATAACAAAAAAACTGAATACCACAAAGCATTCAGCCAAATGATTCGTGCTCCTTAGGGAACAAAAATATTTTATGAAACACTGATTGGTAAACCAGTGTTACCTAATGCATGTGGGGGATGGGAAAGAACTCTGAAAATGGAAATTCCTTGGTCAAATATTTTCAAGGAAACAAAAAGAATAAAAGAAGTAAGGTTAAAATAGTTTCAAATAAAAATTAATTATCGGGTTTTGGTGATAAATTCAATCCTAAAAGATATGGGAGTCATAGAAAACAATAGGTGTAGCTTTAGTGAAGAAGGGAAAGATTCTATTTCGCATTACTTGTAGAAATATCAACATGTGCAAAGTTTTTGGGCAGAATTCACAGAATACATAAAAGGAAAATGTACAAACTGTGATAGATTGGAACTAAATCAGTTATTAGTTCTCTTTGGAAATGACAAAACAAAAACAGATAATTGTTGTTGTTTTTTTGCACATGTTATTACTAGCAAAATATACTATTTACAAATGCAGAATAAGAAAAGTAAAACCAACACGTCAATTATTCTTAACAGATCTAAAAGAAGCTTATGAGACAGACAGATATGTATTTAACAATAACATGCAATATGACAAATCTGTACAGAAAATGGGCACCATACACAAATTTGATACAAACTGATTAAGACAAAAGGAGTAAAATATTGTTATAAAAGGTTTTTGTCAATAGAAGTCATGTATTATACATATACAATTACATAATTTTTTGCCAAGAAATGTATGGTTTTTATATCAGCCTTGGTTGAATTAGTTGACATTGACCACAAGGTGATTGTTGTATAATTGAGCTTGCCCAGTTATATATATATATAACGGTGTGTGGACAGCTCAATAAAGTTCTGCAATGCAACTGCCATTAAACACTATGTAAGATGACTATGTATATTATGCTGAACAACATTGAATGATAAACAGAAGGAATAAGTTTACTTAAAGCTTATATTTTGCACTGTATTAGATATTGATGTTGAGAAAGACAGAAAGAGAGAATGATATGCTACAGAATATGCAATGCATTATTTTGCGCATTATGAAAAAGGGTTGTGAACATACAACGTTGGCAATGTCTTTCCGTTTGACAATATCTCAACTGTGGTGGCCTGTAGCACATTTGTTCTGAGCTTAAAAAGGCGTGATGCACAAGTAATTAAATGCCACAACATACTTCCTGATCACTAACACTTTTCCACACAGTTACATTCCACAGGATGCTGCAGCCAGAGAGTACTAAAAAGTTATGACATAAACGGATACCAGCCACGCCTCTCTCCTTCTCCTGCCACAGGGTACTAAGCGCGCCAAAACCCTAATCAGCATCCTGCAGGCGCGATAGACACCACTAGCCCCTGCCTGCTTATTGGTTCTGTTGAGTAATAGCACTTTCCGTCAGGCGACTGAGAGCAGAAAAAAGGGTTGTGAATGAGTGCCAGATAGTACCAGCTAACACCAAAAAAAAATAATGTTTTTTTGCATGGAATGGAATGGAATCTTTATTTAATGTCTGTTCACAATAGTGATTTTAGACACACACACACACATAACACACACACACACAAACTCACACACACACACACACGCGTGCGCACACACACACAACACACACACCACACACACACACACTCACACATACACAGGGAGCAAACAAATAAACAAAAACAAAAACAAAACAAAAAACAAAAAAACAACAACAACAAAACACACACACACACACACACACACACACACACACACACACACACACACACACACACACACACACACACACACACACACACACACACAAAGGGGTGGGGGACGGGGATGGGAAGGGGTACTGGGAGTTTGAATGTAAGAAAAGGAACAATTACAATTAAGAATTCAGAACATTAAGTTAACAGTATCAATCAATAACAGACAACAATTAATTAACTCTTCATAACAATTTGTCAACAGGGGATCTGAGAATCAGCTGGACTACCGAAATAATATCATTATTTTTGTTGTAAAGGATATCTCTAGAATCAGTACATGAAAAATCGAGATTGTTATTTCTATATGTCGTAAGTAAAATAGGACATTCAAAGAGCAGATGGTGGACAGATAATGCTTTTGAACAAATACATACATTCTGTGTATATTTTGTTTTCCAAGAGTTAATCCTTAGTTTGTGTATCAAGGACGCTAGCTGTCTGGGGCAGTTAGGTATCAGGCTTTGGGTATTGGAAAAATTTGTATAAAGTGAACATTCTAACACAGAACCAAGTTCATGAACTGACAGTCGTATGTTATGGAAAGTTACGGTATTTGCATTATTGGATGCACCGTCTTTTGCTAATTTGTCCGAAACTTCATTCCAATAAAGTCCACAATGTGACGGAACACAGCAAAAATTTATACCAACACCACTGGATGAAATACAATGTTTCAAATGTTTGATCTCACATATAATGTCATTTCGTAGTACATTTTCTGCTTGTTTCAAGCTACGTAACACTGATTTAGAATCAACACACAATAGTATATTGCATAATACGTATGAGAGGCTATTAATATAGTTAAGAGCCATCAATATTGCGTATAATTCTGATGTAAAAATAAAGAAGCCTTTACCTATGTAAAAAGATTTTTGTACCTTTAAGGCAGGAATGACGAATCCAGCTCCGCTATCAGCTGTATCTAAAACAGACCCGTCTGTGAAAATTTTTAGGTGATTAGGATAATATGTGTTAAATGAGATTTGACTTCTGATACTAGAATATTTATTTCTTCTGTTTTATTGAGATTTATGTAGTCTATGTCAAAGTTAGCTTTTTCAAGTTCCCAGGAAGGTATGGATGGAATAAGAGGCATTACTGGAATGTTATTTATATCAATATTGTTTTTGCTCAGGAGAACTTCTTCAAAATTTCGTATAGGTTGAAGAGTATGCATCTTTCGAGCTTTCTGAGGATAGTCAGTTTCCGAGGTGTATAGTAATTCATCCTTAACTGAGTTCTGTACGGTCAGAGCTCTAATAATATACTTTGTCACCTCTAATTCACGTTGATCTGTAATCGGTAATATGTTACTTTCTTTATAAGACTTCATTGTGTTTGTATGAACGGGCACACCAAGAGCCAATTTAATAGCTTTGCTGTCTACACTTTGTAATTTTTTTAAGAGTGTATTCGAGGCAGTAAAATATACTTCTTGTCCATAGAGCAGTTTCGATCGAACCAAAGAAATCGCTAGGTGTAACATAGTTTGAGTGTCTTGGCTCCAGGATTGTCTGTTGACTATTTTTAAGAAGTTAAGTCTTTTGTTTGCTGTTGTAATTAAATATTCGATATGATGTCTCAATTTAACTTTCGTGTTATTTACACTCCTAGAAATTTAACGGTGGGCTTATAAGCAAGTGGATTATTGTCCAGCGATAACGTAGGGAGAGTTTTGGGGTTTTCACCATTGTTAAAAAGCATAAGATAAGTCTTTTCACTCGATAACTCCAGATCATTGTCTTTCATGTAATTACTCAGGTTATCAAGATCAGATTGGTAGAGCTTTTGTACATGGGTGATTGTTCTTTTGTATTTTTTCGAAGAGTGGTATTCATCCAAATGGCAATATCATCTGCATACTGTACAACATTAGTGTTCTTCGACAAATGGAGTGGTAAATCATAAAGAAGTATACTGAACAGGATGGGGGCTATTGATTGACCCCTGAGGGATCCCCATGTCTATTCTTTAAATGAAGAGTATACAGTCCCTAATCTTACACACATTGATCTACAGGATAAAAAGTCTTTAATGTAATAATACATTTTACCTGTTACACCAATGCTCTTTAATTTGTAAAGCAGTCTTGAATGCCACACAGTGTCGTAAGCCTTCTTCACGTCAAAAAACGTAGCCAAAGTGCTTTTTCTACGAGAAAATTGTTTTTTGATTTGACTTGTAAGTTTTACTAAATGATCTGTTGTACATCGCCCTTTCCTAAATCCTGCCTGTTGAGGTGGAATAATATCATTTCGTTCACAATAATGGAACAAACGCTTCTGAATAATCTTTTCCATCAGTTTCCCAACATGAGAAGTTAAAGCTATTGGTCTGTAACTGTCAATGAGTGACCTTGATTTGCCTTCCTTAATGATGGGAATTATCACGGACTTCTTCCAGAGTTTTGGAAGAGCTCCATTCAACCAACATTTTTGGAAAAATGAGTGTAATAAATCCTTCCACTTAAGAGGCAATGAATTAGCATCTGATAAGAAATACCATCTAAACCAACAGAAGATTTATTGGATGAAAAAGACGCCAAAGTTTCCATGAATTCGTCCAGTTGAATGGGAGAATTGATATAATGATTCTCCTTAGAAATTGGATCAACAAGATGTCATTGTTCTCCTGTTCTTTTCTATGTTGACCTTTAGTTGACTTTAAAGTAACTGATCGACTATTGTCTGAAAAAAGATTAAGAAAGGCGTTACCTTTTTCAAAGGAATTTGGAAATAAATTGTCTTTAAACTTAATTGGGTAGCTTGGCAGTGTATGACCATGTTTCATTTCTTTTAGTTTTTTCCACACTTTGTACATATCCTTTGATTCAGATACTTCATCTTTACAGAAACTGGTCCAATAGGACTTCTTTGCTTGTGCTATTACTCTATTACATTGAATTTTAGCTTTCTTCATGTTCAAATGATGTGCAGGTGTTTTATTTTTCAGCCAGACTTCATTTCATTTTTTTCTATAAGATATATGGAAAGTTAAAACATACTCACGGTATCAGCTTCGTGCAACTTAGTTAAATATTTCTTCTTTAGGTACCTAACTTTCAAATGCCATTTTTACAAAACTTACCGCCAGAACGATAGTACCTTCTCGCAGGGACCCCTCGATATACAGTGATATTAAATGTCTTATGACAGGCAGGAAAAAATACTATGGTTCTCCTTCTATTCTTACACTATTGTGCTTTTTTCTTCTTTCTCATCGAAGTTGCATGACAGATTTGAGTCTAGGTGAACTGATAGTAACTGTTCCTTCATCAAAATTTTTATTTCTTGTGTTGGATTGTTTACTCCACGTAATCTTGCTTTCAATTCATTGACCATTGCATGAGTTTCTTCACCACCCTGCTCACCTTGAAATCCTAAGCTTCCTTGATCTGTTTCCACAGACAAGGTACAAAGCATGAAGTCTTTCACAATGCATTAGTGTGTTGCTGTACAGTTTCCATAGTGAATCACAGACACAACCCCTCTCAATCAGTCACAAAATACCTTTTAAAGAAAAATGTCAACCCAACTGTTTTCTCACAGCATGAAAGAGCAACACTTTTACTTTGAAACACACCAGAGACTATTCCCCAGTTTTCCTAGGCTGAGCTACAAGGTGCAATTACAGATTGTAAACAAAGCAGCAGTTTTTACAGACTGCAAAGAGGGGCTGTAGGCCTACTGGCCGGTAGCAGCCGTGTGGCCCAGCCTGAATGAGGGAAAGGAATGCCAGATAAAAGGGTATCAGGTGTCTGCAGCCAGTGAACTAAAGGGTAGGATTCTGCTCTGGCTGTAAGGCAGTGGGTAGAGGGGTTGGGATGGATGGAGGGGATGTGGTGGTCAGGGTAGAGGGGTTGGGATGGATGGGGGGATAGGGTGGTCAGGGTAGAGGGTTGGATGGGGGGATAGGGTGGTCAGGGTAGAGGGTTGGATGGGGGGATAGGGTGGTCAGGGTAGAGGGTTGGATGGGGGATAGGGTGGTCAGGGTAGAGGGGATGGGGGATAGGGTGGTCAGGGTAGAGGGGTTGGGATGGATGGGGGGATAGGGTGGTCAGGGTAGAGAGATGGATGGGGGGATAGGGTCGTCAGGGTAGAGGGGATGGGGGATAGGGTGGTCAGGGTAGAGGGATGGATGGGGGGATAGGGTGGTCAGGGTAGAAGGATGGATGGGGGGATAGGTTGGTCAGGGTAGAGGGGATGGGGGGTGGGGTGGTCAGGGTAGAGGGGTGGATGGGGGGATAGGGTGGTCAGGGTAGAGGGATGGATGGGGGGAAAGGGTGGTCAGGGTAGAGGGATGGATGGGGGGATAGGGTGGTCAGGGTAGAGGGATGGATGGGGGACAGGGTGGTCAGGGTAGAGGGTTGGATGGGGGGATAGGGTGGTCATGGTAGAGGTGATGGATGGGGGGATAGGGTGGTCAGGGTAGAGGGTTGGATGGGAGGATAGGGTGGTCAGGGTAGAGGGTTGGATGGGGGGATAGGGTGGTCAGGGTAGAGGGTTGGATGGGGGGATAGGGTGGTCAGGGTAGAGGATGGATGGGGGATAGGGTGGTCATGGTAGAGGGATGGATGGGGGATAGGGTGGTCAGGGTAGAGGGATGGATGGGGGGATAGGGTGGTCAGGTAGAGGGATGGATGGGGGGTAAGGGGGAGGGTAGGGTGGATGGATGGGGGATAGGGTGGTCAGGGTAGAGGTGGATGGTGGGTGGGATAGGGTGGTCAGGGTAGAGGGATGGATGGGGGGATAGGGTGGTCATGGTAGAGGGTTGGAAAGGGGATAGGGTGGTCAGGGTAGAGGGATGGATGGGGGATAGGGTGGTCATGTTAGAGGGATGGATGGTGGGATAGGGTGGTCAGGGTAGAGGGATGGATGGGGGGATAGGGTGGTCATGGTAGAGGGTTCGATGGGGGATAGGGTGGTCAGGGTAGAGGGTTGGATGGGGTGATAGGGTGGTCAGGGTAGAGGGATGGATGGGGGATAGGGTGGTCAGGGTAGAGGGATGGATGGGGGATAGGGTGGTCATGGTAGAGGGTTGGATGGGGGATAGGGTGGTCAGGGTAGAGGGATTGGATGGGGGATAGGGTGGTCATGGTAGAGGGATGGATGGGGGATAGGGTGGTCAGGATAGAGGGTTGGATGGGGGAATAGGGTGGTCATGGTAGAGGATGGATGGGGGATAGGGTGGTCAGGTAGAGGGTGGATGGGGGATGGGTGGTCAGGGTAGAGGGGATGGGATGGGTGGGATAGGGTGGTCAGGGAGAGGGGTTGATGGGGGATAGGGGAAGGTCAGGTAGAGGGGATGGGGGATAGGGTGGTCAGGGTAGAGGGATGGGAATGGGGAGGATAGGGATGGTCAGGTAGAGGGGTTGGTGAGTGATGGGGGACAGGGTGGTCACGGTAGAGGGGATGGGGGACAGGGTGGTCACGGTAGAGGGTTGGATGGGGGGACAGGGTGGTCACGGTAAGAGGGGATGGGGGATAGGGTGGTCAGGGTAAGGGTTGGATGGGGGGATAGGGTGGTCAGGGTAGAGGGATGGATGGGGGGATAGGGTGGTCAGGGTAGAGGGTTGGATGGGGGACAGGGTGGTCACGGTAGAGGGGATGGGGGAAGGGTGGTCAGGTAGAGGGGATGGGGGATAGGGTGGTCAGGGTAGAGGGATGGAGGGGATAGGGTGGTCAGGGTAGAGGGTTGGATGGGGGATAGGGTGGTCAGGGTAGAGGGTTGGATGGGGGATAGGGTGGTCAGGGTAGAGGGGATGGGGGATAGGGTGGTCAGGGTAGAGGGTGGATGGGGGATAGGGTGGTCAGGGTAGAGGGTTGGATGGGGGGATAGGGTGGTCAGGGTAGAGGGTTGGATGGGGGATAGGGTGGTCAGGGTAGAGGTTGGATGGGGGATAGGGTGGTCAGGTAGAGGTGGATGGGGGATAGGGTGGTCAGGGTAGAGGGATGGATGGGGGGATAGGGTGGTCATGGTAGAGGGTTGGATGGGGGGATAGGGTGGTCATGGTAGAGGGGTTGGGATGGATAGGGTGGTCAGGGTAGAGGGGTGGGGAGGATGGGGATAGGGTCGTTAGGGTAGATGGGGGATAGGGTAGAGGGGTTGGGATGGATGGGGGATAGGGTGTCAGGGTAAGGGGTTGGGACAGATCCTCTGAAGTTTGAATTTTGTCTGTCTCTCTGTCTCTGTCTCTCTCTGTTCTTCTCTCTCTCTCCTCTCTCTCTCCTCTCTCTCTCTCTCTCTCTCTCTCTCTCTCTCTCTCTTCCTACAATGATTTTTTCAGTCTTTTTAATCAGAGGGCACTAGCCTAACGCAGTTCAAGGCAAGGTAATTTTCATAACCTAACCCAGTCCAAGGCAAGGTAATTTTCACAATGCCCTTTTCATATCTTAATGTAGTTTATCATTTGCTGGTGTGTCGCTAAGAAACTCACTCACAAGGACTGTTACAAACGCACTGCCAGTCCATTCCTTCAACAACAACAACAATAAAATTTACTACCACATGTCAATATAAAACCCATCACTGGTTCTTTCAACTATTGTGTGTTTTGTTACATATTGTCTTGTTATACATATGCTTGGATATAATACAGATGCGTTGATATAATAAAAAACTTACCGATCCCATAATTTTCTGTGATTTTCCATTTCCACATTATCCGATGGAAATCAGAAATGTATAATACAGACTCGACAATCTCATAGCTTTCTGTGATTTTCAATTATCCAGTGTTGCTGACGTTTATCCAAGACTGTCCCTAGTCTACCTGCATGAAATATGAAATATTTACCCGTACACAAGTCTAGGAACCCGATATTTGGAGGAGATCAGCATTTCCAGTACATATGTGAAACACACACACACGCGCACGCACACACACGTACGCACACACAGACACACACCACACACATACACACGCTCACAACACACAACACACAACACACAAACACACACACACACACACACACACACACACACACACACACTCACAACGCACACACCACACACACACACATACACGCGCGCGCGCACACACACACACACACACACACACACACAACACACACACACACACACACACACACACACACACACACACACACACACACACACACACACACACACACACACCTCAAGGAATAGGAAAAGCAGTGTATCCTGTATATCTGAAGATGACAAGTCTGATGATGATATACATCCCAAACCTACTACGCTCGTATTAGTATCCAGACTTTCATTTCCTTCGTTTCAGTTGTTCTCAATCAGCTTACTTACTGGCCAATGAATCTGACTGCCTTCCATGTTGGGTGGCGCAGATTGAAATTGGATCTTTTCTGTCTTGAGAACCACAGGGGGTATCTTTAGTTCTGGTTTTGTTGTATGTTTGATTGTGTTTCAGACTTCACACTTCAGATGATTTCTCTCTAATGCCAGTTAGTTGGATAAGACACGGTGTCATATGGACGACAACAAATTGCAAAATATGGAGTGTTTACTCCTCTAATGCCAGTTCGTTGGACAGGACACACTGTCTGAATGGAAGACAAATTGCAAAGTATGGAGTATTTACTCCTTTAATACCAGCTTCCTTGGATAAGACACATTGTCACATAGACGACAATTTGCAAAATATGGAATGTTTACTCCTTTAATGCCAGTTCGTTGAACAGAACACATTGTCCGTATGGAAGAAAGTTTGCAAAGTATGAAGTGTCTATTCCTCTAATACCAGTTCGGTGGACAGAACACATTGTCTGTATGGAAGACAATTTGCAAAATATTGAGTATTTGCTCTGCTAATGCCAGTTCGTTGGACAGGACACATTGTCCGTACGGAAGACAATTTGCTAAGTATGCAGTGTCTATCCCTCTAATGCCAATTCAATGGACAGGACACATTGTCCGTACGGAAGACAATTTGCTAAGTATGCAGTGTCTATCCCTCTAATGCCAATTCAATGGACAGGACACATTGTTTGTATGGAAGACATCTTGCACAATGTGGAGTGTTTACTCCTCTAGTGCCAGTTTCGTTGGACAGGACGAATTGTTCGTATGGAAGACAATTTGCAAAGTGTGCAGTGTCAGAGGCATACCAACGAAACTGAAAATAAGAATTTTACACTGCTTGATTTGGCCTGTTATCATGTACAGAAGTGAAGTCTGGACTTTGAAGAAAGATGACGAAAATAAAATAAACGCGGCAGAAATGTGGTTCTACAGGCGTCTTCTAAGAGTAAAATGGACAGACAAAAGAACCAACGAATGCTTGCTAAAGGAATTAGCTGTCCAACGTAATGTGCTCCCAGAGATCAACAAAAGAAAACTGAAGTATATCTGGCACATGAACAGAAACACAAGAACCGACTAGATGGCATCAGTCCTGCAGGGGAGAGGGAAGGCAAAGAGAAAACAAGGAAGGCCAGCAAAATCCTTCATGGACAACATCGCCGACGCCTGCAAACTGGGGCTCCATGACATCATTCACAGGAGCAGAGACTATGCCGCCTGGTAATCCTTCGTGACAAAGAGCGGAGTTCCCACAGTCGTCCACGGCGATGGAGATGGATGTTGATGGATGGAGCGTCTATTCTTCTAATGCCAGCTTCGTTGGACAGAACCCGGTGTCTATATGGAAGACAGCTGCGTCCTATTTGTGCCCTTGTACGGAGAACTGAAGCAAGAATACCGTGACCAAGGAAGGAAGTCCACTAATGCGATACGAGGACATTTTGAAGACCAACTTCATCAGTGATTGGAGTTATTGGAATTATTTCAAAAGGGATTCACCGCGCTCGGACAGCTCCATATGCGCGCCACCCAAATCCTCCGGCAATTATCTGACAGATTTCCTGAGCCGGCATAAAACCTTGAATGCGTTGGCAAGATCTTGAAACGGGGAAAGTGGAGAAGCGACCTATTCAAACACTAAGCTGACACCTCCAGAATGACGGAAACATTAAGATGGGCAGTGAACAGGCCAGTTTTTAATGTTGCGGGCTGGGATTGAACTCAAGATATCAGATCAGAGTCCATGGTTTTACCAGCAAGCTAGCTGCAGCTGTGGCATAAATACTACCAAGTGAAAAAAAAAACACTGCACGCAAGAGAGTAAGCTGGAGACAGCAATGCACACAGGGCACAATCACATCCCAACAGCGCAGAATAGCTACTATTCAACAAAAGAGGGTGCCGGCAGAAACAGAACCCCAAGGCCACAGGACCCCTTTCCACGCAGAACATGTGCCCACGGGATAAGTCTTGTATCCCATATGAAGACCTACACTAGGCGATAAACGTACTATCCGTTCTGGTCAACAGAAAAATGTCCGTCCATCTATGAGCAACAGTATATGAGCAATACATATTAAATGTGTAAATTCTAACTGACAACTATATTCTTAGCATTGTCAAAAAAAAAGCGTGATCTTTTGTAGTGATTTTTTTTTTTTATAGAACTGTGCTTTGGCAGGTGTCTTGTCTTATTCGCATATTTCTTCGTATTGACCTGAGAGATGTGTCTGTCTGTCTGTTTGTCTGTCTATCTGTCTGTCTCTGTCTGTGTGTCTGTCTGTCTCTCTGTAAGTCTGTCTGTCTGTCTGTCTGTGTGCTGTCTTTCTGTCCGTCTGTGACAAAATGTGCATGCAAAATTTTCTCCAGCCGTACCTGGATGGATATTCACCAAAATATATAGTCCGCCCATAGCTCTAGTCTCCCTTCTTACAAACCATGGTATCATGCAATGTAATGCAGATGTCTACATGGTCATCTACACCAGACGAGAATGACGTTTGTCTATTGAGGTCCCTCTGGGGTGGAGCAGCCCCAGCCCCAGGTTCTGAGCCTTCAGTAGGAACTTACCCTTAGCTGACTGCCGGGAGAAGAGTGGCAGAATGGTTCAGACGTTCGTTCGCCTGCGAACAACTAAACTCGAGGTTCCAGGGTTCGCTCCCCGTAGAGGACTCGACTTTTCTTCTCAGTTTGACTGGAAAATTGAACTGAACGTCTAGTCCTTCGAAAGGGGACGAAAAACAAGCCGGATCCGTGTGCCTTCTGGATGCGCACGTTAAAGATCCCATGGCAGTTGAAAATCGTGTAGAACAGGGTATTGCCCGGCTGCCTTGGTAAAAAAACATTGGAGAGATAGGTTGATTTCCCAGGTCCCACCACACTGAAGACCAATTAGCCTTCTTGCCTTTCTGAAGTCTTTTAAAAATAAAAATGTGAATATGAACATGAATTTGAATCGAGGGAGACGGGATGGGCGCCGCCCTCATGGTGGTGGCCCCGGGAAAAGTTGAGGTCTCTGCCTCCTCACTCCCCTACGACCTCAGGTTTATGGAACTATCTAGGTAGGACCTCAAGGTCTGGTCAGCTCATGGGTTTATGTGCTGGATTAAGGCTTGTGCTGTGATCATTCTGGATTTTCTCCATCACGTGGCACCTGTGACGTTAGTGCATATGGAGGAGGAGCCGGCCACATTCATCGCCAGACGAAGCCTGACCATGTTGACACAGCAAATGAAAGAAGAAGACGGGAGATAAGCCGGTGTGTTTGACAGTAAGGGCCCGGCTCGGTGACATGTTGGTGACAAACATAAAATCGATACCAGTCGTAGGTGCGATAGCATTTTGGCTGACGCTGTTCTGACCATCGCAACGTCTCTCTTGCGTGTAAATATTTGCCTGACACCTGTGAGTAAGTTACGTACGTGTACGTGTGTGTGTGTGTGCGTGAGTGTGTGTGTGTGTGTGTGTGTACGTGTGTGTGTGTGTGTGTGTGTGTGTGTGTGTGTGTGTGTGTGTGTGTGTGTGTGTGTGTGTGTGTGTGTGTGTGTGTGTGTGTGTCTGATGTTGTATATTAAAATCAAAAACGTTTTAAATCTACTATTATAGATTTCAGTATGCGTTGAGACAATGCTTAAACAGCGTAATTGTGACTGTATGCCTCTATATTTGTAGTTTGTTTTTTTAACACTGTATTCAGAATGTTTGTATTGTTTTACGTGGTGCAATGGTATGTGTGTATGTATATATATGTGTGTGTGTGTGTGTGTGTGTGTGTGTGTGTGTGTGTGTGTGTGTGTGTGTGTGTGGTGTGTGTGTGTGTGTGTGTGTGTGTGTTAAATACATGATTATAGATCTTTGCAGGATATGTCTGGACAATACCTAATTGTGTAGCTGAGACTCCATGTAAGCATGTTTGTAGCTTAAACTATATTCGCAATGTTTGTGCTATATTTTCTATGCCACGTATGATGTATTCTGTCAGCTTTAAACTAAAAGTGTGTTTCTAACAAAGAAAATTATGGAATATCAGCTGAACTTTATCATCCTTCTCAGAGAAAGTACATAGCAGTCCTCAAGCGTGCAAATGGTAAAACTATACCTAAACAATGATGATAATGATAACATAACAGTAACAATACTAATAATGCTGATAAGAATAATGATAATATATATGTAATGATACCATTGTCATCGTCATCATCATTATCATTATCATTATTTTTGTTGTCGTTAGTATTATTATTGATATTGTTATTATTGTTTTCATTATTATCATTACTATTATTACATTATTATTATTATCATTATTATTATTATTATTATTATTATTATTATTGTTGTTGTTAATAGTAGTAGTAGTAGTAATAGTATTGTATTGATAATTACAATAAATGACAACAATTTGTGATAGAAAACATTTCTCATTCACACCATTCATACACTAAAATCGTTATTATAAGAGACATAATTGTTCATAAACCTGAAATACATAATTGTGATTCTAAAACAAACACATCCGCCCACACTCACAAAAACTAACACACATACACACTGACAACGGACAAGTGCACTTATACATACTCGCGCGCACACACACACTTGCACGCATAGACACACACAAGCATTCACACACACATATACACAAACGCACACACACAAACATACGCATACACACATGCACGCACACACACGCACACACACACACACACACACACACACACACACACACACACACACACACACACACACACACACACACACACACACACACACACGGAATCAGAATCAGAATGCCGATAAACAATCACAACCACCCACAATTCAGCCCACGCACAGTATCAGCTATCAATCTTGTCCTATTTGTGGTTTAAAACACTTTTTTGTTACTTAATTGATAGTGCAATGCTTATCAAAATTGGATTTTGTTCAAAGAGTTTTGTTTTGTACAGAACGAACAAAAAATGTCTGGCTGACGGTAGAATATAAAAAAAATGGTCAGCTAGGATGTGACTTTGATCAAACACCTTTTTTTTTTTTTACCTTCTCAACATTTCTTAATTTACATACGCTACTCACGTTTTTTTTCCTGTCTCTGACCAGCGATCTTCTCATTTATATTCAGAACTTTGTTTAATATTTGTTTTCACATTTTACGCTCAAACCGCCACATCAATAAACACATAAATGAAAACACCTATAAAAAAAATGAATGAATAAATTTGAAGGTAGAGAAGTTTTTGCAGCATGAATTAATGATTTGTCTTATAGAATCAGAACGCGTGTTTAATATAACAAAACAACACAGGCACAAATTTTCCGCCAACTGCCTTTTTTCAAGCGTGCACAAACGAGGGAAAAAAAACTTTCCAAATGTTTCGTCAAGCGGGCAAGTTCATTGTTTGTATTTGTACATGTATATGCTTAACAAGCCAAAACAACATTCGGGAAGATGACAGGCATTCTTACCAACAAATGCCTATCAATTAACATCAGGAAGAGAGTTCTTGAATGTTATATAAAACCAATACTGTTGTACGGATGTGAGGCGTAGAAAGTCAGCAAGCAAAGCCAGAGCAAGATTGAGGCAGCCAAGATGTGGTTTCTAAGAAGAATGTTGAGAGTTCCATGGACAGCAAAGAAAACAAATGAGACAGTCTTGATGGAGGCAGACACAAGTAGATCACTCATAAGGAAGATTAGGAAAAGACAGGCAACACTTATAGGCCTTTTTATGATAAAGGGGGATTGGAGCACCTGGTCACAACGGGAAAGCTGGAGGGAAAGAGAGCACCAGGTAGACCCAGGGAGAAAATGCTGGACGGACTTGCAGAGTGGCTGGGGACGAGGGGGGTGGGAGAGATGCTAGGGGCAACGAGAGATAGAGACAGATGGAAGTCCATGATCGCCAACGCCATGCGGCAGGGCACCTGATGATGATGATGCTTAACAAAGGTCATTTGGCCGAAAACTTATTCCTGTCTTGTCTTGTTATATTATACACGCATTCTGATTATACTTTCGTGTTTTTCTGGATCTTATTTGCTTGAACGCGGGTGATTACTTTAATTTTTGACTGTCATATATCCTAAAAAAAAAAAAAAGAACATTGAAAATTTCCTGGAATTAATTTTCGCCATATAGAGCGTGGGAGCAAATACATCAATTATCTTCTGGAAAAAGCTAAGAAAAGAAAACGGCCATTTAACTCCCTTTTCTTGCAAAAATCAATACAAAAACTTCAAATGTTGTACTTCTCAATGTCACTGCGATTTTTAAGGAAAAAGGTTTGGGTCGAAATGAAACTGGACGTGTACTAAGGACAATAGGAGATTGTCACAACAGTGAAAATACATGTAGATTTCAGAATACTGCTAGATGTGTTTCATAAATTTTAAACTCTGAGGGAAAACTATTCACATACTGTCCTAGAAAAATGTCAATTTTTTAAGTTTGTTTGTTTGTTTTTGGTTGTTGTTTGTTTGTTTGTTTGTTTGTTTTGTTTGTTTTATTTTGTTTTTATTTGCGGGGGGGGGGGGGGTTGGTTTTAGTTAGTTGTTGTTGTTGGGGTTTTTTTTATTTCTTGTTTTTGTTGTTGTTGTTTTTTGGGGGGAGGGTTTGGGGGTTGTTTGTTTGTTTGGATGGTTGGTTGGTTGGGTTTTTTTGTTTGTTTTTTCTTTCTTTCTTTTTTGTTTATTTTTTTCTTTCTTTCTTTTTCTTTTATTTTATTTTTGTTGTTGTTGTTGTTGTCTGAGTGATTTTGTATTTTATATTTTGTCCTTCAAACGTATAGTCAAATGGATACAGGGTCGGATTTCCGATCAGAAAAAGTCTGAACTGATCCCACCTGTCTACCTTCTACGTGATGGGTAAAGAAAGGAGACTTCTCTTCCCATCACCCAAGCCCACATGTGTGTAGACGTCTAGGTGCCTAAACCCAATTCTGTTGACATACACGTCCGTACAACATCAAATACGTACGCTTAAAATCTTGTAAGTCATATCAGTGCCTTGTGGCTGATGGAAACATGAAAACATCCAGCATACATACACACCCATCAAAGATGAAATATGTAGACTGTGCAGCGACAAACTGTCTGCACTGTGTGGGCGAAACAAGGTGCATACACGCATCCGAGAAATATCGGAACAAAAATATGTAGATATACGTCTTATCTATCTATCTATCTATCTATCTATCTATCTATCTCTATCTATCTATCTATCTATCTGTCTGTCTGTCTGTCTGTCTGTCTGTCTATCTATCTGTCTGTCTCTCTATGTATCTGTCTGTCTATCTATCTGTCTATCTATCTATCTATATATATATATATATATATATATATATATACATAATTGTGTGTGTGTGTGTGTGTGTGTGTGTGTGTGTGTGTGTGTGTGTGTGTGTATATATATATATTTATAAATGTGTGTGTGTCTATGTATATATATATATACATATATATATATGTATATATATATATACATATATATATATATATATATATATATATATATATATATATATATATATATATATATATACGTGTGTGTGTGTGTGTATGTTTGTATATATACACACAGATAGAGAGATGGAGAGGGAGAGAAAGAGGGTTGGAGAGAGAGAATGAGATAGACAGACGGAGACAGACAGACAGAGACAGACAGACAGAGACTGAGAAGGGGGAAAGAAGAGAGAAACATAGAAAAAGACACAGACAGACAGACAGGGAGAGAGACAGACAAACAGACAGACAGAGACAAAGAGAGAGACACACACAGACAGAGACAGACAGACAGACAGAGAGACACAGACAGACAGACAGAGAGACACAGCCCAGACAGACAGACAGACAGACTGAGAGAGAAAACCAAAAAGAGAGTTAGAGATCTGATTGCACTTTTTTAATTGCTTCAAAGTAATAGTGTGCCTTCAGCACAAATAACTATCGGACCAGCAAGAAACATTATCTCTCTTTGGTTAACCAGACAAGCAGGCATAATCTTGGCATACAGAGACATTAATTATGGTTCCCTTGATTACAGCAACAAACTCAGAACTTGGTGGAAGCAGGCTCAGCCCTCAGGCAGGGGCCACAGGTTTGAATTGTTCCTCCATTACCTCACTTAGTTCTATATGTATAGTGGTTCTAATAGACGTCTCGTAAGGGTGAGCTGGTTGCTCTGGCAAATCCCAGCAAGATAAACCCCACACACTAAGATGACCAGCCTGCCTGTACTTTTGACAGCCATAAATGACAGACTTCCGTACCACTGGAGATCCGTTGCCAGAGCCAAGTGAGGTTTTTATTCATTTATTTATTTATTTGTTTATTTATTGATTGATTTATTTCCTTATTTATTATTATTATTATTATCATTATTATTATTATTATTATTATTATTATTATTATTATTATTATTATTATTATTATTATTATTATTATTATTATTATTATTATTATTGTTGTTGTTGTTGTTGTTGTTGTTGTTGTTATCATTATTATTATCATCATCATCATCATCATCAACATCATCATCGTCATCGTCGTCGTCGTCGTCGTCGTCATCATCATCATCATCATCATTATTATTATTATCATTTCTATTATCATCATCATCATCATCACCATCATCATCATCATCACCGTTGTTGTTGTTGTTGTTGTTGTTGTTTAAAACCCAGTTGACTGCCCAGACCCATATCAGAGCTACAACCATCTTAAAAGGTACACAACGCCTCGATGGAAAAAGGAAAAGAAATGCCTGGAAAGGAAAATTAGATAATCATTATCGATGCATTCACACACATAATCTTAGGATATGCCCCTGGCGTTGACCATTCCGCCCCAATTGTCACCAACGGCTTTTAGAAAGAAAAAAAAAAGCATGAATGTAAATGGAAACATAACTAAGGACACTAAAACATACATAAAAACTGGCCTGAATTACCTAAACTTGTTTCTGCGCATCACATTTCCTTAGAGTCAGAAGTGCACTTCACTACATGTACCCAATTATCGATCAAAGAGAAAGTACTAAGGCTTTACTTATAGGACACACACAGGTGAATAGCCGGCATGGCAGAGAAAAAAAAACTGATAGAGAAACAAAGCGAGTGTCAGCAACAGGAAAGTTCTAGCATAGAATTTCCGGAAGGTGGGGGATACTATTTATTCTGAGAAAGCCCCTGGCATCCCCACGGGAACGACCAAGTGAGTGGTAGAGTCAGTGTGCAGAGACACTTTCACTTTAATTAATCTATCTCGAGCTAAGGTTCTTACGGCCGTGGCATCATAGACGTTTGTCGGGGGGTCTTCTTTGATCTCGATAGTCAAAGCTGTTAGTGCATATGATTTTTTATTTGCGCTAGTCGTTGTAGTGCAAGGGACTACTGACTGGAAGGTTGTGAGTTCGAATCTCATCAGTCGTATCAAAATAATTGTAGGTTTGTTTTGGGGTTTTTTGTTGTTGTTGTTGTTGTTGTTGTTTTTTTGGGGGGGGGGTTCTGTCTCTCTTTCTTTCTTTCTTTCTTTTCTGGCCCCAACTGGCTCTTACCCGGAGTTGTGCGTTGTGGACTCACTAAAAATAATGATGACAGAATCGAGTCTCCTCCACTTGATAGGTGCGTCATCTAGCGTCTTGGCTATATGTCTTGACAAAAACACCACAGGTGCCTTTATCTCTCGGACTTGCTTCACGCCAGGATAAAGTATAAAAGTAAGCGCAGAGGACAGCCTTGTCACGCAGTCTCGATCTAGAATGGAACTCTGTAGCATCATGATTATCATTCCAATTTTTGAACCCCCATCAGTTCATTAATATAATCATTGTAGGGTTTTTTCGGCTCCAGCTGGCTCCCATCCACAGTTGAGCGTGCTATGTTCTCATTGGGAAGACTGGTGCCACGCAGTGAAGTCGCATCTACTTACCGATGCGTCACTGAGGGTGTCCCTCAAAGTTTCTGACCAACACCGCAGGCGTCTGTATCTCTCGTGCCCGGTTGAAGCCAGGATATATTATAATAGTAAGCGTAGAGTACATGCACAGCCCTGTCACGCAGTCTCAATCCAAGGTGGAACTCCATAGCATCATGATTATCATCGCCATCGTCATCATCATCATCACATTGATAAAACGTGTGCGAGCTTCTGTATGACCATTAATGTGGCTTAGAAAATGAAACCAAAAAGAAAAGGAGGGAGGGGGTGAGCAAAAGGTGCCATGATCCTTAAAAAAATATATTATCATCGTAATCTCATAATCATCGAGGCATTGTGAATTGTCCATTATCATAGCGTAGGAAACAGAACATTTAAGGGAAAAAAAAACCATTCTGCTTGCAGGACAGGTGAGAGTGAAGAGAAGATGATAGATGTGTACGTCACCATCATTAGCATGACTCTGGGTTTGATGGCCATGTTGCTGAACACGCTCGCTGTCATCACCGTGCTTCGTACACGCTCTCTGTGGACCCCAAGTCATCTGTACATCGCGTCTCTGGCATTGTCGGATCTTCTGCTGGGCATCTTTCTTCTCAGTGTTGGGATCCGTTTTGCAACAGGCTTCAGCAACAAGCCCATGTGCCTGACCTTGTGGTTTTTCTTCATCCTGGTGATGTGGGCCTCAGTATTGCTGTCTGCAGTGATCTCCATCGACCGCTTCGTCTGCATAGCCTTCCCTTACTTTTACGAAAGAGTCATCACCAACGCCAAAGTGGCCATCGTCGTGGCGTCCACCTGGCTCTCCGCCATCGCTCTGTCCCTTACCATGCTGATCATCGGGGTCGTCAAAGGCCCTAAGAGCTGCATGGCCACAGAAGTGTTCTCCGATACCCAGTACATCTCCAACGTTGTCTTCTTTGTGTGTTTCGTCATCAGTGGCGCCATGTACGGCATCGTGTCCCGTCTGGCCTTACGTCAGCTAAGGATGGTGGCCACCGTGAGGGTGATCGCTCAAGCGGAAATCCAACCCTTGAGAGAGACATTCCGGCAAAAAGTACGAGCCGTGAAGCTGTTCGTTGTGGTCTTTGGCGTCTTTGTGGTATGCTGGCTGCCCCACAACGTGGGGCAGATCTTACAAGAGTTGAACTACATCTCCACTTACGTCAGCATGGCCTTATCAGTGCCAGGAATGCTCAATTCACTCTGCAACTTTTTCATCTATTTTATCATCAGTACCGATTTCCGAGTGGCCTTCAAAAGATTGTGCAGAAGGGTATAGGACTCACCAGTCCGTCAGAACTTTAAATATGGCGGTTTACTCACACTCTGCACCGCGGTTGAGCAGAAAACCTTCTTTTTCCTTTTTTTTTTTTTTTTTTCGTTCGACGTCTGTTTGGTCAAGCCACGTCTGGTGGCTAATATGGCCGTTTATTCCATTTCCTGTCAGCTGCCGTGGAGCTTGGTGATCAGCGAGTTTGCTTTTTCAAGAGGGATTCATCGCACTCAGACAATTTCATCTGTGTTACGTTGTTTCAGTTTCAGTTTCAGTTTCAGTTTCAATTTCTCAAGGTACCATGTGATGCAGAAATTTCAGAATGATCACAGCACAAGCCTTAAGCTTGCATATAAACCCAATAGCTGGCCAGGTCCTGAGCTCCTACCTAAATAGTTCCATAACCCTGAGGTCGTAGGGGAGCGACGTGATAGAGACCTCAACTTTTCCCAGGGCCAGCATTATGAGGACGGCACCCATCCCCTCTCCCTCGCTTCAAATTCATATTCCATGTTCACTTTTCTTACCAAGACTTCAGAAAGGCAAGAAGACTAATTGATCTTCAAGGGGTGGGACCTGGGAAATCAACTATCTCACCAATGATTTTTACTAAGGCAGGTGGGCAATGCCCTGCTCTTCACGA
>CM060311.1:33024067-33029067 GCA_030674185.1 Monoplex corrugatus | reverse complement strand
TTTGCCTCTATTGTGGGCACTGTCTCCGCAGTTTGTGGCATTGATGCCACAGCTGATAACTAAAAGGCTGACCTTCAGAGTATCTTTGTATCGCTCTAGTGGTCTTCTTTGGTCACGACGTCCTTGTTTCGGCTTCTCCGTAAAAGATCTTTTGGATGAGGTTATCTTCCTTACAGACAACGCATCCTGTCCAAAGCAGCTGGCGCTTGATAAGTAGTAGACTGTCAATCTTTGATAAGCCACGCTTCTTCAAAACTTCAAGCTGGAACATTCAATTTTTGCCACATCATGTTGCAGAGCCATCTTTGGTGGAACTGTTTAAGTTGTCGATTGTGTGTCGGTAGGCATTACTGGTCCTGCAACAATACAACAAGGCGCTCAGAACTATGTTCTGTACACAGCAATCTTCGTGGCGAACCAGATGCCACGACCTCCTGATCTGCCTTCCGCCTTCCACAGCAAGCCCTGGAGACGCATCAAGAGATCCATTGCTGCTCACCGTACTATGCCCATCTCCCTACTACCGATGTATATAAACCATTACCTGGGCATGTAGACCGATATTCAACTCCACTCATACTTCAGAAAATAACTTGATCTTTACCAGAGTCGCTTTTTGTGTTTGCTTACATTTCAACCGTCACGTATCGACCTTTCACCTCTGAAATCGAAATGTGGCCGACACATCGGGTTGGAGCTTGTTCAAAAGGATTCACAGCACTCGGACAATTCCACATGCACTATGCTCTCAAATCTGCCTGCGACTAGCTGTCTGAATTCCTTAGCCCGCGCAAAGCCCTACTATATTCACTAGCAAGGTCTTGAAATGGGGAGGGGGAGGAGAAGGGATCTATGAAATACTAAGCTGACACCACCAGAATGATGAAAACATTAAGATGGGCAGCGAACAGGCCAGTTTTTAATGTAGCTGGGCTGGGATTAAACTCGAGATATTGATAAAAAAAAAAAGTTTTGGGTCCATGGCTCTATCAAAAGAATGAACCAGCTCGCATAAATACCAATTCTACCAAAGCCGTCTATTAAGGATCTGGTCATTTTATCACCAAGCTACATGTACCTAACGCCACAGCATAGCAAAGCTGCAGGCTATAAAAAAAAGTTTCTAGAATTACACTGTCATTTTAAAGTTCAGCATTGCCCGCGAAAAACCATTGAAAACAAAGAAGTTACTCCTGACTGTATATCTGCCTGAGGGATGAAAAAAAAGAGCTGTGTACCTGATCGGTGGGCCTTTTTTTTCAGAAATGAGCTTCAAGCTGAGGCGGTATTTTAACCCTTTTGCACCCTCACCCTATCCACTAGTTCCTTCAGCCATGATCGTAGCAAAATTATCCTTCACCTATTCACAGTCTGCAATAACTGATAAAACTAAACTAACTTTCCATTCCTTCACCCTATCCACCAGCATCAGCACTATTAGCCATGATGACAAAGCATAAACTTAACCCTTTCGCTCCCTTATCCTATCCATTAGCTTCCAGCACTATCGACTATGATAGTGAAACAGAAATCTTAATTAACTCTGACTTTTTCACCCTATCCATTCCACCAAGCTTCCTGCACTATCAGCCATAATAGTAAAGCTTCGAGGAAAACGCTGGTGGATATTGTGAGGGAGTGAAAAGTTCTAAGCTTTTTGCGGGTGATGGGAGCGAAAGAGTTAAGGTTATATGGCTTTGAGAAATACAATGCACGAGCATCTCAGATTCCTCACGAGCTGTCAAATATGGTGGAGTTTGTGTCTTTGGCGAAGCGAAAGGTCAAGTTGCATTGATGTCACAGGTTTAACCGGAATACTCTGAGTCCCATGCTTCCGGTCTCCATTGCAGTGTACTTGTTGGCCTCGTTCAGAGACATGGTCTACCAAATTCATTCAGATTCTTTCCTTCCTTCTTTGCTCAAGGCGTGATTACTTTGTGACTAATATTTTTTTGCCATGCAAACTGTCCGTGTGTGTGTGTGTGTGTGTGTGTGTGTGTGTGGTGTGTGTGTGGGGTGTGTGTAGAGCAACTCTGTAAGTGGGATCTTTTATTTTTCACATCATACATGTCAGTTATATTTTCCCCCGTCATTCCCCGCGCACACACGTCCACGTAGGCCTCTTTATCAGAGAGTTTGGTCCGCCAACACCATCTTCCATCCGCCTACACACACACACACACACACACACACACACACACACACACACATTCATCATACATCACACCTTCACAGTGATCTCAAAAGCCGGGGATGGTAATGATAAACTAGTCTTCGTGTGATGTCTGCGGAAGATCTACAGTGGCAAGGGGCAAGTATCCGGTCAACAAATGCAAACATCCTTAGGCACAACACTTCGTCTGTATGGAAGACGACCGCATATCAACGCATGACAGTTTCATACACGTGCAGTTACTGAGCAGAAGCAGTAGAAAGTTCAAACTGAAACAATCTTTCTGATAGTATGAACAGCGCTTAGATTTGATTTTATCAAGATTTTGCGCTATATAAATATTGTAATTATTATTATTATTATTATTATATTGTAATAATTATTATTAATTATTATTTTTGGCACTGAGACTGAACGAAAACATCTCTGATGGTATCTTACATTGAACAGACAAGTCAAGGAAACGAGTGCAAGTGTGTAAGTGTGATACGTCAAGGTAGGGACAAAGAGAACAGTCGGCTTACCTACCATAGGTACTATTCACTTTGGTAAGGAGTCTACTGCGACGCAGACTGACCCAAAAAAGGCAGCAGGTGTGTTTAGTCTTACGAAGCTGACACACGAGCCGTTTCGCCCTTTGGCCTTCGCTGGTTGAGGAGAACTATTTAAGCCTGTGTGGTCAGACCTGTCTGTGTGCAACGGACAGAGTGCTGCGTGATCCTTTTGAAACGGATGTGAGATGAAGACATCTGTGAGTTTTGCTGTTTTACTTATCAGGTGTCAGAAGCAAAGGTGAACAAAGCACATAATTGCTTTCGCCCGTTCTGATAATGTTGTTTTTTTGTTGTTTTTTTATCATTTTTGCTTTGGCTTTTCCAAACAATATCATTAATTTCATACAACTCTATCAAATACTTCGTCTCCGAATCGGCAAGTTTCGCGGTTTTACTAGAAGACGCCATTTGCAAAATGATCGTCAGCTCAATGCTGAGCGTCGATTGGTTGGCGGGTGCCAACAGTCCATTTAGAATGCATTACAATCTATACCGAACGGTCGGGTTGAAACCGATGCCTGAGGCCATTGGAGAGATTATACACATGATTACTGCGACAGATGATCTGTTCCAGATGTGGACATCAAGCCTAAATTGATACGAGGTCACAGTGAGGGAAGGGCTGTCTGGAAAGCAGCACAAATTCTGGTCACCTGTACGCACACATGGCTGTCAAGTATCGTGTAAGACTCTGTGTGTGCCAAGCGTCAGTGGGCTATCCGTCACTGTTTTGATATACCGGTACCCGTAAACCCTCTGAATCCCACACCCTGTCCACTGTGATGTTTGCCTCGTAGTTGTTGTTGTTGTTGTTGTTGTTTCCCTAATTATGTGTGTAAACTATGAGCCACGCTCGCATAGGTAAACAAAGAATTTGGGTGTTTTATAGGGGATTTATTCGTTGCTTTTCTTTCATCCCGCATGACCGCCTTTGTGTGTGTGTGTGTGTGTCTTTCCAGGCGCAATCTCCCCAAATAAGCTAAACACACAAAAACAAGGAATATTCCACAACACTAAATCCACCAATTGCAAAAATTTAACTCTTTGACTCCCTCATCCTATCCACCAGCTTCCTGAAGTTTTTGCTTTACTGGCATGGTTTGGCAATGCAGAATGCTGGTGGACAGGGAGCGGGAGTCAAAAGGATTAAATAGTTTGCTGTTGGCGTAACTGCAGGGTAACTAGCATAATGTTGAAGTCCTCCTACTTTTCTGTGACACTGCCATGCAATATAACACAAATGCCTGGGCTACACCAGACGAGAGTGACGTGCGCCCGTTGACTTTCCTTCAGGATGGAGCAGCACTGGGCCCTGCACCTTAACCTGTTGACTCCCGCAGTCTACCTACCAACTGTGAAAACCTAACCCTTTGACTCCCTCACCCTATCCACCAGCTTCTTGCAGGATGCAGCTGGTGGATAGGGTGAGGGAGTTAAAACGTTAAGTTTTTGTTAGGAAGCTGATGGATAGGATGAGAGAGTCAAAGGATCAAGTTTTTGCTTTGATAGCATGGTTGACAATGCAGGATGCTGGTAGACAGGGTGCGGGAGCACAAATGGTTATCAGGATCCTTACTCAGCAAACCACCAAGCTCCATGCAACAGGCAATGACTGGACAAAAACAGTCGTAGTCATCCCCAGGTGTGGACTGACCAAATAGTGAACAAAAGAAGACGCTTAAAACACAAGACACTGTACGAACAACTCATCGAAATATCACAGAAATGACTCGTGTAGAAGCAGGCCCATACCTGTACTTCAGTCTGAGACAAGATGTTGACAATGTCTGGCAAGGCAGACGAACTAGCCTGTAGTGAAAGCTTAGGATTAACCAACGTACATCCCCTCAAGTAGAAACAGGCCCTTACCGGTACTTCGGTGTGAAACATGAAGTGGACAGTATCTGGCAATCCAGAAAAACTAGCCTCTGAACTGATGGTTTGGGATTAAACAACATCTGGCAGCACAGCCAGTCTCACACTTGTTAGACTGTAAACGAGACAATTAAACAATAGAGCCAGCTGTACACGCAGCTCTGTTGGGATGTTTCGAGGATCGCCCCATGAAAGAGAGCAGTCCATCAGTGGACAGGTTCTGACCTGTGCTAGTCCATGTCAACCCCTCCTTCATGCATTCTTAAGTAGAAGAACCTTCTCGAAAGTCGTCTTAAGATAGATGGGGTCAGAGCCCCAGCATGTTCTGATCCATGCTCTGTAAATGAAGAGGGAAAATAACACAAGGAAGATATACAGACCCACAGAGGGGGAAGACT
>CM060311.1:32981567-33019067 GCA_030674185.1 Monoplex corrugatus | reverse complement strand
GAACATATATGACTAAACAAAAGTTTCTTTAGCAATAGGTAACATTGGTATGAATAATAAGCATGCTATACTTTGCATTATCAATGAACATTATAATCGCCAAGAGCAAATGACCCCCCGTGGGGATGCCGGGGGCTCTTTCAGCATAAATAGTATCCCCACCTTCTGGAAATTCTGTGCTAAAAATTTTCTCTTTTCTATCACTCTCTTTGTTTCTGCCTTGTTGCCTTGCTTTCTGTCATTTCTACTTATTTTCTGCCTTAATGGTCAATTGACCTGTATTTTTTCGATGAAGTCTTACGTACTTTTTCTTCCGATTGATAATTGGGTGCATGTATTAAGTGCATTTTTGGCTCTAAGGAGGTGAGATATGCGGAAGCAATTTTAGGTGATTTATGCCTGTTTTATATATGTTTTGGTGTCCTTATGTATGCATATATTTGTATTCAGGTGTGTTTTTTAAATCTCTCCTGTGCGATAAATCGGACGGAATGGTCCTACGCCGGTGTGCGCGAATGCGCTGATATGTGTAGTTAATTTTTTATTCCTTTTTTTTTTTCCCTGTTGAAGTTTTGTGTGTTTTGAAGCGGTTATAGTCCTAATGTGGCTCTGCGCAGTCGGCTGGGCTTTAAACAACAATAAAAGAAAGAAAAGAAAAGAACATTGAACATACACATCTTGACTTGCCTAAGTCATACCTTTATCTGTGAGTGCTACACAAACTAAGTTTACAAACATAAATCCATAATCGTATCCGTGGTATCATCTAGCAGGAACCAGAGGTCTATGCTATAAAGAGGGCACCCAAGTAAACTGTGCCTGCTGATAAATCGTTTCTACACTATACATCTTCTTAACAAAGAACTCAGAATCTAAAATGTTCTGTTTTCCTGTTGGGTACATGCGTGTAATTACAGAGACAACGCTCTGGAGCCAGTGTACAATTATCTGCAGGATGGCTTTGAGCACTCCGATTTTGGCTCGCAGTTTCCGCATCATCATCATCATCATCATCATCATCATCATAGTGCCCTGCCACTGGGCGTTAACGATCATGGCCCTCCATATACATCTATCCCTTGTTGCCGCAAGCACATCTTCCACCCTCTCTGTTCTCAGCCACTCTGCGAGTCCATCCAATATTTTTTCCATGGGTCTACCTGGTGCTCTCTTTCCCTCCAGCTTTCTGCAGGAAGAGCAGAACTTGATGTACACACTCTAGTCAAAGTCTGAATGCAGCAATCAGCATTGCGGCAAAGAGGTTGGAGAAAATTGTGGACTCTATAATGCATTCCTGTTTCACTCCGTTGTACAGACTGGGAAGAGTGCGGATACTCTCACCCCATCCCACAACCCACCCCCATCCTCATTCTCTCACACCAACAGGAAGCTGATGGATAGGGTGAGAGAGTCAAACGGTTAAGTTTTTGCAGCTGATGGATGGTGTGTGGGAGTCAAAGGGTTAATTAAACGTGTCAGTCGTAGATGTTGAAACCCGAAGTTCAGTGAGATGCCAGGAATTGTGTGGAATTTTGATCGAAGGTGTGGGACAAAATTCAGTACAACTTTTTGCATGAATATTCTTTTGTTAATTGTAAACAGCTCTGTCAAACTGGAGAGCACCCAGTGTTGTATAATCCGCCAGGTGCAGAATGTATGGCTGGCGGGCCTCAATAGCTCAGTTGTTTGAGCGTAGGATTCACAAACTAATTGTTGTGGGTTCGAATCCCGAGATACGCTACATTAAAACTGGCCTTCTCACTGTCCCATCTTAACATCATAGTTGTTCTGGTGGTGTCAGTATAGGATTAGACAACCCCCCGTCCCTTCTTCCACTCGGTTATCCCCATCGGCCATATCACCTGAGGTGGGTGCCGACATAAAAACCAAACCAAACCAAATCAACTGTATGGCTGTCCATAGCACGGCTTTCAGCGTATGTCTGTTGGATCATGCTAAGGGTTTCATAGAATTTGCATCGGCAGAGTCAAAGATTGTACAGCTATAATTGATATAGAGTAGAATACATACTATAGTATATAGCATATGGTTAAATTAGGTGGCAGGTCATTTGATATCAACATCATTCAGGTTTTATGCACCAACATCCGCAAGTACTCAGGAAGACACTGACAACTTCTACGAAGTATTAGAGATGGCCAAGGCCCAATGTAAATCACAAGAAGTTACAATAATAATGGGAGATTTTAATGCTAAAGTGGGACAGGATAGGGTGTAGGATATAGTTGGACCTCATGGCCTTGGTACACAAAATGAAAGGGGAGGGAAATTTGTAGAATGGGCACAGATGAATGAGTTCATTGTAGGAAACATCTGGTTTGAGCAGCCTAATAGAAGAAAATGGACTTGGATGAGTCCAGAGATAATACCAAAAATCAGATTGACTACATCCTGATCAATAAAAGATTTAGAAATTCTTTACTGTCAGCAAAAACACTACCAGGCGCAGACTGCAACAGTGACCACAATCCTGTAGTGGGAAGATTTAGGCTGAAATAAAGGAAAAGGAAACAGACCAAAAGCAAAATCAAACTAAATCTTGGACTCTTAAAAACAGATGAAGCGATACGTAAAAAAATTAACGTGCATGTTTCAAAACAAATTCAGTGCTCTGGAAGACGTTGGTGACAGTGAGGAACAATGGACAAAGTTGAGAAGTTCTATAAATGAAGCTTGTGAAGAAATCCCTAAAGTAGATAGAAAAGCAAAAAAGAACTGGATGACAAAAGAAATTCTAGGCTTGATGGAGGAAAGGAGGAAGGCAAAGAGAAACGAGGAGATATACAGGAAGATAAACAAAGAAATCAGGAATAGGTGCAATGAAGCCAAAGAAATCGAAGACCGACACAAAACGGATCCTCAGTGTATGTACAGACGAATTGTAGAAATTGTCCACAGGAAAAAGACATGCACATCAATTGGTTGCTTAAAATCGAAAGATGGCACGCTTATCATGGAAAAAGACAAAATATTAGACAGATGGGGTGAGTACATTAAAGACCTTTTTGAAGATGACAGAAACGAAGAACATATTATAAGAAAGAACGTTGAAGGACCACCCATAATGAAAGATGAAGTTAGTGCGGCACTGAAAAAGATGAAACCAGGAAAAGCCCCAGGACCAGACAACATTACTACAGAGATGATTGAAGCCCTGGGGGAATTTGGTATTGGAAAAAATAACAGTGCTCCTAAATGAAATTTATGACACTGAAAAAATTCCCAAAGATATGTTAAAAATCAATTTTCATTGCACTTCCAAAGAAGACAGGGGCTATAGAATGCGAACTCCATCGCACAATCAGCTTGATGAGTCATGTAACAAAATTCCTATTAAGAATAATCATGATGAGGACAAGGAATAGAATCAAAGGAGAAATAGCAGAAGAACAGTGTGGATTTGTGGAAGGGAAAGGAACTATCAATGCCTTATATATCCTAAGAACTATCATAGAGAGGTCAATCGAGATGAATAAAGATTTATATTCATGCTTTGTTGACTATACCAAGGCTTTCGATCGGGTAAGACATGAAGAACTGATCAACCAACTAGAAAGACTCAATATTGATATAAAAAATCTACGAATATGTACTGGGAACAAACAGCTGCAATGAGAATCGAAAACAATGTAAGCTCTTTCCAAAACATCAAAGAGGAGTCAGGCAAAGTTGTGTTTTGTCACCAGATCTGTTTTCACTTTACAGCGAAAACATCATGAGAAACCTAGAGGAAAGGCCCTGGATTAAAGGTTGAAGGAAAAATGATAAACAACATTCGATACTCAGATGACACCGTGCTAATTGCAGAAAATGGGGGATCTACAAAACCTTGTGAATATACTAGAAATAGAAAGCAAAGGTAAGGGGTTGGAACAAAACAGCAGGAAGACTGAAGTCATGGTGATCAGTAAAAAAAATTTTTTTTTAAAAACCACGAAAGCCGTCATGCAAAATACCAGCAAACGGCACAACCTTGAGACAGGTTGATGAGTTAAATACCTGGGAACGATCATTTCACCAGACGGCAGATGCACTTCAGAAATAGCCTGCAGAATCGGTCAAACCAAAACAGCATTCAAGAAGACCAAAAGCATTCTTACCAACAAATGCCTATCAATTAACATCAGGAAGACAGTTCTTGAACGTTACATAGAACCGATAATGTTTTACGGTGTGAGGCGTGGACAGTCAACAAGCAAAGCCAGAGCAAGATTGAGGCAGCTGAGATGTGGACTCTAAGAAGAATGTTGAGAGTTCCATGGACAGCAAAGAAAACAAACGAGACAGTCTTGATGGAGGCAGACACAAGAAGATCATTCATAAGGAAGATTAGGAAAAGACAGGCAACATTTATAGGCCATTTTATGAGGAAAGGGGAATTGGAGCACCTGGTCATAACGGGAAAGCTGGAGGGAAAGAGAGCACCTGGTAGACCCAGAGAGAAGATATTGGACGGACTTGCAGAGTGGCTGAAATAAAGAAGGTGGAAGAGGTGCTTGAGACAACAAGGGGTAGAAACAGATGGAAGGCCATAATCGCCAACCCCATGTGGCAAGGCATTGTGATGATGATGATGATGATGATGATGATATAGCATATGTCTATATCTACATACGTGGGTGGGTGGGTCAGTGAGTGGGTGTGTGGGTCTGTAACATAGTCCTCAGAGGAAGGTCACACAAGCCAAAGTACTGGAAGAAAAAATTTAGTTTGTTGTCTTTTGTTTTTTTTTCGTTTTTTTTGTTTGTACGCGCGCGCAACGTACACACACACATATGCACGTGCACATACACGTAACATGCACGCACACACAAACTGTACAACAGTCACAATATATAGACAGAAGATAGATAGATAGACAGATAGATAGATAGATAGATAGATAGATAGATAGATAGATAGATAGATACTGTGTGTGTGTGAAACTAGTTTTCTGGGCATAGCCATTTAAGAAATGTTTTATGATTTTACATAGCTGGTGTACTTTCCTATACATCGTTTTGTGTAATTCATTTCTGTGAACTGGCCAAGAAAGATTGTTGCCAATTTCGATGCTCCACATTCTATGACTGTCTACTTTCTTCTATCATTTGGTTATCCGTCTATTTAGACAGACGAAGCCTTCTTGTGAGATTCTGTGGTCTCTTCTGTCTTGTTAAAAACATGTTTTGTTCTGTAAGAGTTCAGCGACGTGTGATTTAGTCTGCACCATCATTTAAATTGTCGACACTGTGCACTGGCAACAAACTCGTATAACATCCAGCGCGTCACGGACCAATTTGCTTCGTTTCTACATGGGAAATAGGCCAACAACTTAAGCATCTGACACCTAAACACCACCAACTCAACTGTCATCAACAATCAGGAGACAGTATACATATTTTGCTACTTAGGCAGTACAGTGAGCAGTAATGGATCTCTTCTTACAGAGGTGACATGATTCTACGCATCGTGGCATCAGGCTCGCTGCCCTTTCACCTCAGTTTTCAACTGTAGAGTGATCTCCCTCTAAATACTTTCTTTGCCAAGAAATGTTTGGAAATTGTTCTTGTATAGATAATAATACAACTGTTAGTGATATCGTATGGGCAGAATGGAACGTTGTGTACAGCTGAAGCGTTGTTCCTTTATATTTGCCGGACGATTTGTTATCAGAATAGTTTCTACTCGAAATTAGCGCACAGTGGCTTCGATCGCATTACCCCCCTTGCACTATTTAAAAGTGTGTTATCGCAATGTCATAGGCCTCGGTTGCATTGTCAATCTAGTCATCGACCGGCTCGATTTAGTGATCGTTATACGAAGATTTCCTTCTCAGTTTTACGACGATATCATCCAACGATAGCAAGAATGACGTTGAACGGAAATCAGAAAACGATCAATTTTCAGGATTACGATGCATTTGGGTTTGATCTCGACCACACCATAGCAAAATACAAGATTGTTCCATTTTTGAAAGTGGGTATTTTTTTTATTTTTTTTATTAAGATATGGATTGTTCCAGTTTTCAATAGTAGATATTAAATTTTTTTTTTATCAGGGCCTAATTCTAACCAAACGGCTAACGTGTGCAGACGACAAGTTTGTTTTATTTATTTTACTGAGCATTTAAGCATACCGTTTCAGGCCTTGAGAAGATTTGGCCTAATTTTTTTCTACTGCTACAGTACTAGCCTAGCCAGCCGGGCTGGGCCCTAGTGAATTTCAAGATCTACTAGGCTTGCGCCGCAGATATTTTCGCTAGCCCGACATGTTGCCCCGAAAAATAGCAAAATTCTATTTATGAAGATGATCAAAAATATTTAGCAGAATAAGTCGTTACAACAAAGGTGGTCAAATTTTCTTCTGGAGACTTTCATCAGGATGGGGGTGGAGGTGGGGAAAGGTGAACAGTGGGAGATCAGCCTCAGGTGATAACATGAACTATGATGAAGATGTAAAACATAGACGACTGATCTCAAAGTTCACATGGATTTTCTGTGTAAGTTAGAGAGAATTTCTTAGTTCAATGTATATTTTATTAATTATAATCATTCTCTTTTTGCTTACGTAACCAAAGTTTATTTTAGTCCAACTGGTCGTTTGTTATGTTTTTCAAATTACTTCATCATCATCCTGCAATATTTTTCCCTTTTCATAATCTAAATCACTTACTTTTAAAGTGTTGTCTGTGTGAATTGTCACTCACCCAACGGACTAGTAGTTTTTGATTTTGACTTACCCGACAGGTTTTTTTACTGGCCTCGGGCGACCGGTCAAGTGGATTTTGCCAGCCATTCTATTTTCAGTAATGGATTTTAAGTATTTTGACAAATTATAGCAGTCCGCCACGTAATAATGACTAATGGATTTTAAGTACATCTATAATTGATCTATTCGACCCAAACTAAAAGCCAGGGTACTTTTTTTTTTTTAAACTAGCCTATGGTACAGAGCACGTTATTTTCAGACTTGTCAGACATCGTCATGAGTATCACACAAGTGAATCTGCTGTATACTGAATAGCTCTTAGTTTTAGGATATATATATATAATATAATTAATATTATACAGCATCACTGAAGTGTTAAATATTGCTGAAGTTAAATTAAGTTCTTTATGGAACAAATCATTATTAAAATACTTTGCACTTTTATTTTCATTTAATTTAGTTTTCTAGTTTATCACTTTATTAGATAAATTTTCTATGCAAAGATGGAGGTGGGTGGGGGATGGTAATGTTCAAAGATAAAGGCACAATTGATAATGTAATTCAGTTTCAAGATAATCGAGCAGTTTCACATAGTAAGCAAGTATGTAGGTGTCGAGTAGAATCATTTTGATCTGATGTCTCAAGGTGTTAAAATAGTTCAGATGAACTTTATTCTTTGTTTGTTTGATTTTTGTTTATTTCATTACATTTTATTTATTTATTTTTTTTCATATAAGTTTTCTCTGAAATCTGAATCAAAATAACTACCAGCAGTCAAAATCTAAATAGAAATAGAAAACAAAAATCAAAATCAAAATCAGAATGTGTATTTAATTCACAAAACAGACCAAATATTTTGACCAACTGGTCTTTTTCAAGCATACACTAAGACAGTTAATTAAAGAAACAATTGCACGAAACGTAAAAACAACATTTAACAACAGAACTTCCTTAAGAATCATTTTCTCCAACTCAGCAAAACATCAGGAAGTTCTGTTGTTTTTGCCCTAGTCGGTGGATTTGTTTCTTTGTTATCTTTTCTGTACTCTTGACAGAAACCAGTTGGCTGAAAATTTGCATCTCTTGTTTTGTGAAATAGATATGTGTTCTCTTAAAAAAAATGTCATGTGTTTCAAGTTTACTGCTCATGGTTATATTCACTGCAAATTATCATGTGTGTCATCATATGAAGTAATCTTTTTTCTTTGTTTCAGCTTGTGTATGACTGTGTTGCCAATTTTCTGGTGGATGAAAAGGGCTATGACCCATCTTTAAAAGAAGATCTGCTCAAGTATAAAGACTTTATGTACGTGATTTTCTGTTGGTCCTTAGTTAAATGTTTGTATTTATTTCTGTTTTGTCACAGGCGGTAATTTACCATGTGAAATTCAGTTTGATCTCCTGAGGAGAGCACATCATCCAGTGCAGTTCCAATTTTTTTTTTAGTTGTAATTGTTTAATTTCTGCGTATTTCTTTTAATACTATCATGACTCTGTAAGTGTAAGTGGACTTTTCTACAGAATTTTACCAGGGACAAGTTGACGACAACTCCTTTGTTACAATGGGATTTTTAACATTCACTGAGAACATTCTGCTCATGTCACATGTGCTTAACCCTTTGACTCCCACACCCTTTCCACCAACTGCATAAACTTAACTCTTTTACTCCCTCACCCTGTCCACCAGCTTCCTGCAGGAAGATGGTGGATAGGGTGAGGGAGTCAAAGAGTTAAGTTTTTACTTTTCTATCATGGTTGAGAATGCAGGATGCTGGTGGACAGGGGGCAGGAGTCAAAGGGTTAATATCTGATCTGGTAGACTGGCATGTAGGCCACCAAACAAAATCTAGTGGAGGGGAGGGGAAATTGATTCAAACCCAGGTATCTCAATCCTAGGTAGGTGCTGAAATGAACCACTTAGCCACACACTCCACACACTTAATACAAATCTTTAAAAAGAAGTGTCAATTATTTTTATATGTGCTGACAAACACTGAAGTCAGAGTGTGCAGCCTGTGCAGCGACATAAGGTCTGTAGTGTGTGGGCCAAAACATTGTGTATAGTGCATTGCATGCACAAAACAGTGTTCACAACACACACGCACGCACGCACGCACTCACACACACACACAGTGCACACACACACACACACCAACACACACACACACACACAACACACACATACACAACACACACACACACACACACACACACACACACACACACACACACACACACACACACACATCACTCACCACTCACACACCACACACCACACACACACTTCACTCACTGCACTCCACATCACACACACACACACACACACACAACACAACACACACACACACACACACACACACACACACACACACACACACACATCACAGATATATATCTGAGTCACAAACATTCCAAATAGAATATGAAAATAAAATTACAGTTTGTGGTGTGATTAAAGATGAACTTCGTTTCTAGGATAATTATGTTACTATATATATATATTTATATAAAACAACTGGAAAAAACATGCATACATTCAAAATCCATGATGCAAAATCCATGATCATGATGACTGACTTACAGGAGATGATATGCAAAATTGATGTGTGTTGCTAAATATGTCTGTGATTGCCTGCATTTAGAAAAACTGAAAGATTCTTTGTCATTCTTACATTTATTATAAATCCATTGATGATGCTGATGTCATGAAATGCAAAAATTTTCCTGTTGAAATCATTAACTTTTATGTCAACTCATTATAACCAGTCTTTGACATATAATCTTATCTTGGTTTGTTGTGGCAAATGATGTGTTTTAAATCCTGTTATGATACTGGAAATGGGAGTGATGAAAATTGTAATATAGGCATGTAATTAGCTCATAAATAGCTAGGTGGTTGAGGAAGATGGGAGAGTTTACCTCTTCTTTTCATGTCCATTTTGATTTAAATGTAAATCAGATGACTGAAATTGTTGAAAGATATATTTTCCTAGCTTCAGTATTCACTTATACTGGTACCATAAATAAATTGATCTAAAGTGTTATCATCTTTACAAATAAATGGATATAGAATTATGTGCTTAGTTGATCCTTTTAATTCCCATCTCACTCTTTTGTGATTGTGTATCAATATGTATCAGTATATCTGATTATTTTTGTGATGTCAAGATTTAGTCCTAATGGTTTTCTTAATTAATGCATGACATTTTGTCCTATTGTTTTTGTATCCTGATTGCAACATGGTATAAAAAGTGATAACAATAGATTGTTCACTCTGTTCTCATGACTGAACCTGTACAGCTGTAGTTTTAACTTTGTTCCTAATTCATTGTCTGTGAATGTGTTATGAATATTCATGAAAAAAAAGTGATGCCAGGGCAGCATTGCTAAGTAAAGTAAATGCAGGTATATTTTACAGTCCAGAGAGAGGAAAAGTAGGATTGCAAAAGTAAGAAATACTCAAACAGAAAGACAAAGATATGAAAACCTTTGCTTGTTCTTGGCTTTGTCTTTCTTAGCTGGTGTCTTACCATCACAAGGGAAACACCCCTTTCTTGACCTTTCTTGGAACTGTAAAAAGTAGTCTGCATTTACCTTGTTATGAATATTAACAGAACTTAACTTTGTTACTTAATTCTTTGTCTCTTTTAGATGTTGACAGAAATAAACTTCATTCTAAATGAGTTCTGTTTTGGATGTTAACAGAAGCAAGGGTCTCTTCCTGGATATTGGCAAAGGAAACGTCTTGAAACTGGGTCACGATGGTACAATTCTCAGGTATATCTCTATGTGTCATGTTGATGATGATGATATATTACACACACCCACAAATGTGCCAAAAAGTCTTACAATGTGTTTCCCACAAGCGCTTAATACATCAGTTGGGGCCTGTTTAGCCTTTCCAGTATGTAGCAGAAGTATTTGTCTGCCATGTGTCATATTCATAACTCATTTCCATCAGCTGCCGTAGAAGCCCAGCTGCTGTTTACCCTCAAAAATTGGATTTATATGTTTTTTCCTTCAGTTCCTGGATTTCCTAGGGGTACATTTTTTTTTATCACATGCGTTTTGTTATGGAACATGGAATACATCATTTATGTACCAGTATGTGCAGACTTGAAGTCACAATTAAAATGAATGTGCTAACAGTCATGGGTGTATATTGTGTCGCACATGTGACATGACAGGTGACAGTTGTTATGTCACAGATAAACAAAGACTGAAAATGTATGCACGTGGGCGACAAGACAGATGAAAAACATGTTTAATATCGTACTGAACTATGTGTCTTTTCATTTTCTGGTGAAAAACTGAGGTATCTTAAAAATGTCACTTTGTCATTTCTGTCATCACCATCATAACATCATCAGAGCATAGACCCACTGACATTTCAGAGTATTCATTTGTGTACATTTACTCAACTGCATTCATAATATACACATAGCAGAGAAGAAAACTAAAGCCTGTTCCTTTTCTGACAGTCACGTACCATTGATTTTTTATTTTACCATTCATACTCATTCTGTATACCTTGTAGACATAGAGAACAAGCTTTTACATATAATCGTATCCACATTATTTCTGTATCTTATTCTACCTCAGCATCCTGTATTTGTGTGTGCGTGTGTGTGTGGTGTGTGTGTGTGTGTGTGTGTGTGTGTGTGTGTGTTTGTTGTATAGAAACAAGATAACAATTTGGGTCAAGAGTCATGTTTAACAGGCTGAGTGTACTTTTGTTCAGCATTCTGCATGTATGTGTCTGTATCAGAGACAGAGATACAAGATAATAACTTGGGTCAAGGGTTACATGCCTAACAGGTTGTGTACCAAAGCTGAACATCCACTGTGTGTGTGGTGTGTGTGTGTGTGTTGTGTGTGTGTGTTGGGTGCGTGGCGTGTTGTGTGTGTGTATTGTTTGTGTGTGTTACTGTAAAGTGCAACTAACATACTCATATCATGGACTGTGTGCGCTGTATAACTATAAGTAAGATTATTAGTATGAATGCTAATATTACTATTACTATTACTGTATTCAATTCATATAATCGGAAGATTGAACTTGCATTGGTCATGTGGTGCTGATTTTTTCTTTTCTTCTGGTTCGGAGTAATGCAAATATTTGCACTGTGTAAAGGATATCATTATCATTATTATTATTATCATCATCATCATCATCATCATCATTATTATCATCATCGTCATCATTAGTAGTAGTAGTGTCATCATCACAATCATCATCATGAATATTATTATTATATTCAATTCATATTACTAGAAGATCGCACTTGCATGGGTCATATGGTGGTGCTGATCGTTATCTTCTGCTTCAGGGCAACGCATGGGACACATCTGTTGTCCAAGGCCGATGTACAGAAAGTGTATGGAAAAGACATGATTTGGGATCAGGTGTCTGTCGTCCAGAAAAACTTGCGAAATACATCATGTGAGTTGACAGATCCTCGAGAAACACCATTTTGTGTGACATTTATGCCCTTAGTTGTTGTACACTTTGCTGCTTCTAGTGTTGTTGAGGGTGGTGTTGGTGGTGGTAGTGTTGCCTGTTTGTGTTATATAGTAATCAGTACAGTATTGTAACACAGTTGAGCATCCACACTTCAGACTCGGGACAAAATCCCCAACTTATTACAAATGCGTTTTTTCATAACTTGTCATTATTTCTCAATCCAGATCGTGTTTTCAAGTTGCTTCCCTTTACCAGACTCTCAGCCTGAATGTGAACTGGGTTTGAAAGTCTGTCTTTTGAGTTTTGTGTTGACAATGTTGAACCTTCACAGGTATACAGTGTAGAAACTAGGCAGCTTTAGGCAGGAGTGTGATTTGTCCTCAGGCAGCAATGTCCTGAATGGGTTAGCCCACGATTGTACATCCATAAAAGTCAAGGAGTTTCAGACCCTCAGATGACATTTCAGCATGTCTTCATATCACCACATAAAATATTAGAGGGTTTTTTAATTTTCTGTGCTCTCTTTCTCTCTCTCTCTCTCTCTGTCTCTCTCTCTCTCTCTCTCTCTCTCTCTCTCTCTCTCTCTCTCTCTCTCTCTCTCTCTGTCTCTCCTTCTCTATCTCTCTCTCTGTCACTCCTTTCTCTATTTCTCTCTCTCTGTCACTCCTTCTCTCTCTCTCTTCTCTCTCTCTCTCTCTCTCTCTCTCTCTCTCTCTCTCTCTCTCTCTCTCTCTCTCTCTCTCTCTCTCTCTTTTGCTCAGGCTTGAAGTTTGTGTAATATTCTCTATTATCATCAGCTCCATGAAGGAACTAGTGATCAGGCAGTTCTTGTATTATAACACACCAAGAACTGTTGGTTTGAATAACTGCAGTGCTGTTCTAGTTACTTTGACCACCAGGAGCTATGTCGATTTCTAATTCAGAGTTTGCTCAAGAGGGATTCATTGCACTGAGAATATTCCATATGCTCTCTATCCAAATTGGCCAGCAGTTACCATTCACATCCTACAGCGCATTCAAAACAATGCTGCGCACCTTGTACTCAAAAAGAAAAAAGCTGACCACATCTCCCCTCTCCTGGCACAACTTCACTGGCTCCTTGTATCAAAGTGTGTACAATACAAACTAGACACCATCTGCTACAAAAGCCTCAATAACGCAGCCCCCAATTACCTGTCAAGCCTACTTGAGCTCTGTGTTCCCTCACGTGCCCTCCGCTCTGCCTCCCTTCCTCTCACTTTTCGCTTTCCACGCACTAAGCTCAATACCTGTGGTCCACTCCTGGAACAAACTTCCTCTCTCAGTCAGTCAGCAACCTACTTTTGTCTCCAAGTCCACTCTCAAAACTCACCTTTTCTCCTCTGCATAAAATCCTGACCTCACTCAACCCCCACTGCAGCCTGTCTCCACTCAGTGTGGAATCACATTGTAATATACATTTGTGTATTTATATAATATGTTTTCTGTAATTTTCCATTGCTTTTCTTCTTTTTTTCCCCATTTACAGTCATGTGTATGTGTGTGTGTGTGCATGCGTGTGTATGTGTATGTTCAGCACTTAGATTTGATTTCTGTCAAGATTTTGCGCTTTATAAATATTGTAAATATTCTTATTATTATAAATTCAGTGAGCTTGAAAACATGTGTGCTGGCAAGGTCTTAAAATAGGCTGGCTTCTGTATGCACTCCACCTACATCTGCCAGCAGTTATCAGCAGGCTCCACAAGCCTGAGAAAACATATGTACTGGCAAGGTCTTGAAATGGGAAGAGGGGAAAGGGCCTCTGAAACATGTTGTTGTAAGTAAGTGTTTTGTAGGTCTCTGAGAAATTGTGTAGTTGAAAAATGTTTTGTCTGTCTCTGTCTGACGGCTTTTTTCTTTTCCCCCTTCTTTTCTGTTTTTAGCAGAGTTCCGTATTTTTGAGAACTACTTTGACACGCCTGGGCTTGTGGCTACTGCCAGGATCATCGACATGATTGACCAGAAGGTAAGGAGTCAACAGACCTGTAATCTTATGTTTAAGATATTGTACCTGACCTGCGTGGATTATTATTACAAATTATTATGGGATTTTTCAGCCCTGGCCAGCTTCTACTCAAAGTTGAGCATGTTAGAGGTTCATTCTGAATACCAGGACTACACAATCAAGTCTCATCCATTTTATGGATGTATACATGATGGTATTGCTCAAAATGACATTGTAGGTGCTTGTACCTTTAAGGTTTGGTTGATGCCTGTATGTGTTATGAAGGTACTGATAGAGTACAACCCTGTCATGCAGTCTCAATCTGAAATGGAACTCTGTGTATAATCATCTATATCATCCCCATTGTTACTATCATAGCGTTAAAAAAAATTCCTTGATTCTGTGGTCCTTCATGGCCTGCTATCATGGTGACTTTAGTTTCAGTGCCTTCAGGTGTGTGTTGGAAAGCTGAAACAAATGACGAGTGGGTAGTGACACAGGGGTGGTGTGGAAGATGGGGCAGTTAAAAGTAGACAGATAGATACATAGATACATACATAGATAGATAGACAGACAGACAGACAGATAGATAGATACGTACGTATGTACGTACGTAGGTAGATGGATGGATGGACGGACGGACAGACAGACAGATAGATAGAGATAGATAGAGACAGACAGACAGACAGACAGTCAGATAGATAGATAGATAGATACAGATACAAATAGATAGATACATATGTAAATAGATAGACAGATAGATACATACATACATACATACATACATACATACATACATACATATATGCATACATAGATAGATACATAGATGGATATAGATAGACAGACAGACAGATTGATGTCTTAACTATAATCATTTTAACAAGATCATAAACATTGACAAGTAAGTCAGAATGAGTAAAAGCATTTCTGATGTTGCACAATGGTGAGAGGTCACCGACACCTCGCTTTCCACTAATGGTCAGTACAACAGCAGCTTACTTCTTAACACCTGAAGGCTTGATGTCAATTTTTGCAATATATTCTTCTGTGTGGTATTTCATGATAGATTGATTTTAAAAGAGGTTGCATTTAGATGAGGCTTTTATCAAATATGTGTATTTCTTTTGTGTTCAGTATCCATCTGTGGAGGAGAGGCAAAAACAGTATGCCAAAGCATGGGATGACTGCTTCCAAGCTCTCATGGACTTGTACACTCCCAGCCAGTTTACAGGTAAAGCATGTGTTCACAGCACCTGATATTAGACACACGCAAACACATATATTGACTGGGAGTGGGAGGTCATGTTTTTGAACCCTCTTCAGTGAAAAAGAAAAATATGATTGAGTTTGTCGTTGGCTTTTCAGGAAGACTGGGACCACACAGTCAATTCTCATGTGTTGTATGGATGCATCATTAGGGATGTAGCGCAAATTTCCTGACCAATACCCTGAATCTTTCAGGCCTAGATATATTATATTATGAAAGTAAGCAAAATGTACAGCCCTATTACTCAAACTCAATTCGATATGGAATTCTTATTCGAAATGGTAAGGGCTAGATAGAGAAAAAAAAAAAACATGTATGGTTGCATATCTGTCACCCTTGGGGATACAGATTTATTGTATAGAAGCAAGGGCTTTTTGAGCCTTGAGGGAAAAAAATGTATAACACGAGTTTTCTTATAAGTAAAAGTCCTTTCCTCAAGGTATTGGGTAAGGGTGGATTTTTTTTTTTTTTTTTTTTTTTTTTTTTTTTTTTTTTTTTCAAGCTGGCTGACCTTGACAGAACCACGGATGTTGATCTGATGTCTTGAGTTTAACGAGTTTAACCCCAGCCTGCAACATGATAATTGGCCCGTTTAGTGCTCATCTGAATGGTCCAAGCATTCTGGTTATGTACCTGGTCCGATCATTTGTGTGGTGTCAGCTTTGTGGGGTTTTTTTTTTTTTTTTAGGTCACATTCTCCCCCTCCTTCTCTTCGCCATTTGAAGACCTTGACATTGCATAGGGATTTGTACAGTGTCAAGGAGTCTAACGGATGATGATTGTGAGATTTGGCTGGAGCACATATGGAATTGTCAAAATGGGCTGAACCCCTCTTGAACAAACTCCAAACTTGTGATTCATCATTGTTATACGGCCGACAAAGACGGCTACTTTCAATTAACCTTCTGACTCCCGCATCCTGCATCATCAACCATGCTAGAAAAGCAAAAACTTAACCCTTTGACTCAACTGCAGGAAGCTGGTGAATAGGGTGAGGGAGTCAAAGGGTTAAGTTTTTGCAATTGGTGGGATAAGCTGCTGGAGCCAAAGGGTTAATCCTTTTGATTCCTGGCATCTTTATCAGCTTACAGTAGAATGGAAACGTCTGTTCATGACACTTCACATTGCCCCAGTTAACCTGGTAATTTTGGTAACAGACTGGCCTCCCCTCTCTTACTGTGAAGCGTCAGAGTCTCAGTCAGCTAGCGTATGGGAGGTTCTCAAAATAAGGAGTATTATGTGATGTAGTTAACACCTTCTGTACCACGTGCTGTGTAGAAAACACAAAGTGACCCATGCTGTGCATGTAGAAATGCTATGTGCGCTCACAAGACACGTGAGTAAAACACTGTGTGTGCCATTTACCAGCAACCATAATGGTTAATCTATGGCTGTGTTGGTGTGTTGAAAAAAACTTCGGTAATATTAAATAAATAAATGACATGATGACTGTCAGCATGATTGTATTTGTATAAGAATATCAAAAATTGTAAATTTTAGAAAATCTTTGGTAATGTTAAATAAGTAAACGACATGATGTTTGTCAGCTTGATTGTAATTGTGTAAAAAATGTCAAAACTTGTAAATACTTGGGGGTGTTTTACATTCGACGTTGCAAATTCAGAAAGGTGAAAATGACTAAAATCAGTTATTCATCATCGTTCCATTGCCAATAGGGGCATCTACTGTCAGTTAAATCAATTATTATTCATTATTGCTGCTCTGCCAACAAGGGCTGCTACTTTCAGTAATATGATTTATTATTCATCATTGTTATGCAGCTGACAAAGGTGCTACTTTCAGTAATATGAGTTATTATTCATCATTGTTACACAACCAACAAAGTGTTGCTTTCAGTAATATCAGTTATTTTTTTTAATCATTGTTGTAGACCCAACAAGGGTGTTACTTTCAGTAATATCATTTATTATTCGTCATTGTTATGTGGCTGAGAAGGTTGTTACTTTCAGTAATATCATTTATTATTCATCATTGTTATAGACCCAACAAAGGTGCTACTTTCAGTAATATCATTTATTATTCATCATTGTTATGCAGCTGACAAGGGTGTTACTTTTATTAATATGAGTTATTATTCATCATTATGCAGCTGACAAGGGTGTTACTTTTATTAATATGAGTTATTATTCATCATTATGCAGCTGACAAGGGTGTTACTTTTATTAATATGAGTTATTATTCATCATTGTTATGCAGCTGACAAGGGTGTTACTTATATTAATATGAGTTATTATTCATCATTGTTATGCAGCTGACAAGGGTGTTACTTTTATTAATGAGTTATTATTCATCATTGTTATGCAGCTGACAAGGGTGTTACTTTTATTAATATGAGTTATTATTCATCATTGTTATGCAGCTGACAAGGGTGTTACTTTTATTAATGAGTTATTATTCATCATTGTTATGCAGCTGACAAGGGTGTTACTTTTATTAATATGAGTTATTATTCATCATTATTATGCAGCTGACAAAGCTGCTACTTTCAGTAATATTATTCTTCATTGTTATGCAACTGTCAAAGTTGCTACTTTCAGCAATATCAGTTATTATTCACTATTGTTATACAGCTGATAAGGATGTTAGTTTCAGTAATCTGGGTCATTATTCATCATTGTTATGCGGCTGACAAGGGTGTTAGTTTCAGTAATATCAGTTATTATTCATCATTGTTATGCAGCTGACAAGGTGTTACTGCCAATAATATCAGTTATTATTCATCATTGTTATGCAGTCAACAAGGGTGTTACTTTTAGTAATATGAGTTATTATTCATCATTGTTATGCAGCTAACAAGGTGTTACTGCCAATAATATCAGTTATTATTCATCATTGTTATGCAGTCAACAAGGGCTGCTACTTTCAGTGATATGAGTTATTATTCATCATTGTTATGCGGCTGACAAGGGTGTTAGTTTCAGTAATATGAGTTATTATTCATCATTGTTAATGTTATGCAGTCAACAAGGGCTGCTACTTTCAGTAATATGAGTTATTATTCATCATTGTTATATAGCTGACAAGGGTGTTACGTTTAGTAATATGATCTGTTATTCATCATTGTTATGCAGCTGACAAGGATTATACTTTCAGTAATATCAGTTATTATTCATCATTCTGATACAGTTGGCAACGGTGTTACTTTTTAAATCAGTGATCATTAATCATTGTTATATAACCAACAAGGGTGTTACTTTCAGTAATATCATTGTTATGCAGTCAACAAGGGTGTTATTTTCAGCAATATCAGTTATTATTCATTATTGTTATATAGCTGACAAGAGTGTTACTTCCAGTAATATCAGTTATTATTCATCATTGTTATACAGACTGCAAGAGTGTTACTTCCAATAATATCAGTTATTATTCATCGTTGTTATACAGACAGCAAGAGTGTTACTTCCAGTAATATCAGTTATTATTCATCGTTGTTATACAGACAGCAAGAGTATTACTTCCAGTAATGTCAGTTATTATTCATCATTGTTATACAGACTGCAAGAGTGTTACTTCCAGTAATATCAGTTATTATTCATCGTTGTTATACAGACAGCAAGAGTGTTACTTCCAATAATATCAGTTATTATTCATCGTTGTTATACAGACAGCAAGAGTCCAATAATGTCAGTTAATATTCATCATTGTTATACAGACAGCAAGAGTGTTACTTCCAATAATATCAGTTATTATTCATCGTTATACAGACAGCAAGAGTGTTACTTCCAATAATATCAGTTAATATTCATCGTTTTATAGTTGACAAGGGTGCCACTTCCAATAATATCAGTTATTTTTTGTCGTTGTTATTTAGACAACAAGAGTATTACTTCCAGTAATATCAGTTATTATTCATAGTTGTTATTTAGACAACAAGGGTATTACTTTCAGTAATATCAGTTATTATTCATCATTGTTATGCAGTCAACAAGAGTATTACTTTCAGCAATATCATATTATTCATCATTGTTATATAGCTGACAAGGGTGTTACTTCCAATAATATCAGTTATTATTCATCATTGTTATACAGCTGACAAGGGTGTTACTTCCAATAATATCAGTTATTATTCATCATTGTTATTTAGACAACAAGGGTGTTACTTCCAGTAGTATCAGTTATTATTCATCATTATTACACAGGTGACAAAGGCAGTACTTTCACTTAAATCGGTGATTGATAATCATTGTTACATAGTTGACAAAGGCAGTTACTTTCAGTAATATCATTTATTATTCATCTTTGTTACACAGCCCACAGAAGAGGCTTCTTTCAGTTAAATCAGTTTTTTGTCATTATCACACAGCCGGGAAAGGCGGCTACTTTCCAGCGGTGAGGAAAGAAGCTGGGAAGTATGTGGAGGAATGCAGCGCTGACATCCGTCGTTGGTTGAAGTTGCTGAAACAGAATGGCAAAATGGTCTTCTTGTTGACCAGTTCACAGATCGACTATGCCTCCTGTCTGCTGGAAGTCTGTTTGGGGTGAGTGTTATGAAATGATAAAAACAAAAATGGCTAGCTGGTCAGAGAGCTGAGGTATAGGTCAAAGGTTATTTTGATCGTGCATAGTGATGTTTCAGGGGGGTTTGATTGATGAAAACACAATATTACTATGGGTGCAAGCTCTTGATTTCACACACACGCACGCGCGCACACACACACACAGCACACACACACACATACACTACACACACACACACACACACACACACACACACACACACACACACACACACACACACACACACACACACACAGCTGCACTCCCAATCTTCATCTCTCACTAATGTTGTCATTTAGACACCTTCATCCCCTCTCTCCATCTGCCTAAGGGTGAACAGGAGTGTAAGACATTTCTTCTTTTTTTCTATTTATCTGTCAACTTGTATCACCTGGGTTCATGGGAAGGACAAACTAACAACAATGAGTTGGAATGCCTGAAGAAGAGAAACACCATATGACATCAAAGCACTCATGCCCCTCAGACAAAACAGGTCTTCTGTATCCAAACCTTGCTGCCCACTCCCCTCCACTCCCAGCTATCCCTTCCCTGTTTACCAATTTTCAGGTAACTGATGGGTTTTTTTTTGTTGTTCTTTTTTCAGGAAAGACTGGCAGTCCTATTTTGACATCTCCCTCTTCCGTGGTCGTAAACCAGCATTTTTCACTGACAACAATCCTTTCTATGCTCTGGGTTAGCATCTGTTTTTGTTGCTATTTATTTTTTCATGTTTTTGGTTTGTAATTTTGTTTCATGAAGGTATGTATGACATGTTATAGATTCGTGCATATGATGCATGTATGTAAATTATTTTTTTCCAATCTTCTAATCGTTATTGCAGTTATGCTTTGCCATTTCTTGAATTGTTTTCCAATCTTCTAATTGTTATTGCAGTTATGCTTTTGCTATTTCTTGTTATCACAGTTATGCTTTTACCATTTCTGTTCTTATGTTTGCCTTAATGTCTTGTCTAAAAAAACAAATTAAAAGCAAACTTGAAGGAAAAAAGACTTGGTAACATCAGACATCCTCTCTTGCTGTCTTAATAAAATGAAACTGGAATGAGCAGGCTGCACATGATATGTACACGCAGTCTATAAAGTTCACTACTATTGAAGTTGTTTTATGTTAAGCCCATGTGGGTCAACGTTCAGACAGAGGTAATTGTTTCTGAAAATTTAAGTGCGTGGATCATTGGCCTTTGCAGTCAAAATATGATGGGTCATTTCTGGAATGTGATGGGCCAAGCTTTTGGAAATTGTCATAATCATGTTTCACTGGGTCAGGTTTTAGATATGCAGAGATAGAAAGACCAACCTCTCCAAAGAAAGCATAGAAAGAGGGGGGGGGGGGGAGATGGAGGTAATAAAGATATGGGCAGACATAAAAAAGAACTGATCTGTATCTGTCCTTAAATTCACTTTTTCTTGACCAGGAATGAGTTTTGGTTGTTTCTTTGGAGGCATGTTCAAACACTTCACAGTTTTCCAGCATCAGAAAACAGCACACATGTTGTGTCCTAGTGAGAGTTTAACCAAAACAAAAGCGCTGTGATTCTCAGGAATAAATTTTGCTGACTGAATAACATTGCAATTGTATTTGGTCAGTAAAGTTTTTATCAGACAGCCAAGTTGTATTTTGGCTAATGCATGGAGTAACACCCAAAGTGAGTAGGCATTGATCATGAACTAAGTGTATTGAACAGTGCACAAAACAGAATAGAAAAGGACTTTGAAATATGACTTTTATCTTCAGAAGGGTTCATATACAGGCCGATGCTTAAAAAAAAAGGATGACCTATGCAGTAAAAAAATTCCATGGGTTCATTTGGGAAAATTAGTCACCAGTAGCACTTGGTGCATCCAGAAAGTGAACCATATGCTATTAAGATTTGTGAGAGGAAAAGAAAGTTATGGGCTTGTATTTCAAGATTTACCTCCCAGAATGGTATTTTGCCTTGTTTTTGCCTTTTATGATACACCATTCAAACAGATCAGCCTTGATTTGTAAAAGTAGGGTAACATCTTACTCGCTTAAAGCATGGTGCTACCCTACCCTTCCCCAACCCCACACAAGCATGTGTATACTTTTTGATGGCTTATGAAAGTGGATCTTTCTACAGAATTTTGCTAGGGACGATTCTTCTGCTGCCATGGCTTCTTTTACATGCTTTGTGTGCAGATTGTACACAGAATGATGGTTTATCGTTTTCATCCAAGTGAGCAACACCTTGACTACCGCTCAGAATCTAGTGGAGGGGGATAAAGGAAAATGCCTACTTGACTGGGAATCGAATCTGGGACCTTTTGCTTTCCAGACAGATACTTTTAAGCAAATGGACCACACACTTCATTTCAAAGTTTTAATAAACATTAGTTTATATGACAACTAACTAAAAATGTTCTTTCCGTCTCCTCTAGTGGGCTCAGCCCCAAAGAGTGAAAAAAAGGATGTGATGAATGATCCATTTTGAATAATCATGATATGGCTAAGTTTGTTCCATTCTCATAAAGTGAGACATAAGTCTATTTTTGAGATACCAAGCTACCATTGCCATTGCTTAATGTTTTCATCTGATGATAGGAAGTCTTTAAGACAGAAACTCTGGGAGTAGTGGCCAATTGAAAGGTTACATGTACATATTCCTTCTGAGAAAATAAAGATGTAAGTTTGAGAAAATTCACTCTCAGTTTTTCAGTAGCTCTTTTGTGAATTTTGATTGGATCATTTTGAATCACAGTGTGCTGTGCTTGGAAGTTGAATTTATAAGCTTCAAAGTGATGGAGGGAGTGTTTTGGGGTTTTGTATGGAGCTGAGTTGCTGGCAGTGTAAAAACTGTCAATTTTGGTAATTTTCAAGGATGGTTGTCATAAATTTTCAATTCTATGTTATTTTAAGGTGGACTTCATTTGAAACTTATCATGTACCTAAGGAAAAGCCCAGAGAACAAGTTTCACCTGAAGCTGTATCTCAGTTCACTGGCATGGGGCTTATGCACCAGTATATGAGAACAGATCACATGTAAATATTCTGTTGGTTTTTATCTTGTATGGTTGTAGTGTGTGGATATAAATGCCTGAAATCTGAAAGAGTCAGGAAGTAGGTGGAGAGACTGAGAGAATAGAGGGTTAAACACAATTTCCACATACACAGATTGTTGTTTTCCTCCACCAGACCAGCACACAGAAGGGGCGGTGGTGGCTGATGACGATATACAGCGCAATGGCTGCTACAGTCAGGGTAACCTGCAGGGCTTCAACAAGTTCATGGCAAAGGAACTGGGCAAAGAGGAGGTCAAGGTTAGTGGATCTGTCGGCGGACCTGGTCAAGGAGATTCTTGAAATATTCGCTGAATCCTATATTTAGTGGATCTGTCAGCGGACCTGGTCAAAGATTAGATTCTTAAAAATAAAATATTCGCTGAATTCTATATTTAATTTCCTGTCATATTTTTGGCACCATTTCACTGGTCGCAGAAGTCTGGGACAACTTTTCATAATGCTGTAATGGTGCATGACTTCTGGGATAATGATTGTATATGTATATATTTTTTGTTATTGAATATTGTAAGGCCGCCTTCGTCTATTGTATGCATATGCCTGGTGTGTGAGTGCGTTTTGATTTGAATTGTCAAGATTTGGTGCCAAATAAGTTCTGTAATTGTTATTATTATGCTGTGGACTTCCATTCTTGTTGAAACTTTATGACCAGGCTGTATTCCACGCTTTCTTTCATAATATACTTGGCATCACTCAGATCTGAGATATAGACACCTGCATTTTTAGGAAATCTGAGTGACACTCTCGATGAGACAAGTGGATTAATTTTGACTATGGTCCCAGTCTTCCCAGTGGTGTGCTCATATCACATTCAACTCTGGATAGAAGTAGAAGCCAATTGGGGCTAGAAATCTCACAATGACTTTGACAGTATTTATGGGATTCGAACTCACAGCCCTCCAGTTGTTAATCCATTGAGCTAATCACTACATCATGAAGACTGGCAATTTGCTGAATTATATAGTCGTACATGTAACGAGTTGATAATTTATGTTATACCTCTTTCTTTTTCTTTTTTTTTCTCCCTCACATGCACAGAAAAGATTCTTTTCTTTGAAATATGCAAAATTCACAACATAAACAATTGCATGAAAATGTACAGTATTACATACACGTTCACAACAACAACTTCAAAATGTATTAGACGTATTACTGAAGTTAAACAATTTAAACAGAGATTAGCTACATGTCTTCCATGATACAAATTGATTTTGTTTGCCTGCAGTAAAGCTGGATTTCCCCATAAGGATACCAGGTCTTTTTCACTATAAATAGGATCTCCACGTGCTGGAAATTCAGTGCTAGAAATTTCCTCTTTTCTGTCACTCTCCTAGTTTCTGCCTTGTTCCTTTGCTTTCTGTCATCTTTTTTCAGTCATTTTCTGCCCTGCTGGTCCATTCGCCTGTATGTGTTCTGTAAAGCGTTACATACTTTCTCATAGGATTGATAATTGGGTATATGTATTGACTGCATGTTTGGCTCTAAGGAAATGTGCTGTGCAGGAACAAGTTTAGATAATGTAGGCCAGAATTTTTATGTATGCTTTAGTGTATTCAGGTTGTGTGTGTGTTTTTTTTTAAGTCCTCTGGTGGTAAATTGGATGGAATGGAGAGCTATTCATAACTGACACAAAATGATTCTGACCAGTGGGAAAGTAAAATGGGTATGATCAGTGGAAAGTAAGCGAGCAGAACACAAATGCAAATATTGATGGGTGCGATTATCAGCTTGGTAAGAATTGGACTTTCATTTGGAAGATCTGGGTTCGATCCAATTTGAGTACTGCGTGTCAGGTGGGTTAAGAATTGAACATTTTCCAATTAAGAATTGAAATTTTTCGAACCTCTCAGGTCAGATGTGTGCAGCCCTGTCAGTGCCTAACCTGGCTTTGTGTGTGAGCATGCAAAACATCAGATTCACACATTGAAGATCCTGTAAGCCTGGTCAGGAAGCATGCACTCACACTGAAGACGAAGTATACAGACTGTGCAGCAATATTTCGCTTGCATATTGTGGGCAGAACAACTTGTTTACAGGCATCGGAACGAGGTTGGAACACTTAGAAAAAAGTGAGAAAAACACAAACTGTCAGCATGAATAAAATAGAAGTGAGAGATTTCATAGTGTCACGAATATAATGATAATTTTGAAGGTTTATGTGGCCCACCATCCTAGTGAACAAGCTCAGAAGCATTTCACACTTTACAGAAAATTTTATGCAGTGAAACAATTGTCTGCAACAATTCAGTGGTATAAACATAACACGACAGAGCATAGGAAAAAAAAAACAGTATAAGCTCGACAGAAAAATTGTGCACATGTGATAGGAGAACACACTTCCATATGAACCTATACATCTGCACCCACATACAGATATACTTAAATATGTATGTGTGTGTGTGTGTGTGTCTCTCTCTCTCTGTCTCTGTCTGTCTGTCTCTCTCTTCTCTCTCTCTTTCTCTCTCTCTCTCTCCTCTCTCTTCTCTCTCTCTCTCCCTTCTCTCTCTCTCTCTTGCTCTCCCTCTCCACCCCCCTCTCTCTCTCTCTCTTTCTTTGTATAATGCATATGTATATATATCTGCAATCTCCAGGTAATCTATTTTGGCGACAATATCTGTGCTGACTGCTACCCGTCCAAACGCTTTGCCAACTGGGATGCAGTTCTGATCCTGGAAGAGATGGACGCAGAGGGTTACGTGTGTTCCGATCACACGGTGCCTGGCCATGACGATGATGCTGACACCGACTCCTCGCAACCTAGCTCAAAGAGAAAAAGAGTCCTCGAGGTCTGTTGGGTCAATTTCTTAAATCAAAAAGAGAAATTCAGATGTGGAAAGTGTTTCGTTTTGGCATAGCATGCTACACCAAAACTGTAATTTACTGTTCTGTTACGATCATGTTATGTCTAGAGAAAAGAAAAAACGAAACAGAGGCATGTGTGTATGTGTGTGTGTGTGTACATGCACGTAGGAATGTCCGACCACAGTGCTGGTGTGTTGGCCTGAAATGTAACAGTTGCATGCGAGGTTATTTTATAAAAAAAAACAGAAGTGATCTAAATCTGATATGAAGCAAACATATATTATATCTTGTCTTGTCCTTTCCGCCATGGACTTGACTAATTCAATATGAATCACTCAGAATCGCACTTGTAAACAAAGCTGCTGCTATTGCAAAATACAGAAGCGATTAAAAACTTCATGCTGACACAAATGATAATAAGAGTCCTAGCTAAAAAGGAACACACACACAAACACAACAGGAAAGCTAGAGGTGAAAAGAGCATCAGGCAGACCTAGGGAGAAAATATTAGAGTTTTACAGAGTGGGTGGGGAAAAGAAGTGTAAGAGATACACTTGCAGTGACAAAAGATAGATTTGTATGGAGGGCCATGATTGCCATGCCATGTGACAAGGCACATGATAGATGTATGAAAGGCCTTGATTGCCAATGCTATGCGACAAGGTACATGATAGATGTATGAAAGGTCTTGATTGCCAAAGCCATGCAGCAAGGCATATGATGATGATGAGTACAAGTACAGAAATTTCCTTTTTGTTTTATATCCTTATCCACGCATATTCAGATTTACTTGGTAGTACTCATTTGTTGTCATACAAAATGTGAATACTACTACTGTACCTATACATTATCACCATCCATTAGTCGAAATCCTTTGTTCATAGCCAGGTCACCATCCATTAGTCAAAGTCCTTTGTTCATAGCCTGGTCACCATCCATTAGTCAAAGTCCTTTGTTCATAGCCAGGTCACCATCCATTAGTCAAAGTCTTTTGTTCATAGCCTGGTCGCCATCCATTAGTCAAAGTCCTTTGTTCATAGTCTGGTCATCCATTAGTCAAAGTCCTTTGTTCATAGCCAGGTCTTACACATGAAGTCAGTGTACACGCACACTCACCTCATCTCTCTCCCTCGCCGGGATCAGCATTAGGAGCCACACTCAACATCACAAGTTTTCTCCAGATCACCCGATTGAGACATCTGTGGGCATCCTCCTGGATCTCCAGACCACAGACTTCAGGGATGTTGTTGAAATAGGAGGTGTGCAGTGGTCCCTTTCTTCTCCTTGCCTCAACTTTCCCCTGCAGGACCATTCACGTCAGATCTGTTTTGGTGTTTCTGATCACATGGCCTATGTATTTCAGCTTTCTTTTGTTGATCTGTGTCAGCAGCTGGCGCCTGATAGCAGCTGACAGCTGCTGACAGAGAAGTCAGAGTGGGGGACCTACGTATTTATGTTTCACTGTCTTCCATTTTGTAGCTATATCAAGGGGACCTACGTATTTATGTTTCTCTATCTTCCATTTTGTAGCTGTATCAAGGGGATCTACATATTTATGTTTCTCTATTTTCCATTTTATAGCTATATCAAGGGGACCTACATAATAATTATTTATGTTTCACTGTCTTCCACTTTATAGCTATATCAAGGGGACCTACATATTTATGTTTCCATGTCTTCTATTTCATAGCTTTATCAAGGGGACCTACATGTTTATGTTTCATTGTCTTCCATTCATAGCTTTATCAAGGGGACCTACATATTTATGTTTCACTGTCTTCCATTTCATAACTTTATTAAGAGGACCTACATATTTATGTTTCACTGTCTTCCATTTCATAGCTTTATCAAGGGGACTTACATAATTTATTATTTATGTTTCACTGTCTTCCATTTCATAGCTTTATCAAGGGGACCTACATATTTATGTTTCACTGTCTTCCATTTCATAACTATATCAAATGCACAGGTTTAAACGTCTCCTACTTGTCATTTCCTATCCAGCACAGCTCCTTGGTGACATTGGAAGAAATTGACTACCTGCTGACAGATTTCTGGGGTCCATTCCTAGTGCATCAGGATGGTGACATTGGGTCTAAACGTGTGGAAACGTTTTGGGGAGACGTCATCACTCGCTTCTCGGATATCGCTGTGCCTAGTCTGGAATACTTAGCCGGTAAGAATGCTGGATTGTATGGTTGGGTTTTTTGTTGTTGTTTTTTTGTGTGTTTGTTTTTAGGATCATCGCACTCAGGGAACCTTTGCGCTCACCTTTTTTTTTGTCCCGTCCCATTTTCAGCGCCACCTTAGTGGCCACAGAAGCTGGCACACTTTTTTATAATGCAATGATGATGATGTCGATGAGGATGATAATCACGATGCTATGGAGTTCCATCTAGGATTGAGACTGCATGGCAGGGCTGTACTCTGCGCTTACTATCATGATATATCCTGGAGTCAACCAGTCCCGAGAGATACAAACACCTGCGGTGCTGGTCAGAAAATTTTAGCAACACCCTCAGTAACACATCCGTGAAATGGATGAGACTCAAGTGTGTGGTCTCAGTCCTCGCAATGAGCCCATAGTGTGCCCATCTCTGGATAGGAGCCGGTTAGAGACGAAAAATCTCAACAATGATTTTTTGAAGAGACTGATGGGGATTCAAAACCCACTACCTTCCAGTCAGTAGTCTGTTACATTAACCACTACGCCAAGGCGACTGTTTGTTGTTGGACTGTCTATATTGTTAGTGGATGGATGTGTATAGGGGGATGTTGCTGGTAGGGGGAGGGGGTGTTTGTTCTGTTTTGTTTATTTTGCCATGACAGAATTTTCCCAGAGAAAGCATGTTGCCATAGTATGATACCATCCTTTTTTTTCTCCTGCTTACATGAAATTTTCTTTGCCTGTGACATGGATTTTTCTAAAAAATTTTGCCAGGGACAACTCTTGCTGCCGTGGGAACTTTAACCTGTACTATGTGCATTCAGTATATACATGGGACCTTGGTTTTAATATGGACAGTGAGCACGCCAACTTTTTAAGTTGTTGGCTGGGATTAAACTCTAGATATGCATGAATGATTCCACAGTGCAATTGTTCCGTAGTTGGAAGTTGCAGTCCTTGTATACATCATCAAAAACACAAAAACAGTTGTGTTTGTCAGAATGAACAGAGAAATCTGAATGAAACCTAGCAGATTTTTCATGTTTTGGCACAGTAACCTTGTTGAAGGTTCTGTATTTCAGTACTGAATGTTTTGTTATTGATTACTTTTCAACCTGTCTTTCAGTGTTGTTCATTTTGTATTTTCACAAGCATAGTCCGGGCTACCACACGTAGCATTCCAAAAACACACACATAAGTTACCGCCCATCCACTGTCCACACAAATGCATGTACACACACACACAACGCACACACATACACAAACACATACATACACACACTCTCTCTCTCTCTCACACACACACACACACACACACACACACACACACACACACACACACACACACACACACACACACACACACACACACACACACACACACACACACACACACATACAACACACACACACACACACACACACACACACACACACACACACACACACACACACACACACACACACACACACACACACACACACACACACACGCAGAATAGTAATTGTGAGTTTGGAGTTTGTTCAAGGGGGATTCATGGACTTGGACAATTCTATAGTATATGTGCTCCATCCAAATCTGCCAGCAATTATCTGAGGAGACCTATTGTATCTGCATAAAGCCCTGTGTGGTGGCAAGATCTTAAAATGGGCAGGAGTGAGTGGAAGAGGAGGAGCAGAGAAGAGGACCTATGCAACATTATTGCCAACACAACTCAAATGATTGAAGCATTAAAATGGGCAGCGAACAGACAGCTTTTGTGTTGCAGGCTGGGGCTGAACTCATGAGATCAGATCTTAAGTCCATAGCTCTGTTAAAAGAACCAGCTTTTCTAAAAAAAAAATTTTTTTTTAAAAAGTATATATATTTAAAAATAAGAATATGATAATTTCATTTGTGTAGTACAAACAGTGTGTGTCAAAGCATATTTGCTGCACTTTAGAGAGCAAAAAAAAAAAGAAAAAAGATGAGGGTACAAGTCCATATGTTAACCTTTTCGCTGCCATGCTTGACGAGATAACTCGTCGGCAATTTTATGTACTCTTCGCTGCCATGGCTGTCGAGTAGACTCGTCGCGGGGAAGTCCGGAATTTTCCTCGTTTTATATTTGGACTGTTTATGAAACAGAGGATATTTTTGGAAAGGTGAAGGTCTCTAGATACTATTGACCACCAGTAATCTCGCATTCGTCATAAGGAATCCCCTCTTTTACGCGATTTTATTGGATGACCCGACGCAGCTTTTCCGTCCGCCTCACACACGAAGCAAAATGGCGACAGCTGGCCCAAGCACATCAACTGGTAGCGCGTCGAAACGACAAAAACTCATGACTGCAGAAGAGGCTCTAAAAGAATTAGAGCGGCAACTCGAAGAAGACGATTCTGACGAGCTTTTGTCTGATGATTCTCTTGAGAGGGAGGTGAGTGAGGAGGAATTAGAGGTTGCCGACAGTGACACTGACGAACAGACAATGACCGAAGGCGAAGCTGAGCCAGCTCACAGCAGTGACTCGGAATCTGACAGTGACACCGACAGCGTTCCATTAGCACTAATGGCGGCGAGGGGTAGGAGTAGAGTGCGAGGGGTAGGTGGTAGTGGTAGAAGGGCAAGAGGCCGTGGGCAAAGGGGTCAGCATGGGAGAGGGCGGGGGAGGGGGAGGGGGCGTGGCCGAAGCGTGTTCGCCGATGTCAATGTTGGGCCAACGAACAATGTGCGACCTGTCATTCCCACTTTTACTGGGAATAGTGGGCTAAAAAAAGATCCACATGGGACTGACTGCATCGATTTTTTTTCTCTGTTTGTAGGGGATGACCTGATTGATAAGATGGTAGAGGAAACAAATAGGTATGCACAGCAGACACTCCAGCAAGTACAAGCAACCCCAGGCAGACTGAAAAAATATTCTAGGTTAGCAGCATGGACAGACACTTTTGCATTTGAAATGAAGCAGTTTTTGGGACTGACACTCTTGATGGGCATTGTAAGGAAACCAAGCATAGCATCCTACTGGTCAACATATCCACTGCTGTCAACCCCCATTTTTTCTCTTGTTATGAAGAGAAACAGATACCAGCTTCTCCTGAGATTTTGGCACTGTAATGACAATGCAAATGAACCAGACCGCAATGACCCACAACGTGACAGACTTTACAAAATTAGGCCTGTAGTTGAATATTTACAGGACAAATTTCAGACTGTCTACAAACCTGACAAACTTTTAGCTGTAGATGAGTCACTGCTGCTGTACAAAGGCAACCTCGTCTTCAAACAGTACATCCCCCTCAAGAGAGCCCGTTTTGGGATAAAGCTGTATCACTTGTGTGAAAACTCCGGTTACACATACCGACTGCATGTGTACACTGGCAAGCAAGATCCTGCCTTCACCATTGAGCACCACATTCCCCCTGATGCACAGAATTTGAATGCCACAGAGAAGATTGTGGTGTTCATGCTTGGGGATCTTCTTGATCAAGGCTACCAGCTGTACATGGACAACTGGTACTCAGGCATCCAGTTGTACAAGTGAGTAAACTCTCTCTCTTATGTGTGTTTGTGGACATACATGCCTGCCCCCATGAGTGTGTGTGTGTGTGTGTGTGTGTGTGTGTGTGTGTGTGTGTACATGTATGTATATATGTATATGCATATATACATATATATATATATATATATATATATATATATATGTGTGTGTGTGTGTGTGTGTGTGTGTGTGTGTGTGTGTGTGTGTTTGTGTGTGTGTGTGTGTGTGTTGTGTGTGTGTGTGTGTGTGTGTGTGTGTGTGTGTGTGTGTGTGTGTGTTTGTGTGTATATGTATGTGTGTATATGTGTGTGTGTAACACAGACAGAAGACGGACAAACAAGTCAGACAGACACAAACAAAATAGTCAAATATATTTGTTTAGATGTAGGCTATATTGACCCTGTGCCTTTTCAGGTATCTGTTCAACCACCAGACTGTCTGCTGCGGGACTGTGCGGGAGAACCGGATGCCTCCAGCTGTGCGGGAACTTCAGGTTCAAGACAAGGGTGATCTGCAGGCACGCAGGGATGGGGAACTGCTCTTCATGAAGTGGATGTCAAGCAAGGTGGTTTACATGATGTCCACTATGCATGATGAAACCACTACACGGGTCCAGAGGAGAAGGAGGGAGGTGGTGAAGCCCAAATGTGTAGTGGACTATAATTCTAACATGGGAGCAGTGGATAAAGGTGACCAGATGCTTCAGCCCTACAGTGCCACCCGAAAGACTTTCAGGTGGTACAAGAAAGTTGCAACACACCTGATTCAGCTGAGTTTGCTGAATGCTTTTCTGGTCCATCAGAAACAGCCCAACAGGAAAAAGATGGATTTCCTCAGTTTTCAGCTTGAGGTGATCCACAGTCTCCTGTATGAGAACCAGCGGCTGCCTCCACCACACCAACTCCGAACAGACGACACTGTGAGACTGTTTGAGAGACACTTTCCTGCTCGGGTGCCACCCACTGAAAAGAAACAGCACCCCACCAGAAGATGCAGAGTGTGCTCCAAACAAGGGAAGAGGAGTGAAAGTGCCTTCATGTGTGAGAGCTGCCCCAGTCAGCCTGCCCTTTGTGTTGTGCCATGTTTTCAAATCTGGCACACACAGCGCAACTTTTGACTCGCTACGTCATTGTGAATATTTCACTTTGTGTGGTGTGTGTGTGTGTGTGTGTGTGTGTGTGTGTGTGTGTGTGTGTGTGTGTGTGTGTGAACTCTTTAGTTGTTTTTTTTTGCATTATAATCATATGTATATTCAAATGAAACCCAGAGTGATTTGGCTTTTGAGGAAAATTTCCGTACAATGGTTTATGTATAACAGTATATGAGGTGCAGGATTTTCCCTTTATTCCAGTTGTTCTTAGACATTTTTTTTATTTTAGCTTGGTATTTGAAAAATTTGAAAACTTTGTGTGCAAGCTGTGTGTGTCATAATCATAGGCCCAGACTGATTTGACTTTCGAGGAAAATTCCTGGACATTCATCACAACGGTTTCTTTATAACCAACAATATAAACAGTCACAATGAGGTGTGTTTTTTTTCCTTTTGTTTCAGTACTTCTTAGACATATTTTATGATGGATTTCTTAACTTTTCTTCAGGAAAAAACAAATATCTGTGTAAAGAACTCAATCATATGATGAATATAGCAATGTAAAACAAATTGAAATATAGAAAACTTGTTTTTTAAAAAAATTGTATTGTTTTGGAAAAAGTGAAAGAGTGAATTTGTTGTCTGTTTTGTGTTGTTCAATTATTCTACTTTCAGAAAATATATACTTTTAGGGGTCTCTGATTAATGAGAAAGTCAGCAGAATTTTTTGAAAATATATACCCGTTTTTCGGGGAAAAACCCTGGCAAATAGGATTTAACTTCAAGCTTAATTCCTTGGCAGCGAAAGGGTTAATGCAGTATAAGTATAGTCAGTCAGATGCATGTACATTAATGCAGTATAAACATTGTCATTTCATCAAAATTAACAACAGATCATAACATGAAATCAGAAATACATGATTGTACAGCTAGTCCATAAAAGATGAGAAAGGAAGAAAAATCATTCGCTAACGCAAGTCTTTCATAAACTCATGCACAAATGAAAATATGTGGGTGTATATATGTGTGCACTCATGTGTTTGTGGTTTGCATATGTGTCATTGTATGTACACCTATTTTTGCTTCAAGAGTGTGGAGGGGATTGTTTTTGGGGGGAGTTGGGAAAATCCTTGAACCAGTTTTCACAAAATTAGCTTGATTGTTGTCATCATGTTTTCTGTACAGGGGTTCCTATTGACCACAGCTTTGAACGATTCTCAGGGACACGAACCAGCATCAGTGGGTTTCATCCTGGTCCACCAAGCTCTCTTCTATAATGAGAGAGAGAGACATCTTCAGTATTTTAGCCTGATTTTAGGTGTTTTGTAGACTGAAGTGGTATGTGCTTTGGGTCATGAGTAGTGTATACTATAATCTGTGCTTTTCAAACAGTGAGTCCCCCTGGGGACGCCAGGGACTCTTTCAGCATAAACAGTATCCCCACCCTCTGGAAATTCCCTGATAGAAATTTCCTCTGGTCTGTCATTCTCTTTGTTGCTGTCTTTCTCCTTCGCTTTCTGTCATCCCTTCTTATCATTTTCTGCCTAGCTGTTCGTCTGTATCTGTTTTATAAAGCCTTCCAAGTTTTCTTTTAGGGTTGATAATTGGGTACATATGTTAAGTGCGTTTTGGGCTGTGTACTTAGTTCTACTTATGCATTCGTATACGTTGTTTTGGGTGGTTGTTTTTTTAACGCTTTGGTGGTAAATGGGGCAGAATGGTCTGCACCAGGGATCTGGATTGTGTGTGCAAATGCATTGATATGTTGATTTAATTTTCTTCTTTTCAGGATCAGTGAGGTGTTGTGTATTTTGAGATGGTAGACTTGGTATGGTTGTGCGCATTGGTATGGTTGTGCGCAGACAGCTTGGCTTTAAACAACAACAACAATAATAATATTAATGATGATAATAATAATGATACAAATTGTAATAATCCTTTTGAGTATATCTTTTTTTTTTGGTTAATAATTAATTGGACTTGTGTTTTAGGGGTTTTTGTTTGTTTGTTATCAGTTTCTTTTTAAATCGCCTGGGGATGGTGGGTTTTTGTAACAAGGAGATTGTTTCATATATCCATTGCAGAGAAGAAAGTGTCATGGCTGTCTTTGTGGTTGTGCCCTCTATGAGAAAAATATGTAAACAAGATTTTCTCAGTTCTTTATGATTGGTTCTTTACCAACTTCAGGTCAAAATTGTGGACAGGGGAGTTGTGGTAACATAAGTTTGGATGGTAAATCTCCAAGATCAAGGCCACACAGATCCAAAAAGTGCCTAAAGTCAGCTCTTTTTTTGTGCTTTTTTTTATTAAGACTTATGAACAGCACTTTCTCATGAGCTGACAATATTTGCATGCAAAAATCATGTTTTGTTTTGTTGTGACAGTCTACCATGGTTTTTGGTGCACATCAAGTTTTACTTCATTTTAGGCTACTTTAAGTTTACACTGACCTTGAAAAAATACAAAATTACAAAATTTGGATTTTTTTGGTGCTAATTGTAAAAAATTGTTAGAATTGCATGATCATCAAGTTGTTAATTGAAAATGAAATTGCACAGATTGTTTAATTTTTGGAGGTTTTTTTTGGTTGGTGTTGGGGTTTGTTTTTTTTTGTTTTTTTTTTTTGGGGGGGGGGGGGGGGGTTGCTGTCTTTTCTTAATTGTTTAAGGGTTCAAATTGATTTATATCAGTATTTCTTAACATTCTGCCATGTACATTTGCTGTTGTTGAAGTGTCTTTTATCATTGTCCTTCTGCCGACACTGCCTTAGATATCTCATCTTGCCATTTCTCACACTTCTCCAGGATGTTGAACATATCATGAGTTATTTCAAGCTGATTCATTCTTTCATTTTTCCCATATAATTCATGTAAATCTTCTATGCCTTCTACTGTGCTACCTTCCATCTTTCCTTGAATGACATCCTTTATTAGTGAGCACCTCTTGTGTCTGGCTGCATTTCCAAAATAGGTGTGGGGGGGGGGGGGGTCTTCATAATGATGTGGAAACAGAAAAAAACACGAAAAAAGAATAAGAACATGTGTGTAATTCAACAAGACAAGGCAGGCGCAAATGTTCGGCCAACTGGCCTTTGTCAAGTGTAAGATCACAAACAAATACCAGATACAAAAATTAGAAGGAAAAAACTGAAACTTCCCTGCTGCTCCTCACACTGGACAGAGCAGCTGGGAAGTTTCAGTTTTTTTCTCCTAATTGTATTGGTATCCATTGGCATGTTTTGCTTGTTTGTCATCTTACGCTTGACAAAGGCCAGTTGGCCAAACAGTTGCGCCTGTCTTGTTTGTGTATTAAATATGTGTTCTTATTCTTTTTTCATGTTTTTTTGTTTTTTTTCTGGTTCCTATTTGCTTGAAATCCGACAGTCACACTTGTTTTGTTTGTTACCTCAGCATTCTTCTGGAAAACCTCATTTCAGCAGCATTGGTCTTTTTGGTTGTTGAAGTAGAAGATGTTTGTTTTGTTTAGTGTGTGTGTTTATTTCTTTTTATGCTAATCATGCCCTAGAAGCTTTCAATTGTGACTGAGGTGTGTACGTGCATATCTGTGTGAAATATACATGATGTTTTGTGTGTGGTGTGGTGTGTGAGTGCATGTGTTTGAGTGAGATGTGGTTCACATGCTGTGAATATGGACGTTTATGAACATATCAACAAGTTCTGTTTTACACGTATAAATGCAGACGCACAAACACACATGCAATCACAGTTACATGTACATGTATATTGCTTTAGAAAAGTTCACACAATCTGTGTGTTGAGTATAGGAATATGCATCATATGATTTATACCATTCCTCATCCCCACCACTGTATGTATTCCTTGAGGTTTTTGTCTGCTGCATTGATGTATGTATACATTTTTTCCCCACATGTTAGCCTACTATTATCAATACATAAGATGTGATTATAATCTGTTTCTATGTAAAGTACTATGAATATGATTTTTTTATTTCCACTGCTCGCACTATACTATAAAAGTATCATCAATGTTTTTATTATCAGTATTGTTGTTGTTATTATTAGCAGTATTATTGTTGTTGTTGTTATTATCATTATTATTGTTATTATTAACATCATTGTTGTTATTATATTACAATGCTTGCACTATATATGTATATGAAATCAGTATCGGTATCATGATTGTTATAATCATCATCGTCATCATCATCATCACTGTTGTTGTTCTGTTCTTGTTCTTGTTGGTATTATTATCATCATCATTATTATCATTATTATCATTATTATTGTTATTATTGTTATTATTATTGTTGTTGTTGTTATCATTATCATTATTATATTATTATTGTTGTTGTTGTTCTTGTTATTGCTGCTGCTGCTAGTCTTCATCTTCTTCTTATCATTATTATTATTAGAGTGCATTTTATTGGGAATGAGATCAATAAACACAAAAGGCATTTAATCAGAGTGCATTTTATTGGGAATGAGATCAATAAACACAAAAGGCATTTAATGCAGAGTGCGTTTTACTGGGAATGAGATCAATAAACACAAAAGGCATTTAATGCAGAGTGCGTTTTATTGGGAATGAGATCAATAAACACAAAAGGCATTTAATGCAGTGTGCATTTTATTGGGAATGAGATCAATAAACACTTTGTAGAAAGACGCATATCTTATTGTGACTTTACATGGTGTGGATGCTAGCGCACTTATACACACATGCATGCACATACGTGTGTACACACACATGTACACAACACACAAATACCATGCATTCTCTCTCTTCTCTTTTAAACAATTCATCACGATTTAGAGAGCCTTCTAGCACTTAATATATAGAAAATAATAGTAGAAATATTGACGTAAATATTTTGCCACACTCGCAGGCACGCACACATGTACACATGCACATGCACATGATCTCAGAACTCACCAATCTATGTCCCTAT
>CM060311.1:32974067-32976567 GCA_030674185.1 Monoplex corrugatus | reverse complement strand
TGAGTCTAGGTGAACTATACGTCTATCTTCTATAGAAAAACTGTATGGGTATCGCGTGAGCCTAGGTGTATATACGTCTATCTTCTATAGAAAAACTGTATGGGTATCGCGTGAGCCTAGGTGTACTATACGTCTATCTTCTATAGAAGTACTGCATGGTGTATCGCGTGAGACTAGGTGTACTATACGTCTATCTTCTATAGAAGTACTGCATGGTGTATCTGTGAGTCTAGGTGTACCATACATCTATCTTCTATAGAAGTACTGCATGGTGTATCTGTGAGCCTAGGTGTACTATACGTCTATCTTCTATAGAAGTACTGCATGGTGTATTGCGTGAGCCTAGGTGTACTATACGTCTATCTTCTATAGAAGTATTGCATGGGCATCGCGTGAGTCTAGGTGTACTATACGTCTATCTTCTATAGAAGTATTGCATGGGTATAGCGTGAGTCTAGGTGAACTATACGTCTATCTCCTATAGAAGTACTGGATGGGTATCGTGTGAGCCTAGGTGTACTATACGTCTATCTTCTATAGAAGTACTGGATGGGTATCGTGTGAGCCTAGGTGTACTATACGTCTATCTTCTATAGAAGCACTGCATGGGTATAGCGTGAGTCTAAATGTACTATACGTCTATCTTCTATAGAAGTACTGCATGGGTATTGCGAAAGCCTAAGTACACTAAACGTCTATCTTCTATAGAAGTATTGTATGGGTATTGCGTAAGTCTAAGTACACTATACGTCTATCTTCTATAGAAGTACTGTATGGGTATTGCGAAAGCCTAAGTACACTATACGTCTATCTTCTATAGAAGTATTGTATGGATATTGCGTAAGTCTAAGTACACTATACGTCTATCTTCTATAGAAGTACTGCATGGGTATTGCGAAAGCCTAAGTACACTATACGTCTATCTTCTATAGAAGTACTGTATGGGTATTGCGTAAGTCTAAGTACACTATACGTCTATCTTCTATAGAAGTACTGCATTGCTATCGTGTAAGCCTAAGTACACTATACGTCTATCTCCTATAGAAGTACTGCATTGGTATGGCTGAGCGTAGCTGCACTATACGTCTCTCTGCTATACTGCACGGGTATTGCGTGAACCTAAGTGCACTATACATCTATCTCCTATAGAAGTACTGCATGGGTATCGCGTAAGCCTAAGTGCATTATATGTGTATCTCCAATAGAAACATTCTAAATGCTAAAATTGTTTAACTCTTTGACTTCTGCATCCTGTCCACCAGCATCCTGCATTGCTAATCATGCTAGCAAAGCAAAAACTTAACCCTTTGATTCCCTCACCCTATCCACCAGCTTCCTGCAGGTAGCTGGTAAATATGGTGAGGGAGTCAAAGGTTTAAGTTTTTGCAGCTGGTGGATAGGGTGCGGGAGTCAAAGGGTTAAGTCTTTTCACGAGATTGTGTGTTACAAGTGAAACAACCGCGTGAGCCAAGTGCATTATACGTCTATCTCCTATAGAAGCATTCTTAATGTTAAAATTGTTTGAGCCTTTTTACGAGAACGTATGTACAAGTGAAACAATGTTAACATTTAGAATGCTTCTAACAGATAAAATCGTGCAGTTACGCACCTGGACTCTGCTGTGGGGATTATTCCAATCTCTCTGAATAACAACATGAATTCATGCGCAGACCTGCTCTAGTGTCTGAAGCCCCTTCGTGTGTGCATATACGCGGGCAGAACATCAAATACACACGTGAAAGATCATGTCTGTAGTCAGGGGCGTATGGAAACCAAAAAACACCCTGCATGCACACCCACCGGAGACGGAATATGCAGACTGTGCAGCAATTTAACGCCTGTGCAATATAGGTAAAACAATCAACGTGCATACACACATCCAAAAAAACAAAACAAAACAAAAAAAAACATCGCTCGGAACGAAAACAAACAAAAACAAGTTACACTGCCACTAAAATCCAGAAAAAAAAGTAATGTTTGTTTTATCAACCAAAGGACATAACTCTTGAGAGTCACGTAGGAATTATCTCCCATGTTGTGAAACTTCTCAAATCCAACATAGTTTGCGCTACCCATTCAGCATGCATAGAAGCAGATACAAAGCACAAAAACTGTAAGCTCAGAACACTCAGGGAGACAGGATGCGGGAGTCAAAGGGTTAAAAACTGGCCTGTTCCCTGCCCATCTAAATGTTTCCATTAATACTATGTTGTCAGCTTACAGTTTCACAGGTTATTTCTTTCCCCCTCCCCATTTCAAGACCTTGCAACCGCATACGGTTTTGTGGAGGTTCAGGGAGTCTACCAGATAATTGCGAGAAGATTTACATGGAGCGCATATGGAACTCTGGGAGCGCAATGAATTCGCCTATAAAAAAAATTCAAATTTCAAACTCTGAACTTCTGCGATAGAAGATTAAACAAAATTGGTGAGAACATTAAAATAATCAACCTGTTTAATGCTGGCTTTTCTTCTAACTAAATATACATAATTATGCAAA
>CM060311.1:32966567-32969067 GCA_030674185.1 Monoplex corrugatus | reverse complement strand
AAAAGATGCTTTATTGTTACCTAATCAAATCACTAATACGTTTGATTGTGGTTGCCTTGGCAAATTTTGTTCTAAGTGAATTGACAGATCGTCTGTCTGCTAAAGTAGTGTCAATTCTTTTATAACTTCCATATTTGTATTAAATGGGCACAACTTACATTGTGATTTCGGTGTGTTTTATAGTGTTTTCGAGTTTCTTTATTTTTTGTTGAAAAAAAAAAGTTATAAATCAATTCGTGCGTGTGAGGGCGCGTGTGTGCGAGTGTGTTTGTGTCGGTGAGTGAGCGTGTGTGCATGCGTAGGCGCGCGCGCGTGCGCGCGTGTGTGTGTGTGTGTGTTGTGTGTGTGTGTGTGTGTGTGTGTGTGTGTGCGCGCGTGTGTGTATGTGGATGGGCATGTGTGTGTGCATGTACGTGTGTGTGTGTGTGTGTGTGTGTGAGTGTAAGCGCACGTGCAGTTCATTATTTTCGTAGATTAATTGATGTGTGCGTGCGTGTGAGTGCGTGTGGGTGTTACTATGTGTGTCTGTGTGTCACTATGTGTGTGCGTGTGTGTGTATATATATATATATATAATTATATATGTGTGTGTGTGTGCGTGTATGTGTGTGTGTGTGTGTGTGTGTGTGTGCGTGTATGTGTGTGTGTGTGTGTGTGTGTGTGTGTGTGTGTGTGTGTGTGTGTGTGTGTGGTGTCTGTGTGTTTTCCTATGTTCAGGGCGTTGTCATTCTCTCCATGAGTAAGTCGGCAAATGGGAGTGCCGCGCAGACTTCGGAATGTGTGTCACCTTGAAGACGCCTCAACTGGTATCAACATCCCCGCCGCCCCCTCCCCCCCGCCAACACACAGACACATATTTCCCCTTTCTCCCCACCTCCCACTCCTGGTGAAGATGCCAGGGCGTTTTTGTTTTTGTTTTTCTGAATAAATAGTATCTTCATCTTCGGGTAAAAATATGTGCTAGTCCTTTTTTTTTTTCAAAGTTTCTGCCCCCCCACCCCCCACCCCCCACCCCCCTTTTTTTGTTTTGTTTGTTTTTTTGTTTGTTTGTTTAACATCTGATTTTGTTTGCTAACACATTTTGTACGGTGAGACTTCAACAAAACTTGAATGTTGGAAATGATCTGAATACGAAGAATGTTATACAAGTTTGTAACAAAAGTATACATAGATGTAATCTATATTTACAGATATGTGTATCACACGCATACTTTACGTATTTCCACTTGCATGCCATACATATGTACAAAACATCACACACACACACACACACACACACACACACACACACACACACACACACACACACACACACACACACACACACACACACACACACACACACACATACACATTCACAAAAGCCACCACATACTATAGTATTACTGTATCACTTAATGTCACTGCACATTACACAGATCTATTCTAAGCTAATTACAGTGCGTATGCAAATGAATAGAAACAACACACACACACACACACACACACACACACACACACACACACACACACACACACACACACACACACACACATTCACACATCACACTCACCCACATAAACTTCACTGGGGTCACATTAAGCTTAAAAGGGACCACTGTTTATTAAGTAACAATTTATTCATATTATATAAATTTATTATTTCGTTGTTAAGACGCACAAGTTATCCAAGCAAACAGCAACAAAATCATTTCAGTCTTTTTTTTTTCAACTCAACAAAACACCAGGAATGTTTTTTCTGTTTGTTTGTTTGTTTGTTTGTTTGCTTGTTTGTTTTGTTTTGTTTTGTTTTATTTGTTTTTTTGTTTTGTTTTTTGTATTTTTATTCACTTTTTGGTCCACAGCAAACGGACACTAAACACACAATTTGGCATCGAAAAAAAAAAAAACGTTACAAAAATCATTACATATGAAAAGACATGGCCAGCATACGAACTCCATACAGCATATAGATACACATAATGGCATTGGAAGTTCAAAAAAATGAACATCAAGATAAACCAGGAAAGTTAGCTGTTCTGTTGTTTGTTTTTGTCCTAAAATCATGTGAACCAGGTTTCTTTGTTGTCTCTCGTATACGCTTATCAAGAAAAGACAACTAGCTGGCCGAAAACTTGCTCCTGTCTTGTTTCGTTTTGTAAATTAGAAACGCGTTCTCGCTTAAAAGTATGTCAGCGCCAGCAGGTTGCTCTGTGTTATCTCCCTTCGTTTGCAGTTGTCTTTCCTTCATTCCTTGTTTAAGATTTGGTTGTTTCGTTGTTTTTATGTTAAATACGTTTGTCGTTGGTATATGTTAAAGTATATTTTTACTGTATATAAAAAAAATAACAAGAAAATTGGAGGAAAAAAAAAAGAAAACTAAGAAATAGACAAATATATCACACGCGTTCTTGTTATGTTTATATGCGTTTTGAAAATTGATACAGCCGAGTGACCATCAAACAATGAAGTTGCACAACAACAGGAATTACAGATACATGAATTCCAGTTTCATTGTTGGG
>CM060311.1:32934067-32936567 GCA_030674185.1 Monoplex corrugatus | reverse complement strand
ACACACACAACACACACACACACACACACACACCACAAACTCACGCGCAATGAGTCAAAGAATGAAAGACGAGGTAAGTAGATGAGGTGATGAGAATAAGAACATAAACAAGATACCCCCCCCCCCCCCCAAAAGGAAATGGATATGAAAGTTGGGGATGAAACGCGGAGGGAGAGGGGAGGAGGAGGAAAAAAGAGGAGGAGTAAGAGGAGAAGAAGGAGGAGAAAGAGGAGGAGGAGATAACTACATGTAAATACCAAACAAGTCGTTAATTATCCTTGTCTTGTCCTCGTTGTTGGGGAAGCGGCACAGACAGCTGAGAGCTGTAGCGTGTATCTGTCACCAGTCCGCGGTTTTCCCAATTTACCCTCCTGTGTGCCGCAGAGAAGAAGGACGAAAGTGGACAGTAAAACGATTCAGATCAGCCCACGATCTATGTATGTCTGGATGTGTTTTTGCGTGTGTGCGTTCATCTCTCAGACACAGACAGAGGGGGTGGAGAAACAGATTGGTTATGGTTAATTGATTGATTGATTTTTATCATTTTCCAACGGCAAATGTAGCATCAATACCAAGCAAACAGAACGACTCAGATCAGCCCACGATCTCTGCATGTCTGGATGTGTGAGTGTGAGTGGGCATTTATCTCTCAGACAGAGACAGAGACAGAGAGGAGGGGGAGAGATTGATTAATTGATTGATTGATCTTTATTTTCCAATGGCAAATGCAGCATCAACACCAAGCGAACAATGTACCAGAGATGTGTCCTTTTCACCCTACTTTCATCATCATCAGGTGCCTTGCCGCATGGCGTTGGCGATCATGGACTTCCATCTGTCTCTATCTCTTGTTGCCCAAGCATCTCTTCCACCCTCCTTGTCTTCAGCCACTCCGCAAGTCCGTCTAGCATTTTCTCCCTGGGTCTACCTGGTGCTTTCTTTCCCTCCAGCTTTCCCGTTGTGACCAGGTGCTCCAAATCCCCCTTCCTCATAAAATGGCCTATGAATGTTGCCTGTCTTTTCCTAATCTTCCTTATGAGTGATCTACTTGTGTCTGCCTCCATCAAAACTGTCTCGTTTGTTTTCTTTGCTGTCCATGGAACTCTCAACATTCTTCTTAGAAACCACATCTCGGCTGCCTCAATCTTGCTCTGGCTTTGCTTGCTGACTGTCCACGCCTCACATCCGTACAACAGTATTGGTTCTATGTAACATTCAAGGACTCTCTTCCTGATGTTAATTGATAGGCATTCACCCTACTTTACGACTCAGAATAGAGAATGATAGAAAACAACCTTACCAAGTTGTCAGCCTTCCACACAAAGAAGCTCGGAAGACTCGTACACATCTTCTAGCGCAGTATCATGTCTAGCTTACAACTACTCCCGCTACGCAATCAAGAGAATGTCGGCACTATCGTCATGAAAAGACGATGGAGATAGACTGGGCATATCAGTCGAAGAGAACAGGATAACATCACCTGGACTGCCCTTCGCTGGACGCCCGAAGGAAGACGCAAGAGGCCTCTGACGAAAATTGCAGGAAAAACTCAAGGCCCTAAAGCACAGCTGGGATACCATACAGTAGCTGATCCAGAACAGACACAAATGGTGAACCTGCGTTGCTGCCTTATAATTATGTCCACAATATGCAGACGTTATGTTGCTGTACGGAGTGCTATATTCCGTCTACAGTGAGTATATATATATATACAGGGTGTTTCTTTAACCCTTTGACTCCGGCATCCTGCCCACCAGCATCCTGCATTGTCAACCATGCCAGCAAAAGCAAAAACAACACCTGAACTCCCTCATCTTATCCACCAGCTTTCTGCAGTTGGTGGACAGGGTGCGGGAGTCAAATGGTTAAGTTAGTCACTGGCATGATTTACTGGATCTTTAACATGCATATTCGATGTTCTGTGTGCATATACACACGAAGGGAGTTCAGACACTAGAAGGTCTGCACACATGTTCTTTCTTGCGTTCGGATAAAACAACACATTCCTTTACTTTGTGGGAACGCTGTTTCCGATATATTTGCATCCGCGTCATTACTCTACGATTTTTTTTTTGTCAGCCTGTCAAAAAGTCCAATAGCAAAATATTTACAGTTAAGTTCTAATTGATGTTCATTGTTACATTTAGCGAGTTTATTGTTTAAACTGTTGGTTATGGTAACTTAACTCGTTTGTGAAATGTTCCCTCCCTTCCAACATTTGTCTTTTCTTTCCACCTACACCCTTCCCACCCCATCCCCTTCTTTTTTTCTCTTTCTTTCTTTTTCTTTCTTCTTTTTTTTTTCTTCCTCTCTCTAGCTCTCTCTTTCTCTCTCTGTCTCTCTCTTTTTTTTCTTTTTTTTTTTTTGTCTAAAGTCACTTCAGTGAATAGACATTAAACCAATGGCCACCACCACTACCACACATGTTCAGCTGGAAGATCGGAAAAATCAGAAGTCTTTGTCCAAAAGGTGGAAGTAAGGAGGTTCAAACTCAGACCTT
>CM060311.1:32924067-32931567 GCA_030674185.1 Monoplex corrugatus | reverse complement strand
TGACCACGACTATATTGATGATGATGATGATGATGATGATGATGATGATGATGACTATATTAATGATGATGATGATGATGATGATGATGTATTATGATGATGATGAATCATTCTTGTATAGCGCTAGTCTTCAAACTCATTTTGGATTCTTGCTTTGTGCATGTTTCACAAGATACAGGGTCTAATGCATATAGATACACTGAAATATCGCATGCACACAATTCAACACAATAAACTCCAAACATATACACGCCTATCAGAATACACACATTAATACACGACTAGATACTAACAATGCCTAACTATGTATACATATATGCCCATGGTCCGTAAACACATATACATACATGCGTCACATAATTGGTATCTAGAGGTGGAAGAGCATATTGGTGGACATGCAGTTATGATATCAACAACGGATGGCATGGATGGACAGGGAAGTCTTTAACTGTGACTTGTATGAAAGCGTGTATAGATCCCTCAAGTCTGTCGCCATTGAGTTCTAAACAGATGATACGAAGAAGCTGAAAGCACTCTCATGTAAAAGTGCATTCTGGCTCCATTGGAAGCTTTTGCTGTGAGGATCGCAGGATGCGTGATGTTTAATACGTGCAGAGAAAATATGAAAGGTACGGTGGTACAGATCCATCAAAATGGCGGTATGCAAGCCTTTCAATTAATATAGAGGCAGCGAGATTTGACTGGTAATTAGTGTAGTTCTTTGAAGAATGGTGTTACATGATCATGGGCTTTTCTTTTTGTGATCCCACGTACTGCACCGTTCTAACCCCTTAGTAGTCGAGGCATTCGTTCTGCTGGTAAACCAGCTATCACCAAATTAAAATAGTCTAACCTGGAAGTTATTGTAGTAGTGTCTAATCTTTCACGTTGTTTTGGACAGAATTATCTAATGAAAGTGTCTAGTCTTTACACTCTGTTGACAGATATATCTGATGAATGTGTCTAGTCTTTCACACTCTGTTCGGGACAGATATTATCTGATGAATGTGTCAAGTCTTTCACACTTTGTACAGATATTGTCTGATGAAAGTGTCTAGTCTTTCACACTTTGTACAGATATTGTCTGATGAAAGTGTCTAGTCTTTCACACTTTGTACAGATATTGTCTGATGAAAGTGTCTAGTCTTTCACACTTTGTACAGATATTGTCTGATGAAAGTGTCTAGTCTTTCACACTTTGTACAGATATTGTCTGATGAAAGTGTCTAGTCTTTCACACTTTGTACAGATGTGGTCTGATGAAAGTGTCTAGTCTTTCACACTCTGGACACATATGATATGATGAAAGTGTGTAGTCATTCATACTTTGTTTGGGAAGATATTAACTGATGAAAGTGCCAAGTCTTTCAGACTCTGTTTGGGACAGATATGGTCTGATGAAAGTGTCTAGTCTTTCACTCACTGGACAGATATTATATGATGAAAGTGTTTAGTCTTTCACACTCTGCTTGGCCAGATATTGTCTAATGAAAGTGTCAAGTTTTTCACACTCTGTTTGGCACAGATATTATGTGATGAAAGTGTCTAGTCTTTCATAATCTGCTTGGCCAGATTTTGTCTGATGAAAGTGCCAAGTCTTTCACGCTCTGTTTTGGACAGATGTGGTCAGATGAAAGTGTCAAGTCTTTCACAGTCTGGACAGATATGAACCGATGAAAGTATCTAGTTATTCACACTCTGGTTTGGACAGATATTATCTGATGAAAGCGTCTAGTCTTTCACACACTGGACAGATATTGTCTAATGAAAGTGTCTAGTCTTTCACACTCTGTTTTGACAGATACTGTCAGTTGTAAAGTGTCAAGTCTTTCACACTTTGGACAGATATTGTCTTATGAAAGTGTCAAGTTTTTCACACTCTGGGACAGATATCATTGTATGAAAGTGTCTAGTCTTTCATACTCTGCTGTTTGGTCTGATATCTAGTCTTTCACTCACTGGACAGATATTATCTGATGAAAGTGACTAGTCTTTCACATTCTGCTTGGCCAGATATTGTCTGATGAAAGTGTCAAGACTTTCACACTCTGGACAGATATTGTCTGATGAAAGTGTCTAGTCTTTTACACTCTGGACAGATATGGTCTGATGAAAGTGTCTAGTCTTTTACACTCTGGACAGATATGGTCTGATGAAAGTGTCTAGTCTTTCACACTCTGGACAGATATGGTCTGATGAAAGTGTCTAGTCTTTCACACTCTGGACAGATATGGTCTGATGAAAGTGTCTAGTCTTTCACACTCTGGACAGATATGGTCTGATGAAAGTGTCTAGTCTTTCACATTCTGGACAGATATGGTCTGATGAAAGTGTCTAGTCTTTCACATTCTAGACATATAATGTGATGAAAGTGTCCAGTCTTTCACACCTGATGAAAGTGTATAGTATTTCACATTTTGGGACAGATATTATCTGACGAAAGTGTCAAGTCTTTCACTCTCTGTTTTGGACAGATATGGTCTGGTGAAAGTTTCTATCTTTCACAATCTGCTTGGCCAGATTTTGTCTAATGAAAGTTTCTAGCTTTCACAATCTTTGGCCATTTTGTGATGAAGTCAGTCTTTCACATCTGCTTGGCCAGATTTTGTCTGATGAAAGTGTCAAGTCTTTCACACTCTGTTTGGGACAGATATAATAGTGTCAAGTCTTTCACGCTCTGATTTGGACAAATATGGTCAGATGAAATTGTCTAGTCTTTCACAGTCTGGACAGATATGATCTGATGAAAGTGTCTAGTCATTCACACTCTGGTTTGGACAGATATTGTCTGATGAAAGCGTCTAGTCTTTCACACACTGGACAGATATGGTCTGATGAAAGTGTCAAGTCTTTCACATTCTGGACAGATATGGTCTGATGAAAGTGTCAAGTCTTTCACACACTCGACAGATATGGTCTGATGAAAGTGTCAAGTCTTTCACACACTGGACAGATATGGTCTGATGAAAGTGTCAAGTCTTTCACACTCTGGACAGATATGGTCTGATGAAAGTGTCAAGTCTTTCACACACTGGACAGATATGGTCTGATGAAAGTGTCAAGTCTTTCACACTCTGGACAGATATGGTCTGATGAAAGTGTCTAGTCTTTCACACTCTGGACAGATATGGTCTGATGAAAGTGTCTAGTCTTTCACACTCTGGACAGATGTGGTCTGATGAAAGTGTCTAGTCTTTCACTCCCTGTGACAGATATTATCACATGAAAGTGTATAATTTTTCACACTCTGCTAGGGACAGATATGGTTTGATAAAAGTGTCTAGTCTTTCACGCTCTCGTTTGGACAGATATGATCTGATGAAAGCCATTATCATACGCTGCAGATAAGAACTACGGCCCTTTTCCGTCGTGCAGGAATGGTGACAGCAGATCAACCCAAAGATAGAGGCGACGGGTTGAGAGACAGTAGAGGAAGTCGGGTTTGACTGTACACCGACAAATTTATGTTAGGAACGAGCTATCGTTGAATCATTTGAACTGTCAAGGAAACTGACATACTAAGTGGGAAGATAGGCACCAGCCTATCGTGCAGTTTGTCTCTGTTATCAGTTATCATTATTGTTTAAAGCCCAGCCACTGCACAGAGTCCTATCAAGGTTATAGCCATCTCAATACCTGTTTGAATCTTTATAAAAAAATTGGAAAACAAAATAAGATACGGTGGTGTTCGTCTGTCGTCGTCGACAATGACCACGGCTTCATGAAGTTGCTTTGAGTCAGTGTGTCCGGAGGTGACTGATCAATCCGATCCGGGCACAGAAGTAACGTCCACAGGTTGGACATCTATGGTCTGTTACTGTGGTTGAAGGGTTTGCAGCCCTAGCTTTCCGTGCAGCTCGTTTTTCTTGTGCAGATTGGATACGAGACACTTCTGAAGTGGTACATCCGGTTTTGATTCTTCTACGCCAGACTGTATGGTCGAGGGCAAGGTTTTCCCAATTCTCCCAGTCTATGTTGATAAGATACATATATATGTCAATGCTGGTGAGGCCAATCTGGGCCTGGAAGGCTCGCTCACATGTAGAGCAAACGTGGGTTGGTGCAACTGTAGAACTGAAGGTCGCTCGTGCCTTGCGTGCCTCTCGTTTTCTTCGAAACCTCTGCTTTACGTCTTCTCTCTGCTGCTCTGGTCAGCTTGCCTCGCCAGTTCGATCGGTCTGGTGCAAGCGTCTCCAAGGTGTTGGGTTTGACGCCCAGGTCATTGATGGATGTTTTGAGGCCATCTTTAAAGCGGTTCTTTTGGCCAGTAACTGAGTGCTTCCCCTGGCTCAGTTCTCCATACATATGTTGTTTTCATAGCCGATTTTCAGACATTCTCACCACATCTTACTTGGGCTTTCTGCAGGAGGGTATGTATACTGAAGGTGCCAGCTTGTTCCAGGACTTCCGTGTCCGGGATCTTGTCTTGCTGCGTGATACGGAGGAGTCTGCCGAGACAGGTCAGGTGGAAGTGATTGAGCTGTTTGGCATGCCTGCTGTAGGCTGTCCAGGTTTCACTGGCGACGAGGAGAGTGGTGAGTACCACTGCACGGTAGACTTTCAGCTTAGTGTTAAGGCTCAGTACTCTCTGTTCCCAGACGTTCTTTCGGAGTCTTCCAATGGCAATACTGGCCTTGGCGATCCTGTTTTTTTTTAATTTCGTCGTCTATGTTAACCACACGTTAGAGTTTGCTGCACAGATAGGTGAAATTATCTGTTACCTGTAGGCTGTGCCCATTTATTGTGATGTGTTGTTCTTGATAGGGTTTGCCAGGCTCGGGCTGATACATAACAATGGGGGTTTTTTTGGTAATGGTGAGACCAAAGTTGTCAAGGCTTTTGAGAAGCGGCCCATTTCACGTACAGGCGCTGAGGGCACAGTCATCAGCAAACAAAAGGTATCTGATGATGGTATTATTCACCTTGGTAACAGCTTTCAAGCACTTGGAGTTAAACAGCCCACCATCAGTCCTGTATTTGACGTATATCCCGTCCTGGCAATCACCAAAGGCATCTGTCAGCATGGCTGAAAATACCATGCTAAAGAATGTAGGAGCAAGAACGCAGCCTTGTTTGACGCCGTTTGTCACTGGGAAGGGTTTCGACTTGTCCCCATCATCCAGTACTTAACCATTATGCCGTCGTGGAATTGACAAACGATAGTGGTGAATTTTGCTGGGACATCCGACTTTCTTCATTGTCTTCCATAGGCCATCTCTGCTAACCGTGTCAAACGCCGTGGTCAGATCGACAAAGGTCATGAAGAGGTCGTTGGCATTTTTCCTGGAGTTGGCGTGCCGCAAATATCATTTCGGCAGTTCCCCGTTCTGTTCGGAATCCATACTAGCTTTTTGGGAGAAGAACTTGCTCAAGATGTTTGTGGAGGCAGTTGAGCAGGACGCGAGCACAGGATCTTTCCTGCTATTGACAGTAGCGATAGATACCTCCATGGTTATCGCAAGACTGGCGATCGCCTTTCCTCCTGTAGATGTGGATTATACTGGCATCCTTGAAGTGTTGTTTTAAGCAATAAATTTCTTAATAACACCATGCATTCTGCTCAAAACGGATAAAAATCACCTTCATGAAGAATATACAGGCTGTATAGGTATCGCCATTGTAGAGAAACGCACTTGACTGTGATTGGACGGAAGAGACAGAAGGAAAGCTGCGACAGTGACTGCCTTCTTGTGTGTCGGCTGTGTCAAGACTGCCACTCAAAATTCGTTGTTGTTTTTTTTTTCTAACCTCAGCCGACGCTGATCCATATCCAACTGAGTCCTTAATCGGGCACATTCGCTGTCTAAGCAAACGCACGGAGCCATTATCAATAGTCCTGGATGCATTATGCCCCAATAAACGTGAGCCACCATTGCACTAGTGGCTCACGTTTATTGGGGCATAATGTGTGTGTATGTGTATGCATGTGGGAGATGGAGAATAGGTAAATTTATACCGAAAATCGACACATACTATGAATAAATGATTATGAAACCCACCTGTGTTGTACTCCCGCCCTAAGGGTAAATATTGCGCTCAACCGCAGTTTTACCTGCGAACATTCCACCATGTAATTTAACAGTGCACCAAATAAGTCACTATTATAATTTACTTTTAAGTGGTTCCGGGTCAATGAGTACTGACACTTCCCATTTAACAAAGAGATTGGAGCGACGAAGATAAATTGGCCAGGTTGTCTAGTTAATATTCCAGCTGACAAGTCTACGTCTGCACGTGGCTTTCCGCACTTCTCAACTTAATAAATTAGGGCCAAGTTAGGCTTGGCAGTTCTGTTGTGTAGAGAGGGGCGCATTTTGGAGATGGTGTGTGTGTGTGTGTGTGTGTGTGTGTGTGTGTGTGGTGTGTGTGTGTGTGTGTGCGTGTGCGTGTGTGTGTGGGGGTGTGGGGTGTGTGTTTTATTATCCCTTTAAAATAAACACCAAAAAAAAAGAAGATATCATATCGACCGGACAGTGTAGTTGTCTGTCTGTTCGTGAGTCTTGTCACCGATTATTTCTGTCATTAATTTTACAGATTTTTTTTCTTAATCTTTACTGCATTGTATGTTTGACTTTTAAACTTGATTTACTACTGTTATGATGTTTTCAACTGTGTCTGATAAAACATTTTCTGATGTTTTAGCAAGACTTTCTCAAGCTGCATTGGTTGGATCTTGAACCATGTTTTAGTCCAAGATGTAGATCTTGAGGAGCCGTGAATGCCTAAATCTGACAATCATTGCGCCTAGGTCAAGGTGACAAGGACGAAAACAAAGTCCCATAAATCAACACTTTTTTGAATGAAAGTGTGTGAACAGCACTTAGGAAATTCTGATAATATTTGCATTTTGTTTTCACTGCTTTGACAGTCTACCATTGTTGTCGATGCTCGTCACGTTTTATTTCAACCGATGTTTCCTGAAAGTCACAATGATCTTGAGAATTACTTTTTTTTTTTATCCTGTCGCCTAAACCGCTGGGGGCGTGGCGGGAAGAAAAAGCATTCGGTCTTCAGGGTGTTGGAAGGCCCAGGCAAGTGTGATGGCATGTCTTTTTGACACCTTCAGTCCATGTCTTCCTCGGTTGAAGCCAGTCATCCTTGTGTTGTATGCAGATGAGCTATATGCTAAGTTGGCAGTTGTGTTAAGTGTCCGAGCCATCAGACTCTCTGCTGTTGACTGAAATGGTGGATAGCTTTTGTCCCCACCATTTTCCTGATCTTGGTGTTAGGAATCATGTCACATCGGGTCTTAATAATTTTTCTTCAAACATCACGTCTCGCAGGTCGCGTTCAAGTGGCTTGGTCAGGGTCCTGGTTTGACACTGGTAAGAGAGTGTGGGAATGAAGAGGGAAGTCATTAGCTAAGCTCTGATCTCACTTGGGATACTGGTTGCTTCAAATGTGGGGTAATATGGTCATCTGCAAACAGCAACTCATTAAGTGTTTCTGGATCTGGGTTGGCTTGTTTTGCAATCTTGTCCATATAGATGATGAACAAAA
>CM060311.1:32914067-32919067 GCA_030674185.1 Monoplex corrugatus | reverse complement strand
AATTCAAAATTCAAACTCATTTTATAGGGGAAAAATGCCATATTCACATGTTGAATGGGGTGCTTTTAAGTAAGTGAAATAATTAGATAGCATAGTCAATAAGATTAGTAATTCAGTTTCAGTTTCAGTTTCAGTTTCATATCTCAAGATAACGTCTAAGTGCTTGGAATGAATTTTATAATTATGCAGTAATGCCACTGATGCCATATGATACAGAAGATCCTAAATGGTAATGGTACAAGCCTTAAGCCCGCACAAAAAACTCTGTGTGCTGGTAAGAAGCCGAGATGTTGTATGTGAGAGAGAGAGATAGAGACAGAGACAGAGAGACAGATACAGAGAGACAGAGACAGAGAGACAGACGGAGAGAGAGGGGGGGGTAGGGTGGGTGGGGCTGCAGAAGATGATATATACATGACGCAGATAAAATGGATATTAACGACGTAAAAGATCTTTTGTACTTACCACAAGAAAAGGAGAGAGAATTCACATGAATGAAACATAAAGGAAAAGGTAGTCTAGATTTTTTTTCAAAAAGGGATTCATCGGACTCAGACAATTCCATACGTGCTACACTCAAATCTACCAGTAATTATCTGGTAGCCTCCTTGAGCCTGCGGAAAACCCTACGCGTTGGCAAAGTCTTGAAACGGGGAGAGGAGAGCTGTCTGTCAAAACATCAAGCTCATGTCATCAGAATGACTCTAGCAGTAAGGTGGGCAGCCACCAGGCTTAGAATTGGGGTACTATGGGGTTGTCGTTGTTGTTGTCATTGTTGTTGTTGTCGTCGTTGTTGTTATTGTCTTTGTTGTTGATGTTCTTGTTGTTGTCGCTGTTGTTGCTGCCATTGTTAATGTCGCTGTCGTCGTTGTTTTATCGCCGTTGTCGTTGTCGTTATCTTTGTTGTCGTTGTTGCTGTTGTTGTTGTCCGCGTTGTTGTTATTGTTTCGTCGTCGTTGTCGTTGTTGTTGTTGTTGTCGATGTAGTTGTCGTTGTTGCTGTTGTTGTTGTCTGCGTCGTTGTTGTTGTTCCGTCGTCGTCGTTGTTGTTGTTGTCGATGTAGTTGTCGTTGTTGCTGTTGTTGTTGTCTGCGTCGTTGTTGTTGTTGTTGTTGTCGATGTAGTTGTCGTAGTTGTCGTTGTTGTCCTTGTCTTTCTAATCAATACTTTTTCAGATGTGTGTACGCCCATCATTCCGCTCACTGTGCGAGTGTTATGCTGCTGCAAAGTCTGCATACTCCGTCTCTGGAAAGCGTGCATTCTGGGTGTTTTCATGTTTCCATGAGCCACCGAATACCCGACATGGCTTACAGGATCTCTAACGTGCGAAACTGATATTCTGCATGCGTGTACGAGCGAAAGGGTTTCAAGCGTTAGCAGGTCTGCACAAATGTTAAACTGGGCAATAAGAAAAAAAATTCCACGTCAAACACCAATCAGAACACGAGAGAGTTTCGGGGTTCGACAAGTCTGCACAAATTTGCAAATTCTGTGACTTGGGAGATCGAAAATGTTTTCTACATTTTACCCATCAGACACGTTCGAATGTATGGGAGATCAAAAATATCTCAACCACTTACTCATCAGTTACGTTCGAAACAAACGATAATGTTTTTTCCCATACCGTAACCTTATACCCATCAAAACACGAAAGAGTTTTACGGTTCAGCAAGTCTGCACGGGTACTGTGACATGGGAGATCGAAAAAAATTTTTAATATCTCCACCATTTACCCATTAGGCATTTTCGAAATAAAAGATAACATTTTTCTCCCATACCGTAACCACAGTTTTTCATAGGCTAAAAGTTCGCTGCGAAACAACGAGGACTCAATGCTGAGGTTATGAGCTTAGCCACGAAATTTGCCATGTTGCTGATCTATCTGGCTACGTAGATGTTCAAACTCACACCTACCGATTGGAAGTCTGTTGTCTTGACCGCTTAGCTATCATGCCGTCAAAAAGCGTGTATATTATATTTACTTACTTGCCGCCAGTAATGCCATTGGCCAGGCCTGTAGGGCAGCAACGAAGACCCGCCATTCTTGCCTGTTCTGGGCCATCTCCTGTATGGTAATATATTGCATAAAATCAGGAAGACAGTTAAGGACGTGGGAGGGACCTCACACAGGGACTGGGGGAAACTTCAGCTCGTGCTATGACGCAGATTGATGATTTGTCGTTTTGTGGAGTTCCACTTTCATGTTTAAAACAAGTATTCGCGAATACACGTCCTGCCATTCACTCACACACACGTACACAGATAGCGCCCTACAACCCCGCGCGCGCGCACAAACACACTCACATACACACACATGTACGCCACCCCCATCCCTCCACATATCTATGAATGTGTATATCTATGTATACATATATACATATGTATGCATGTATGTATGTATGTACATATATACCTACATCTTCATATACATGCGTATAATGTAGAAATAGATATAAAGATAAATAGTACACGCACACACATATATACATATGTATGTATGTAAGTATATATGTATATATGTGTTTGTATATAATGTGTGTGTACTACATACATTTATTCATGTGCACTGTATACATCTATATATGTATATATGTATACATGTGTATATATATATATATATGTATTACATGCATATACACACATACAGACATACATGCATATCTATCTATCTATGTGTGTGTATGTTTGTGTTGTGCCGTATGCGTGTGTGTGTGTGTGTGTGTGGTGTGTGTGTGTGTGTGTGTGTGTGTGTGTGTGTGTGTGTGTGTGTGTATGTGTGTGTGTGTGTGTGTGTGTGTGTGTGTTGTGTGTGCGTGTATGAAAGACACAGAAATAGAAGGTATGAGGGAATGTAGATAGTTACCGAGTCTGTCACACTTTCATACATTATCAAAATGTCTGATTTCCTACCACAGTCAAATTCTTCGTAAAGTGTGTGTTCTTCATTTCAGTGTGTATTCACATGAGTGTTATCAAACACACAACTACACTAGCAACAAAGACAAAATAGAGAACGAATAAATAAAGACATACATGAATAAAAAAAATATATATAATATATAAAAAAACACTGCATAATGTAATACAATTACACAAAAAAACAAGTACACCAAGAATTAACCAGAATAAATCAGTACCATTACTATCGTCAAAAACAACATCATCAACAACAATAACAACAACAACAACAAAGAACGAATGACCATTAAAACCTGGCAATGAAATAACTTGCAATAGATTATAACAGATGATTAGCAGGACTCTGAAGTGAATAGTGAATATTTATAAGAATCATGACAGATAATTAGTTGGACTCTGAAGCGAATATTTGACAATGTTATTTGAATCATTAACAAAACATCAACAAAAACACTTGCAATGGAATGCTCAGAAAGTTTCGGTAAATATTTTCTTCAAGTCATATTAGACAATCACAGATAACATGTTCTTCGTACACTCGTCGTCTATGTTTCAACCTGCACCAGGTTGCCACAACCAGAAGAGCAGTTCTGCAGTGGATCCCAGCCCACTGCGGAGTCTTCGGGAATGAGCGAGCTGATATGCTTGCTAAGGAGGGAGCCGGAGAAGAACAACCTAACAACAGCGTCAGCTACAGTGAGAAGAGGAGCATCATCAGGGCGCTTTCCATGCCGAGACGACACAGGGATGACTACCACCTGTTGTCTAGAGAGCAGCAAGTTGCCCTGGTGAGGTTGTGTACTGGTCACAATAGGCTGAACAGCCTCAAGTACCGCAAACTGAAGCTGGCGCCCTCCCCAACCTGTCCCTGCGGTCAAGAAGACCAAACCACGGAGCATATACTCCAAAGATGTCCCCTTCACCAGGTGGCAAGACAGGACGTGTGGCCGACAGACACTCCGCTGACAACCAAACTCCATGGCTGCAGACAGGAGCTGGAAAAGACGGCTGTATTCATCGCCCGGGCTCAGATGATTGTGTAGCAGCGTACGCCAAGAAGAAGAAGAAGAAGAACCTCCGTTTCAAGAACAAAAAGCAAATATAAAGCCAACACTTCTCGGTGACGGGGAATGACCGTCTTTAAGGCGCTGAAAAAGAACGGTCACACACACGGGGTGATAAGTGATAAGTCTGTTGTCTCTGATAGGTAAATAGGTTTTATGAATTTGTATGCTTAGAAAGCCGGACCGGATCTAGGAAAAGTGAGGGAGAGGACAGGACTGAAGTATTTTGGGAAAAAAAAAAAAAAAAAAAAGGCCTGATATGGAACCATTTCTTCTCCTCTTTGTTTATTTTTCCTTCTCCTTTTCCGTTCTCTTCATATAATTTTTTCAACCTGTCTGTCTGTCTGTCTGTCTGTCTCTCTCTCTCTCTCTCTCTCTCTCTCTCTCTCTCTCTCTCAGAAGGAGGGAGATTTCGGCCAAATCCAAAGCCCACATACCCCCCCCCCCCCCCCCCCCCCCAGAATCTGGCCCTGGATAGGGAGTACCGATTGGCTACAAATGGCTGAAGTGGATTGTTGCAACTGTCAATGCTTAAAAAGCAGAATTTGAAAAGGTAATGTTTGATGGCAATGGATCATGATAATTATAATGATTGCTCCCCTCTCTAGGCTTCCCCGGGTGGGAATGAAAACAAGAATACGTGTTTAGTTTCAAGCTTTTGAGGCCTGTAGAGCGTTATACCACCATAAGGCTGAATGAAGTCAAAGATAATGGTGGCATAAACTTTGTTTTTGTTGGTTGGTTGGTTGGTTGGTTGGTTGGTTGGTGGTCGGTCGGTCGGTCGGTTGGTTGGTTGGTTAGTTGGTTGGTTGGTTGATTGGTTGGTCGGTCGGTCGGTCGGTCGGTCGGTCGGTTGGTTGGTTGATTGGTTGGTTGATTGGTTGGTTGGTCGGTTGGTTGGTTGTCAGTTGGTTGGTTTTTAACATACAGCCCTCAAGACATAAGAGCGAAACAATACAACTGCGAGTGTGCGAGCAAGGCTGCGTCCCTGACAAGAGACGTTTCGCGTCATTGTGGT